>JAJEJO010049788.1:998261-1046459 GCA_020662805.1 Glaucomys volans
CCAAATATACATCACACACACCACACCATATGTACACACCTCACAGCACACATGAACACAGCCACACACATACCACAGCACACACAGCACATGCACTGCACACACAGACACCAGACACATGCCAGACCACACATATACACACTTCACACACACTATAACACACATACACATGCCACTCACCCGATTCACATGCACCACATCACACATACCCACACATGCCACACACACCACACCACAAATGCACACACAACACACACACTATAGTACACACCACATACACACTACACCACATATAAACACATGACACACACATCACACCATGCATAACATTCCACTTGCACCACATCATACATAGACATACATGTCATATAGGCCTCACACACCACACACACACACAGGCCACACACACCACATGCAGGACACATAAACATAGCCATACACGTGCCACACTACACATATATACATGCCACACACACACTGAACCACACATACACACATTTTCCACCCACATACTTTGCACAGGCCACAACACACATACACACACTACATGCATGCCACACACAACATACCTACACATAACACACAAATAATCACAACACACACACAACTGAGGACCTGCTTTGGGGGAAGCTGTGTGGTAACAGGAAGGGATGTGACTGGGGAGGTGCCGGGAATTACTGAAAGTCACAGCCGTCAGGCGAGTGCCCAGGCCTGGGGCCAAGGTGAGTGGTCAGACAGGAAGGCCCCATCCTCACTCAGCTGGGACAGCAAGTCCTGAGACCCCCAGGACAGGTGCCGCTCCTCCTTGGCTGGGTGGTGATAACCCGAGTGCTCCTCCTGCTGCCTGCTGAACCTGGTGGAGCATCACTTCTGTGCTAGATGGGGCTGAGGAATGAGCTGTGGAGAAAGGAACATTGCTAGGGGTCCCTGAGGCACGCCGAGGGGAGATGTGGAGGACCGTGGGCACCAGCACATCCTGGGAAGCACGGCAGGGGGCCCCCGGTGGGAAAAGGTCACCCTGTGCAGTTGAGCCTACACCTGATCTTGCTTTGAGTTGAGACCTTCAGGACCTCAGGGTAGGGCCAATCTTGGGGTGTGGTAAGCTTAGCCAGAGCGAGTCAGCCAGAGCAGGTCAGCCAGGGCTGGTCAGCCAGAGCTGGTGTGGCCCAGGGGCAGAAGGTGGTGAGAAGGCAGGAGGGGAAAGGCCCCAGCTCTGCCTCTCCGTGCATCCAATGCAAGGACCATGGGACTTGGACAGCAGAGGCCCTTACAGGCTTTTGAGCCCAGGGATGCTCAGCTGCCCGCTCCATCCCTCCTACAGCAAATCTGCCACCTCAAAAGGAAGAAAGCACCTTTCCTGAGGTGGTCGAAGGCAGTTTTGCAGCATCTCATGACAGTAGGTGTCAAGCCCAGGGAGGGTAAAGTAAAGCTCTCCAGCAGCCACACAGTCTTTGGGAGCACATTTTTTTTTTCCATGAAGCCTTCAGAACCAACCTACCCTTCCCACAGCCAGGTCACCAATGTCACCAATTCTAAGGTGCACAGGTCTCCACGGTCTAGCATCTCTGAGATCAAGATGCATTCTGGTGGTGATGGTGGTGGTGGTGCTGGGAATTCCACCCAGGGCCTGACAAATGCTGGGCCAGTGCTCTCCCACTGAGCTACATTGCCAGCCCTTTTTATTTTTTATTTTGAAACAGGGTCTTGCTAAATTGCTGAGGCTGGCCTTGAACTTGTGATCCTCCTGCCTCAGCCTCTGAAGTTGCCAGGATTATAGATGTGCACCACCACACCTGGCAAATGCATTATTTTATTTAATTTATTTTGCAAAACCATGGATGGAACCCAGCACCTCACATGTGCTGGGCAAGCACTCTACACTGAGCTAAATTCCCAGCCCACAAATACATTTTTATTTTTCCAGTACTGGGGATTGAACCCAGGGGTGCTGTGGGATTGGGGGGGTTCATTCCTCAGCCCCTAAGCAAAATTGTCTCTTCAGCGCCTCTTATCTTAGGAGTCCTAAGCAGCTGCTCAGGATGGGCTAAAAGACTGACCTTCAAAACTGGCCTAAAGCCAGGAAACGATTCCACCAGTCATGTAATGGGTACAGGCGTGGAGGTGTGGCTCAGTGGTTTCAGTGGGCAGCGGGGAGGGGGGTTTGGGGAGTAAACCTTGGCAGTGCTGGACAAATTCTGATTCTGACCCTAAGTGGACTCTCTGAACTGGATCAACTTGTTAAAGGTAGAGAATGAGATTCTAATTTCTTTAATTACAAAGTGGACCAGCTGGTGGGTGGGGCTGGTGTCCTGGGAGGAAAACTGCTGAAAATAGTTAGAGGATATTTCGTAAATTAAAAACTGCTGAGCAGAGCTAAATGGCAGCCTGGGGATTTCTCCACAGGGGACAAAAGCCTAACAATTGAATGGTTTCCTGCCAAGCCCTCCGGTTGGGACTTCAGGCCCCTCTTGCTCAAGCTGCACAGAATGATTGATTGTTGAGGCCTAGCTGGGGGCGTCCTGAAGCCCCACGGCCTGCAGCAACACAGTCCTGTGTTTTAAAGACAGGGCTGACCCCAAGGCTTGAGGCCTGCCAGGGAGGAAGCTCTAAGCAAAAGGCCACGTGGAAAGAGCTGTCAGGGGAGTAAGTGCCTGCAGGAAGCACTGGGGGTTATTTTAAGATTGGAAAAGAGGAAGGCTGAGGGACACAGTGAGCCTCAGTCATCCAGGCTCAGCAATCCCGGCCTTCACTTGGATATTTTCCCTGAGGCAGCAGTGAAAAGGAACTGAGCCTCTTTCTTGACCAAAATGCTGGACCAGAGCCCAAGAGGAGCCGGGTAGGGGCAACCCAGTGTTAAGGCCAGATAGACCCTGTTGGCTAAGGCTGTGGCTCCGAATGGCTTTCCTCAGCCAGAACCAAAAAACACCCGAATGGTGGAACAATATAGAGATTGGAAAACTATGGCCTGAGGGTCAAATCTGCCCCACTACCTGTTTCTGTCAGCAGAGTTTTATTGGAACGTTGCTGTGCTCCATTGTTTCCGCATGGAAAGTGGCACAGAGTTGAGTAGTTGTGACAGAGACTCTCTGTCCCCTACAAAATACATAAATTATCTGACCTCGTACAGAGAAGGTTAGTGAACTGTTGGGATGCTGGAAGGGCCGCTGGGTTTGAGGGTGTCCGGGTGAAGGGAACCTCCCTTCAGCCCTCTGAGGTTCAGTAACTGAGTGCTGAAATCAACTTGCAACAGGCAGATTGACAGCAGAACTGGTGGATGAGTTTACCCCAGGCTGGGGCTTCACGGACAGTGAGTGCCTAGCGACCCAGGGAGCTGTAGAAGCTTGTGAGCTCTTCCCACAGGGAAAGGGCAGTGGGAGAAGGTGGACAAGATAAGGGAGACAAATGCACTCCAAGAACAGAGAGCAGCCAGGAACGGACTTCTCCTGGGTTCTAAGTGTGGTGCTGCTCTGTCTTCCTGCAAGTTCATCCTGTCAACGATCCAGCCTTGAGGGAGATTGCAGAGCTTCAGAAAAAGCCCCTGCCTGTGCCTCAGGAGGGAGAGGGGCAGGGGAAGGTCAGAGAGATCTGGGTTCTCCTTTAGTCCAAAGCAGGCAGTGTGCCCGAGTAGTACACTGTGGGGTATTGTTTCCTGAAACCCAGCAGGGATCCTAAACTTGGGTGGGGTGTCCTATCTGGTGACCTGGGACAAAGCTTCAGCTTCTCCAAGCCTGTTTCTTTATCTGTGAAATCAAGCAGGAATGCCTGTCTTACCCAGTTATGAGTGTTCGGTGGGTAATATGCTTATGGTATCTCCTTTCTCATGGTAACTTTTTAAAAATGTTATTTTTTTGGTACAAGGGATTTAACCCAGAGAAGTTTCACCACTAAGCCACATCCCCAGCCCTGTTTTATTTTTTTATTTTTGAGACAGGGTCTCACTAAGTTGCTGAGGGCCTTGCTAGGTTGCTGAGACTGGCCTTGAACTTGCCCTACTCCTGCCTTAGCCTCCCAAGTCACTGGGTTTACAGGCATGCATCACCGAGCCCAGCTAATGGTAGCACTTTTTGAGGGGTGGGTACCAGGAATTGAGCTCAGGGGTACTTGAACACTGAGCCACATCCCCAGCCCTATTTTGTATTTTGTTTAGAGACAGGGTCTCACTGAGTTGCTTAGGGCCTTGCTAGGTTGCTGAGGCTGGCCTTAAATTTATGATCCTCCTGTCTCAGCCTCCGGAGCCTCTGGGATTACAGGCATGCACCACTGCACCCAGCTAATGGTAGCTATTTTATGGTTATTTTAGACATTATAACATGAAACATTAACTCACAGTACGTTCCTCAAGTTAATACCATGCCATTTCACAAACACAATGTAAAAATTAAATCATTCTCACAACAGAGTCCCTTCCTGCCCTTCAACCTATTTGCAAATACTATGTATGCTATAAAATAAATTGCTTTTTATTTTTGCTTTAAGCAACCAAGAGTCTTTAAAGAAAATTTTAAAAGAAAATGACAGCCTTTCATATTTACCCAAATGCCTACATTTCTGCTGTTTCTTTATTCTTCCTGCAGATCTAGTCTTCAGTTGGATATAATTTCCCTTAGCTTAAAGCATTTTCTTTAATACTTCTTAAAATGGGTCTTCTGAAACTAAGTTATCTCAGTTTTTGTTTGTCTGGAAACAGGTTGTTTCCTGTATTTTTACCAAATACTGACTTCGTGGCTGGCGCTTTTTTTCTTTTGGCATTTTTAGATGCTGTTCCATCGGTGTCTGGTTTTCATTGTTTCAAATGAGAATCAGCCATCATTCTTTTTGTTGTTCCATTGAAGATAGTATATTTTTTTCTTTGACAACTTTAAAAATGTTCTCTTTAACTCTGAATTTTAACAGTTTGATTAGAATATATATTAATGTAGGTTTTCTCCTTGTATTTATACTGCTTGGACATATGGGTTGATATCTTGAACTGATTTTAGAAAATTTTGTTATTCAATCTTCACATATTTCTTCTGGCCAGGTGTGGTGGTGCACACCTGTAATCCCGGTGACTCAGGAGGTTGAGACAAGAGACTCACAAGTGTGAGGCCAGCCTTAGCAACTTAGCAAGACTTGAAGCAAATATCTCAAAATTAAAAATTAAAAAAGGAGCTGGGCTGGTGGCTCACGCCCATAATCCCAGCGGCTCGGAGGCTGAGGCAGGAGGCTGAGGCAGGAGGATCGTGAGTTCAAAGCCAGCCTCAGCAAGGGCAAGGCGCTAAGCAACTCAGTGAGACCCTGTCTCTAAATAAAATACAAAATAGGGCTGGGGCTCAGTGGCCGAGTGCCCCTGAGTTTAATCCCCAGTTCCAAAAAATAAAAAAAAATTTAAAAAGGACTGGGGATGTGGCTTAGTGGTAAAAGTATCACTGGGTTCATTCCCCAGCACAAGAAAAAAGTTTTCTTCTGCCCCATTTTTACCTCCCCTCTCTTTCTGGTATATCTCTTTGTTTTCTTTTTGTACTGGGGATTGAACTCAGGGGCAGTTGACCACTAAGTCACATCCCCAGCCCTATTTTATATTTTATTAGGGACAGAGTCTCACTGAGTTGCTTAGTGCCTTGCTTCTGCTGAGGCTGGCTTTGAACTCACCATCCTCCTATCTCAACTTCCCAAACTGCTGGGATTACCAGCATGCACCACTGTACCTGGATTAGTATATCATTTTTATTTATATTTGACCACTCAATAGTATCTTGCAGTCCTCTGATATGGATCTGTTCTTTTTTTTTTTAAATTGATTCCCATGCAGTTGTAAGAAATAATACAGGGCACCAGGTGAGGTGGTGCACGTCTGTAATCCCAGAAACTCAGGAGGCCAAGGCAGGAGGATCACAAGTTCAAACTCAGCCTGGGAAACTTAGCAAGACCCTGTCTCAAAATAAAAAAATGAAAAGGCGCTGAGGATGTAGTTCATCAGTAGAATGTCTCTGAGTTCAATCTCCAGCACTGGGGGAAAAAAAAAAAGAAGAAGAAGAAAAAGAAAGAAAGAAAAGAATAATAATAATACAGGGCAATCCTATGTCCCTTTACCTTGTTTCCCCCAGTGGTAATATCCTGCAGCATAGTGTCACAACCAGGATATTGACATCGATACAATCCACCACTCCTATCCAGATTTCCTAGCTTCACTAATATTGGTCCGTGGGGGGAGGTGAAGTTCATGTGCATGTGTGTGCAGTGTGATCACAATGCAGGCACCAATACATCCAGACAGGATGGTCCCATTCCTCTGAGGATTCCTTACTGGATCCACTCCACCTCCCTGCTGCACACCCACCCCATCCCTAGCACCTGGCAACCACTAATCTGTCCATCTCTTTAATTTTATTATTTCAAAAATGTTACATGGATGGAATCATATAGTAGATATCCTTTGCAATTGGCTTTTTAAACTCAGAAGAATTTCCTTAAGATGCACATTCTCCAGGTGTTCCATGTATTGATAGTTGATTCCATTTATTCCTGAGCAGAATTCCACAGTAGGAATGTTCTGTTATGAGTTGACTACTTACCTGCTGAAGGACATCTCGGTTATTTCCAGGTTTGAGCTATTGCCAACCACAGCTGCTGTGGACATTTGTGTTCTGGTTTGGTATGAATAAAGTTTTCAATTCTCTGGGATAAATGCCCAACAGTGTAATGCCTGGGACACAGAATAATGGCATATTTACTGGCATTTTCATTTCTTTGCCCTGGGTTTAATGCCCTGTATCAATAAATGAGTAAATAAATAAATCTATCAATAAATATCTGCTCTTTTTTAAAAAAAATTTTGCTGATGATGGAACCCAGGTCCTCATATGTGCTGAGCATGCTCTCTACCGCTGAGCTACAGCTCCAGTCCTTTGGCAAATATTTGTTGAAGGAACAAAGAAGTTTCTGGAGAGGGAACATATTAACAGAGGTGTGGTGGCTAAGCATGGAATTTAGAAGAGCGGTTGGCACTGGGTCTGCAGTCAGAGCAGAGAGGGTCCTGATCACGTAACTCTACCCAGGCGAGGGCCAGGTGATCAAAGGCCTGAGAACCAATACTGAATGCTCTGCAGATTTTTTTTTTCCCTTTTTTATTTGCAGCACTGGGGGGGGGGGTCAAACCCAGGGCCTCAAGCTTGCTAGGCAAGCACCCTACCAGTGACTACAGCCCCAGTCCTTTTTTTATTTTGAGATAGGGTCTCACTGAGTTGGCCTCAAATTTCGATTCCTCCTACCTCAGCCTCCTGGGTCACTGGGATTACAGGTGTGCACCATGGTGCCCAGCATTGCTGTACAGATTCAAAGGATGGTTGTTGTGGAGAGGAAGAGCCATATTGGGAGCATTTTATACATTTCTAGATGAGGTTAACACACTCCCTTGAGGAAGAAAAGGAGATTCCGAGGTCTGGAGAGCATAGGTGAGCATGTGACACTCCACCCTCTGGTGCACCTGCCTCCACTAGTCTGAAGGCTCCTAGGGCAGGTGGTGTGTCATCTATTTTGTTATGGTGTGACCGGAGTCCCAGGCCAGAGGGCTGACTCTGGGCATCCAACAAATCAGGCCCAGTCACTCAGCCCCAAAACAGACAGAAAAGCTCACAGTGAAATCAGGAAAGGAGCTTTCATCAGCGCAGCTCCAGCAGGAGACAAGGCACCCACCTCCTTAGCCCTGTCTTTGAGAGGCTGACAATGACGTTGAGGTTTTATAGAAAGAGGAATGGGGGCAAGGGGTGGGGGTGTGCATAGCTGGAGGCTTCACACAGCTGCTGAAGCAGGTGATCTTGGTCAGGTGTGGGCTGTCCATCATTTTCTCAGGATTGGTCAGGAGGGGTCTTGTCACCTATAGGAAAGTTGCCATTGCCTGTCACAAGACATTTATGATCAGGCCTGTTATTCCTGGAAGCCGAGGTGACTTGGAGCAAAGGAGAAGGACACACCCTGGAAGCAGAGAGGTCAAGTCCTTGATCCTAGCCAGACATTTGCAGGCCAAAGTGAAGCATCTATGTCCTTGTTACAAGAGTGGTGCACCCAGCCCTCGGCACAGCCAGCATTGAGAGGTGCTGAATAAATAGACTTTGAATGAATGGAGTGTCCTAACACGTTTACTGGCTCTGCTTCACTGGGGTTCTGAACACTCAGGAAGGAGCTGATTGAAAGGGAACAAAATGACTAACATGGGCACTTGTTAGCAGGGGGTCTTGTCTTAGTTTCCTGGAGCTGCCAGTGACAAACAGGGCAGTTGAAATGAAACCCACCTCTCATGGTGCTGGAGGCCAAGTCCAACCGAGGGAGACACCTCATAAATGGAGATCTCTCTAGGTGTCAACTCCCCTGCTAGAAAGGCAACTTCTTCAAGCCTCCGTGTCTGCATCTTCTCAAAACGACCAGCTCAACCTGGATTTCAGGGCACATGCCTGTAATCCCAGCAATTTGGGAGGTTGAGGCAGGAGGATCCTAAATTCAAGGCCAGCCTCAGCAATTGAATGATACCCTGTCTCAAAATAAAACATAATAAGGACTGGGGATATAGCTCAGGGGTAGAATTCCCCTGAGTTCAATCCCCAGTTAAAAAAAAAAAAAAGAAAAAGAAAAAGGATCAGCTCAAAATAACCAACATGCCAAGGAGGCCTGTGTTTTGGGGTGTCATGATCTGGTCTCCTATATGCACGTTTTGGGGGGATGTGTCCTAAGTCCAGCACCTGGAACCCTTCCCTGTATGTCTGTGTCTCTCCTCTGGGAATAACATCAGTCACACTGGATCCAGGGCTCACCATGCTTCAGCATGACCTCTGAGGGAGACCAGCATATGCCACCCCAAAACCTGCCTCTTTGGCAGGAGGGTTATTTTGAGAAGCAGCAGACACAGGAGAAGCCCTGACAGAAGAGTTTGTTGTTTTGCTTTGGTGTTTTTTTGTCTTTGATTTGGAGTGCTGGGGTGGAACCAGGGCGTGGCACAGGCTAGGCAAGCATTCTACCATTGCATCACACCCCCAGCCCATGAGAGTCTACTCGGCAATGGAGAAGGCATTGACTTAAAGCTGCGTAACAATCCTTGCCATTGCTGATCATACTTTTCTCGGCCATCATCCTGCAACTAACCTCTCCCTTCCAGAAACCCCCAACCCCTTTTTCTTTTACCCTATGATGGTATATATGCCTCTATTCTAAATACGCCTTTGAGTGACACATGCCTAAATTTCTCCCGTGTAGATATGAGACATACATGCTAGTAAACGTGTTGTTTTTTTTTTGTTAATCTGCAAACAGTTCAAGACTCAGCTGAAAAACTAGAAGGATAGAAGCAAAAGGTTTTTTTCCCCCTGATCCCCTATAACTCATCTTAACTATGTGCATTAGCCACAATCCTATTTCCAAGCAAGGTCACATTCTGAGGTTTGAGAAAGTACATGAACTTGGAAGGGGTGCTATCTCAACCCAGTCAGGTACGTCTTCAGCTGTTCTTTTCTGATTTCTGTAACTTCCCCATAGTGGGGTTCTATTTACTCCACTCCCATCTCCTTGGGAAAGAATCTGATAAATTTTTCTTACTGTATGTAAAAGTTCCTTGTATGTAAATAGCAACAGGACTTCACAATCCATTTACAAAACCTCACCCTCCCTTCCTGTCCTCTACTTCATCTCCCCTTCTTTATTCTTTAATCTCATGGTACTTGAATCCCTAGGGAAGGACACATCCTCCAAATAACAGGAGGAGAGACAGCTGCCCACACTCCAATGTGCTTTATGTTTTTCAGGGTGAAGTTGCATGTAGCCTCATAGTTGGATGTGGGAATCAACAGCTCCTGGAGACACACACCATAGGGACACAGTTACATGGGTGTGGACTAAGACAGTTCCCAACTCAGGCTGGGGTCCTTGAGCAGGCAGCACAAAGACATGGAGCACAATATGTACCTCTCCAGAGGAATCTGTCTCTTCAGAAGGGGTCATGGCAATGACTCCATCATGGACCAATATTGGAGTAAGACTTACCTCTCAAGCAACAGATAACTGGGGCTGTTTGCTCCTCTCTCCCATACATTTTGAAAGCTCCAGGTACATTAGTTCAGGTCCTCTGAGAAGCAGACACCAAGATTGAGCTGTTGCCCAGTCCTCTCCTTGGCCTGTCATCAGCTCTGACCCTATCCAACCAGCTCAGTCAGTTCCCAAGTGGGTGGAGGCCGTGGGAGAGAGGCAGCCATCTCTACCAGGCCTTCTGCCCTGCCTGAAGTAGAGGACCGCCAAAGGAGGATGAGGGAGGCCCTCTACCGTCACTGAGGGCTGGACGGGACTCAGGAAATCAAACCATGAAATCATTTGAACACAAAAGTTCCATTTATTTTGACAAAAGGGGGAAAATGACTCCATTCAGCCCTCCGATGTGGTGGGTGTCCTGCGGGGGTCTGCTCTATCTTGTGGTCCAGCCACAGCTCTCAGAAAGCACAGAGTGAATCATTCCCATATTTTTTGTTTTCTTTTCTTTTTAAATACACTCTGAGGACTGTGAGTAAGACACCATGCCTGCAGCCATTCTAGAGTCCCTGCCTTTGGAGGAGAACTGTGGAGGCTGACCTGACCTCCTGGCCCTGTCCACTCTATCCTCCTGACAGTGGGATTTAGGTGGAAAAGCCATTTTCCCAGGAAGACAGGATTTGGAAGACTTAAATCTGCCATTGGGTCTCCAGGCTCCTCCCCAAGCCCCAGGGAGGGTTGCTGCGCTTGCTGCGCTTGGCTTCCCTCCACATTCTGCCTGAACCTCACCGTCTTCAGCTCCCTGGTAGTTGGCCAGATTGACCAGGATGACACTGGCTTTGGCCTCAGGGCTGTGTTTTTATCTCCTAAACAGCAGAAGCTTGAAGAAGGGGCGGAGGGTGGGTGGGAAGATGTCAACAGATGTGAAGTCAGGCAGACGGAGCTAGGCAGGGCTCTGCTCCTCCTGGGCCAGGGCTCACAGTCTCAGCAGAGGTCACTTCTCTTCTGCAGGTGACAGATGGGGAACGGCTTCACCCCCGGAACTGCAGCTCACAGTTTCTCTCGCAGCTGCCAGGGCTCTCCCGAGGCTGCCTGAAATCCTAAGGAGCCTCCTTTTTCATTCACGCGCCAATCATGTGGATTCCTGAAAATGTCACAGGGATTTTTTCTTTTTTTAATTTTTGATGTTGCTTCACCAGTGTAGCAGGAATGTCCCCAAGTCCTTGGAACTTCTGGAGTCATCCCTTTCTTTATTACCCAAGTGAAACAGATGCAGCCACAAATCCCATGGAACTGGGGGAAGTCGTGTTCCCTTCCCATGACCCTTTCAAGGTCACCAATGACCTTCACGTTGCAAAGTAATGACATTTTTTAGTCCTCATCTTAATTCCACAGGCACACTTTGTTCTTCTCCTCCTGCCTCCTGACTATTCCCTCTCCGTAGCCACCCTGATCTCATACTGCTTGGGTGCCCTCGTTGAATTCCTACCCTGTCCTAATCATGTTTATCTTTTTGTTTTGTTTTGTCTTTTGCTGCGGTGCTGGGGATTGAACTCAGGGCCTTGTGCATGCGAGGCAAGCACTCTACCAACTGAGCTATGGCCCTCATGTTTATCTTTGAGGACAAGATGTCTGAAGACCCGAAGCTCCTCTTCAGGTGGGTTCGTGGAAAGTGGTTGGATCTAAGGTGGCTGCCAGAGTGAACCCCCAGGCAAACTCTAATTTCGTTATAATTCCATCAGCTTACTGAGTGACCCCCAACCCCACTCCCAGTGCCACAGTGGTTGACAATTGCCATGAGGACAATGGGAAAGAACTATAGAAGGAGCAAGAAGAGGTGGCACCTGAATTCGGAAATTGGAAAATCTCCATCAATTCAGAGAAAAGACAGGAATGTTCCCCCTGTTTATGAGCCTATCCCTCCCCCCATTTCTTTGCCCTATATCTATAACCCTCTGAGTGTTAATGCGTTAAGAAGGTCATGAGCAAGTCCACCTCTCATGTCATCAGCGAACTATGCCATTAACATAGACTGGACAGTTGTGTTTTTCTACAGTGTCAGAATTCTTTGACTAGTAATAAATGCACAAGCTACATTACTTTCACCAACTTTAATTCACCGAGTACTCATGATCCACTTGGTAGCCATGAGCAGATGGTTCTTTATTCCATTCCAAACTTTCTTTTGTTTCTTTTTGGCAGTACTGGGATTAGACCCATGGATGCTCTACCACTGAGCTACATTCCCAAACCTTTTTATTTTTTGAGACAGAGGCTCATTAAATTGCTGAGACTAGCCTCAAACTTGTGATCCTCCTGCCTCCTGAGTAGTGGGATCACAGGCATATGCCACCATGACCAGCTTTCCAATCTTAATTACTAATATCTAGCACTCAAGTCATACACCACGCTTTACACAATGATATATAGGTTACAAAATGGCTTAGAAAGGGTTAAGGCAGCTATAGGGTTTCAAGGGGCTATGTCAAAAACCAAAGGTTAGAAAGCAGATAGAATGCAAGGAGTCCCTGCAGGTGGTCAGATTAGACCCTAACCAGATGAAGAGCTTGCTCAGGGCACAGGGCTGTTCAGGGTGAAGAACTTGTTCAAGGTACAGGGTAGCCAGGCACCCTGGCTGAGGCAGGAAGCTGGAAGTTCAAAGTCAACCTGGGCAATTTAACAAGACCCTTTCTCAAAACAAAAAGAGCTGAGGATGTAGCTCAGTGGGAGAGCACCCCTGGGTTCAGTTCCCATTACCCAAAACAAAAATAAGAAACTAATTATCAAAGCATTCTGCCTTAGCGCTTGTACTAAAAATGGAGTAGCTCTTGGCAAACTGCGTCTTCTGAAATGGAGTAACTCAGGGCTAGGCACTGCTGTTCCGTGCAACGTGGAGCAACTAGAGCAAGGCACAGCCTGCTCTCCACACCCACTTCTATTCTTGGCTAAGAATAAAAGTTTCCTTCCCTGCTCCACTGGCCCTCAGCCTCCTTCTCCAGCTCTTCCCTCTCTGAACTCTGGGGCTTGGTCCTGGGCTCTGTTCTCTGCTTGCACCCTCTGCCCCCAGGGGCTCTCACTCAGGCCCTTGGCTCAAAATTCCAGTGGCTCCAAATTTCAGGTCCGGGCAGCCCTCACCTCTGACCACTCAGCTGGCTTTTCACCTCCGTCCTTGTTTTTTCCCCTTCTGCCCTATTTCTCCCCAAATTTGCCCTATTTCAATAAATGGCCTAAATCTGCCCTATTGCTCAAGACTCCCAGTGGCTCAAACAGAAGAACCAGGAATTCTCCCTGATTCTCCCTGTCTCCTCTCCCCCCATCCCCATCCAGTCTGCTTGTTCTGCCCCAGGTTATCTCCACTGCCTTCCGGCTCCAGTGTCTCCTTGATCTCACCCCATCATCTGGCCTGGCCTCCAACAGGCTTCTCCACTTCTCCACCATTTCCTGGGGTGGTGTGATAGGAAATATATGTTTGGTCTAGGTCCTGGGTTCCTGGCACGGAGCTCCTAAAACTTCTGGAATGTCCTGACAGGCATTTCCTCTTTGTCCATAAACAAGCCCCTTTCAGCAGTCCCTCAGTATATGCTAATGAGGCGACTCCTTGAGGAAAGAGGGCCTCCATAGCTTCAGGATGGGAGGGCGTCCAGGTTGGTACCAGGCCCATGTGCTGGGAGGGTGGTGTGCTCACAGCGGGCAAAGGAGCTCCTGCCAGAGCCCACACCTTGTGCTATGTGGCTCTTCCACAAGGCTGTTCCTAAGCTGTCTCCTTTATAATAGACTGGTAAACAGAGGCAAAGTGTGTCCATGGACTCTGTCAGTCATTCTAACCAGCTATTGACTCTGAGGAGGGGGCATGGGAACCCCCAAATTGGTAACCAAGTCAGACATCAGTGTGGGTTACCTATGGACCCAGATTCATGGTTGGCATCTGAAGTGGGGACAGTCTTGTGGGACTGACCTCTTTATTTTGTGGGATCTGTGCTAACCCTGGATAGTATCAGAATTAAAATGTTGGACACCAAGTTGGTGTCAGAAGAAAAACAAAATCACAACTTCCTTTTGTGAGAAACACATTCACCTGTCCAAACCCAAAGAATGGGCTAAGAGATGTGAGGGACAGGAAAAAGTGAGGTTTTACTTTAATGACAGGTGCCTGGTGGTCAGAGACACACAGATCGGGTCCGAGTTTTTCCTACAGAGCACAAGATCCCTCCCCCGGTTCCTCCCTGGCTGAGTGCTATGGGGTGCACTGTCTTCCTGAACATCACCCAGGTCTTTTTGCCTCCCATTGGATTATTTAAAGAAATACACCTTTAGTTTGTAGAAATACACCTCCCTTTGTTCTCTTGAGGTGGGACCGTCCCCTCGTCCCCTCGGGCTGTGGCCTTTGGCAGCACAGTTTCTCTCTGGTCAGGTGGAAGGAGGGTTCCTTCTCACCTCCTGGTTGTCAAGGGGCTGTGCATTTTCTGGTGCACACTCTGGTGTTAGCTTTCCATTCTGCTCTCCCCAACAGCTGCTTTTCTTACACCCCAAGTCCTTTTACCTTTAAGGTTAAATAATGTCTCTGAACATGGACCACTGGACTTCCTGGTTCTCAGGCTTTCCCTTGGCAGCCAACTCCACTTAGAAGTCCATCCTCAACATGGACACTATGGTCATCTTTTCAGCTCAGCTCAGGTCATCTCTCCTTACCCATCTCCAAGACCAAACCCAGTACCAGGCAGTGAGACCCCGCCTGCTCCAGCTGGTGCACCCCAACCCTCCCCTGCTCACCCACAACTGGGGGCTGCCCTTCTCTCTGCAGGAATGTTCCTGCTGGTGCCTGCCCAGTGCCTTACTTACATTTCTTGACATTAAGATCCCCTCAAATGTCACCTCTCTGATAGACTTCCTACAAGTCCCTGTGGTTCGATTTGTTTACTTATTTATTTTTATTGTATTTATTTTTATTTTTTGCATAGAGGCATCATTTCTTAGGAAAATCATTATCTCTGTAATAGAAGAGGTGGAATTTACTGTGCCCAGGGCCATGGGAGAAGAGGATGAGAGAACCAGAAGTGGAAGAGGGAGACAGAGGAGGGTAGAGGACTGACATGGCCTGAAGTGATTCCTCCTTGAAATCTTCCAAAAATCTTCAGTGAAATTTAATAAGCTAATGAAGTTTTCAAAATTTAAATTTAATTTGTTTATCATTGTGGTAAAATATCTATAACCAAAAAAAAAATATTTTTGGTACTGGAGATTGAACCTGTGGTTCTATTTTTTGGAGAACTGTTAGCTCTGTCTTTTCTTCATTTCCTTCTCCTAGACTGTGGGCAGCAGGAGTGGCTGGGGGAAGCTGACGGTTCCTAACCAAAAGGCTGATCGTTTTCATAGTCAAAGTGTCATTTGCTCTGGAGCCTCGCTGTGAGCAACACGCAGGACTGGCTGAGTGATTGACACATGCTCTCTTGTGGCTTGACAGGTCTCCTAGCATGTTCTTGGGTGGAGCCCAACATCACAGAACATGAGCTTCTCCCCTCCAAAGCTATTCCTGTGAGCTGAGGAGGGTGACGGAGAATCTTCTTCCTCTTCCAGAGCAAATTTTACGTCATGGCATTGAATTTGACTTTTCCTTGCCAGGGTGATGCAGTGCCTGAGACTTCCTCTGTATTGCTCATGCACTCCCAGTATTTGTCAACTAAAATTCTATTATTTGTGGCATCAGAAAATATGTTTTCAGCCAAGTGTGGAGGCACACACCTGTTGTCCCAGCTACGCAGCAGGCTGAGGCAGGAGGGTCTCTTCAGCCCAAAAGTTCAGGGTCAACAACATAGTGAGGCTTCTTCTAAATAAAAAAGGGTGGGCAGGTGTAACTTTCTATATGTATGTGTGTGTGTCACACACATACATATCTTCATATTCAAACATGCTCTGCAAATTTGAAGCCCCATGGATCACAAAATTAATCTGCCTAACAAAAACCAGGTGTCTCATTTACCTATAGCTGCTGATATCCCTTCTTACAAGCAGGACCTGGAGAATTCTAGACAGTAGCCCTGTTTCTAGGAGAGCAGGGAAGAGTGCCAGGGCTGGGCCTGCTGGGCTGGGTGAGCCCAGGCTCCCCAGCTTATCCCCCCATTAGCTCCTCCCAACCTTCCAGCATCTTCCCTTGGGGTTCAGCGGGATGAAACAATACTACTTTTTTGGGCTCCCTCTTTTCTAGAACCAAAAGAGGTCCTGGCTACTTTGATTTTCTGAGGCTCCCAGTGTATTTGAAAATAAGTAAAATCAAAATGTCACCGGAGGAGTTCCCAGAGAGAGGGAACTCAACTCAGGACAAGTTGGGTGACATGGCAGGCATGACAGAAAAGAATTTCAGCATGTGCCAGTCAGAGACACAGGACAGTGAATACAGCTGGAGAATGGCTGGAGAATGCAGCCGTCTCTAGAGGGACAGTTGGCAGCCCTTGGTCTGGGGTTAACATCTACACGTGGGCAGTAGCGAGGGGCTGGACTTGAGGCAGAGTCAGGGCAGAGTTGTACAACTTCACGCCAGTTTTCCCTGAGCTCCCGCATGACCCATGTCATCTTTTGCAAGCAAAGATGCTGGCCCAGGGCTTGGGCCGAGTTGTTCAGGAGCTGCTATTTTGCATTTCAAAAGTGTGTGGGTGGGGCTGGGGTTGTGGCTCAGTGGTAGAGCACTTGCCTAGCAAGTGTGAGGCACTGGGTTTGATTCTCAGCACCATATCAAGTAAATGAGTAAAAAATAAAGGTCTGTCAACATCTAAAAGAAATTTAAAAAAAGAAAAAAAAGTACGTGGGTATTTACTGTATTCAAAAGGATGATGGTGGCTCTTTTTATGAGAGTCAGTATATATTTTTCTGTATTCTCAAATCCCTATCTGAAAAATAGGATTCCAAATTTGTGGTGGATTTTAAGTATTTGTCTATAACAAAGCTGGTAGGTTAGGATTTAAATGATAGAAACGTGAGCGAGAGAAAGTATACCCCCACGATCACACACAGCTCCCACACTCACAATGATCCTCAGGAGTTTAAAGTGTTGTCAATTCCCAGTATAGCAGGGGCGGTGCAGGCATAAGGGGACACAGGTGTGAAACGGTGGGATAAACATCTTGTTGCAATCTTGGCAGTGTTCCTCCGTGCTCACCTTTACCTGAAGACAGTGCTTCAAATGTAAATGTGAGGCCCTGCCAGGCACCGAGGCCCCTGGGTCCCAGATCACCTTCTGCTTCTGATAAGCCTCATTTTTAAAAGATGGGTGTCAGTTCATTGTTCTGGTTTTAAGCTTTCTTTTTCTTTTTATTTGTTTTGGTGCTGGGTTGGAACCCTGGGTGCTTTACCACTGAGCTACATCCCCAACCTGCAAGTCTCAAAATTGCTGAGGTTGATCTCAAACTTGTGATCCTCCTGCCTCAGCCCCCTAAGTGACTGGGGTTATAGGTGTGCATCACCATGCACAGCTCATTTTCTACATTTTTTTTTTTTTGGCAGGGTGGTGGGGTGGTTGGGGATATAGCTCAGTTGGTAGAGTGCTTGCCTTGCATGCACAAGGCCCTGGGCTCAATCCCCAGCACCACATACACACACAAAAATCTTTTGCTATTTTTAATGGCCTTTCCCCCCAATACAACCTGTAACCTGTTTATCCTAAAGAATTTAAAGGATCAGAAATGAATACAACAGAAAATAAAAGTCCCCCATAATCCTTTCCCCTGCCTTTTTGATAGCCACTCCTTTGGGGGTGTTTTGTTTTGTTGTACTGGAAATTGAGCACAGGGGTGCTTAATTACTGAGCCACATCTCCAGCCCTTTTTATTTTTTGTTTAGAAACAGAGTCTCACTAAGCTGCTTAGGGTCTCACTAATTTGCTGAGGCTGGTCTTGAACTTGTGAGCCTCCTGCCTCGGCCTCCTGAGTTGCTGGGATTACAGGTGTGCACTACCATGCTTGGTGAGGACAGCCACTCTTGATAGCTTAGCTTGTATTTCTTCAACACAATAACTAAAACAAGTATTTAAAATTTATTTATTTATTTATTTATTTATTTATTTTTTTGGCGGTGCTGGGGATTGAACCAGGGCTTTGTGCTTACAAGGCAAGCATTCTACCAACTGAGTTATATCCATAGACCTTAAAAATTTAATTAGGAAACTTTCAATACCCATAATTATTTTATGTGCAAGTTGGAAGTATAACCTTAAAAATAATGAACGGTCTTAAAGAAGAATTAAATTATGTTATTTTCAGGAAAATGGATGGAACTTGAGAACATTATGTTAACTGGAATAAGCCAAACTCAAAGTAAAGGGTTGTGTGTTTTCTCTTGTATGTGGAAGCTGGAAAGGAAACATGAAAAGGGGGAAAGGTGTCATTTTCAACGGGGAAATTGGTGGAGGAAAAAGATGGGGAAGGAGGACGGAAGGGAAAGGGAAAATTAGGGGGGATGATATTGGCCAAATTATATTGTTATATTGTGTGCATGTGCGAATATGTAGCGATGAATCCCACCATATGTACCACTAGAAGGCACCCATAAAAATATAGAATATAGAAAAAAGAAAATATGCTCACAACAAAAACAAAAAAGCATGAGCTAAGAGTATAGCTGAGTGGTAGAGTACTTACCTGGCATGCACAAAGCTTGGGTCAATCCATAGCCCTGCCCCCCCCCCCAAAAAAGCCTATGGCCATGAGTGGGCTTCTGGAACTCTCTCTACTATCCTGGATTCTGATATTGCTCATATAGTACTACCATGAGAATTCCTAGAGGAATGTGGGAGTGGAACAGCAGACCTTACTGCTGGGTGAGGTCTATGTGCATGACTGGGTCCCATGGTCCATCAGTGGAGGACAGCCTTCTCTGCTCCACACCCTGGACAACACTGGTGTCACCTAGGTTTGTGGCCAGTGCTCATTTGGTAGGATGGGAGGTGGGCAGCTTCCTCTCTCTACATGCCAGTCCCAAAGGTGGGGCCTGGTGTTGAACTCCCTGTGGGCCAGTTCCTCAAGACAGGGAGCTATCTGAAGGATGAGGGTAAGAGCCAGGTCCTTGATGTCCAAAGAAACTGGGTCTGTCTTGCAACTCCCTCCCAATAGTGTGCTACCTTAAAAAAACAATGTGACCTCTCTGAGCTTCAGTTTCTATGCAATGAAAATAGATCCTAACATGCAGGGCTGTCGAGGAGTGACCATTGACTCATCTACTTAGCAGCTTGTCAGTTGGCTCTGGTCTGTCAATTGTCCATCTCTTTATCTGCCCCTCATGGATAATTTTATCATCAGCTTCTGGAATAGCCATAATTCCTGCTCTTTCTACATTGACTCCAGTTGTCCTTCTTAGCACATCTGAATTTCGATTGCTTCAAATGTCTTTGTGTTTTGTTTGTTTGTAATGGATTAAAACAACTGCTTGTGTAAAGAAAAGATCAGTGGGGCCAAAATAATTTCATAGAGCAGAGTCCTCTATAGTTTTGCTGTCGGAGAGGAAAGGCTTGTGGCTCCATCTGATTCAGTGACTTACTGACCTGGGACATAATTAAGGTCAACTGATGAAGCTGGGCTGGGTCTGTGAGCATGTGGGCTTGATGGACAGTTGGTTTGATGAAATGGAAATGCCCACCAACCAAGGAGGGTCACAGGTCTTCTCTATCAAGTCTTATTATTACCTGGGGGTTCCTAACTCCTTCCTAGGAGGGAGAAGAGAAGGAGGCCTGGAAGGACTGAGAATGGGCCCCGAGCCCGTCTTACCTGCGCTTTGGGGCATTCCTCACTCTATTTCAAGGGAAAAGCAGGTCTCATGGCATCCCCTGAAAACGGAACCAAAGGTTTATTTCAGCAACTTTCAGAAAGAAAGCAATTGAGTAGTTCTTCAGTTTATGATCTCTTCATAAAAAAAGGATTTGGAGTGTTTAATTTTGTTCATCATCAGAAAAATCAGATTAAACCAAAATGAGATACCTCTTTGCACTGACCCCAGTGGTTAAAATGAAGAGACAGATGACGTTGGGGAGGATGGGAGCAGCCAGACTAGCAGCCATGACTGCTAGAGGGGTGGAGTGTAGCCATATAGCCAATCTGGAGCTATGGTTGGTTGCCAGGATCTGCTTCTTATTTCCTTTTTCTTTTTTCATTTCTGGAGACAGAGCCCAGGGTCTCAACCCACTTACCAGGCACAACCCAGTCAGGATCGATTACTTGAACCCCCCCAATACCTAAGACCTAGCAATTCCATTCTCACGGATGTGTCCAAAAGAAAGGCCCACCTTTCTTGGGCTGGGGTTGTAGCTCAGTGGTAGAGCACTTGCCTCTCATGTGAGGCCCTGGGTTTGATCCTCAGCACCACATAATAAATAAATAAATAAAGTTGTTGTGTTCATCTACAACTAAAATTATTAGAAAAACAAAAGAATGAAGGGCCCACCTGGGTTCTCGACTGATGCCTGTGTAGAACTGTCCCAGGAGCGCTATGCAAAATGACCCCAGAGAAGGAACTACCCAAGTGCCCGCTGTAACAGGGTGGGTGAGTGTGGCCCACCCACACAATGCAGTCACCCAGCATGGAAAATGGGTACTCGGCAAGGACCGGAAAATGCAGATGAATCTCACAAACACGTTGAGCAGAAGAAGCCAGACCCCAAACAGTCCATAGCGTGTGGTTCCATTCATGTGAAAGGCAGGAATGGGCAACACCAATCTGCGCTTCTGGAAGCCAGGTTAGCCTCGGGAAGCGGGTGAGGCCACAGGGGCTCCCAGGGTGCTGGGCATGCTCTGCCTTGACCCAGGTCCAGGTTGCACAGGGGTGTTCAGTTGATGGGATTCCCCCAGGCAACACCCTTCTATCCTATACTTCTACCAGAAGTTTTTTTAAAAGGCTGGATGTGGGGCTCAGTGGTAGAGCGCTTACCTAGTACATGTCAGGTCCTTCGATGGGGTTCAACCCCCTGGCACCAAGGGTGGAGGAAAGAAAAGAAAGAAAGAACATGTGGCTATTACCTTCAGCCTGCATAAAAAGGAAGTCTTTTGTTTGTTTGTTTGTTTGTTTGTTTGTTTTGGTACTGGGGATTGAATCCAGGGGTTCGACCACTGAACCATATCCCCAGCCTTTTTTATTTTTTCTTTTGAGACAGGGTCTCTCACTAAGTTGCTGAGGGTTTCACTAAATTGCTGAGGCTGGCCTTAAACTTGCAATCCTCCTACCTCAGCTTCCCGAGTTGCTGGGATTAAAGTATGTGCCATTGCACCTGACCAGGAGGTCAGTTTTTGACAGAAAATTGATGGGATCGCAATTCAGGTGTAGACAAGACCTCAGATATCACTCAAGGCAGAGAGCAAACATTCAGGGATTAAATCCCAACTGCTTATAAACTGTGTGCCCTTAGGCAATTTACCTAACCTCTTTTCTCCTTTTTTTTTTTTTTTTTTTTTTTTTTTTGTTACCAGGGATTGAATTTAGGGGCTCTCAACCACTGAGCCACATCCCCAGCCCTTTTATGTATTTTATTTAGAGACAGGGTCTCACTGAGTTGCTTAGGGTCTTACCCTTGCTGAGGCTGGTGAGATCCTCCTGCCTCAGCCTCCCGAGCCTCTGGGATTACAGGTGTGCACCACCCACCATGCCTGGCTTTTTCTCCATTTTTTTAAATAGAAGCAATAGTAGGATTTATCGCAGAGAGCTGTTGTGAGAATGAAATGAGATATGAGTGGCAAACTCTTGGCCAGTTCTTGGTAAATGTAAGCTCCAGGACAATAGTTATTCATTCATACAGTAATTAACTGAGCACAGTGTAAGAAAACAGGATGAACAAGACAGACCTCCTGCTTGCCCTGCACAGCTTCCACTCTAGTTGGGCCTCCTGATGGTAGCCAGGGCAGAGGAAGGCAGACCTCAGAGGTGTCCATGAAGAAATCCAAGACATTTCAGTCGCACTGTGGAGTTCTTGAGAACACAGATGCTGCTCGACTTCAGACAGGATTATGTCCTGCTAAAGCGTTTCTGCAAGCAGAAAATACTGTAAAATGAAAACTCACTTAATTCCCAATAAACTCACTGTAAAGTCAAAAAAATCATAAGTCAAACTATTGAAGTAGGGGGTCATCTGTATGTCCACCTTATGGGTGTTGTCACACAGATATGTTTGCATGGGTGTGATACAGTTGTGAGATATTCATTGTGACAATATAGGTAATAGCCAAAGCATGGAAGTCACCTAGATGTCTGTGAATGGAAGAGTGGTTAAATGATCCATGACTCAGAGGACAGTGATGTGAGCAGCACGTGAAATGAGGTGGAAAGGTTTCCCAGAATATTAAGTGCAGAACAAGGGGGGCAGTGAACCTTCACTTTCTGTGTTAAAGAAAACAGAAAAGGCTGGGTGCAGTGGCGCACACCTGTAATCCCAGCAGCAACTCAGGAGGCTGAGCCAGGAGGATCACAAGCTCAAGACCAGCTTCAGCAACTTAGTGAGACCCTGTCTCAAAATGAAAGATAAAAATGGCCGGGGATGTGGCTCAGTGGTAAAATGCCTCTGGGTACAATTCTAGTACCAAAAAAAGAAAAAAGAAAAGAAAAGAAAGGTACATGCCAATGTACTTTGGTAATGTGACCAGTGCTCTGGAGTGGGCACTGCTTGGCTGGGGCTTGGGGTGGGAAGGATACCTGCTTTTGACTGTATGCATGTTGAAAAAAAAAAAAAAAGATTAAGCCAAAGACTGTGGCTGATTGAGAAATCAGTACTGTAGTTCATCATGTCTTGTTAAGTGTCTTTTGCAGCTTTCTGAGCAGATGGACGGGTCAGTCAGGGACTATGGGAAGTCATGTGGGGCCCATGGCCAGGCGCAGGCCTCCAGCTGGGTCGCCTGTGCAGCTGAAGGGCTGGTCGTAGGTGGGGATTAGAGAAGAAAGAGCAAGCGCCAGCAGCCTGGCAGAGGCCACACACAGTGCAAGGTCATGGTCCCAAGATTGGCCTGATCCAGGCAACTTTCCAGGACAGAAAATCATGAAACAAAGGCTCATTACAAGCACCAGGAAAGGGCCTTCATTGCTGCTGCTTCTCTCCATTGATGGGGCAATTCCACAGTGACGCTTAGGGCCAGAGAAGCCCAAGGTTCAGGAAACGGATTTGGAGGCGCTGGGGCTCCTGGCCTGCTCTGGCATCAGTGGATGGAAAGAGCCCAAAGGAACTTTGGTTCTTAATTCTTCATCCATCTCTTCAGCTAAAATATAAAGATTCTTTTCAGATCTGTCCCTGAAGTGGCCCTCCAACTTTGGGACACACACAGTATTGTATGCAGAGACATTTCCTATAGCCAAGCAAAAGCTACAGAAAGGCCCTTTCAGTTGACTGCTAAATAAGCAGGGCTCTGTCTCAAGCTAGGGGCCGTCTGTCCCATGAGCCCCTTAACAATTCACAAACTGCTTGAGCGGTGCTCTGCCTACGGTCTAGTGGACTAGGGTGTCTCAAACGCCCTTTGGCCAATAGTTTTTTATACACATCTATACAAAAAATATGTATGTGTTGTGCACAATCATAGAAACGAAAAGTTGTACCCTATTTGTGTACAATGAATCAAAATGCAGTCTGTAAAAATTTTAAAAAATACGTATGTATGCATAGTTTTTTCCTTTCGTAGGTTTTTTCCCTTTCTTTTTTAATTCCCCACTGAGATACTGGGCGTTAAACCCAAGAATGCTTAGCCACTGAACCACAAACCCAGCCCTTTTCATTTTTTATTTTGAGACAGGTTCTTGCTAAGTTGTTGAAGCTGGCCTTGAACTTGTGATCCTCCCGTCTCAACCTACCAAGTCACTGGGATTGCAGACATGTGCCACCACACCAAGCAGAGATTTGCTTGTTTGTTTGTTTGTACCATGAACTGAATCCAAGGGTGCTTAACCACAAAGCCACATCCTCAACCCTTTTTTTTTTTTTTTTTGAGACAGGGTCTCACTAAGTTGCTGAGGCTGGCTTTCAATTTTGGGCACAGATACTCTTAAATATCTTTTACAAATCCAAATGCACATATGCATATATTCATAGGCGATCATATTCTTGACTAAGATATGTATCATTAATATTCATCAAAGATGATTTGGATATAATATCTGGCTACAAGATAATCAAACAATATCTACAGAAGGTGTGCAGAGACATAAAAAGTTACAAGAGTAATAATAATAATACCACCTTTCTTGCTTCTGCAAACCTGGGTGACCACTAAGCCCAGTAATTTCTCCTACCTGTAGATGGCAGCACTTGCGCTCCTTTTCCTGCTGAGACAGCTGGTTTGGGGGCTTTGCCCCAGGCGCGTTTCTAGATTGCTAGGATACAGCAATGAACCAAGTAGTCCAAACCCACAGCCCTGTGAGTTTGCATTCCAGTGAGGAGACCGGCAGCAAACAAGCAATGAAGCAGGTGTTCCCTGTGTGTCCAGTAAGGACAGGCATGGAGAGAGGGGCGTTGGGAAAGGCTTCCCTCAAAAGTGGCCATTGAGTGGGGAACTGGTAGTCGTAAGGAAGGAATCACGTGTGTATCTGGGGGAGCAGGTTCAAGCCAGAAGAAACGGCAACTTCTTTGCCCATTCTCGAGGTACGTTACCCTTGCTTGGCAAAAGGCAGCCCTGGGACCCAGCACTGCACCTACTTGTCACCCACGTTTATGCAGGTGAGACTTGGCTAGAAAAAACCTGCCATGGTGCTGGCTGGCCCAGGGGAAGCTCACACCCAGACTCTCAGGGTGGGCTGGGGGCCAAAGGGAGTCCTCAGCTTCCTGGGGTTATTCACTCTCCCTTTCCCCCAGATGGCCAATCCCCAGGAGCAGCTTCACTGGCCTCATGCTCAACCAACCTCCTCACTTCCTATTTCACTGCACAATTCTAGCCATCCGAAGGCCACCACTCGAAGATTCCAACACCTTATGTATTTACCTACATGAGTCTTACCAAATCCTTCCTCTCTGTTACCATGGGTGAGGGGAGATGTGCACTGGAGTCTAGTTGCTCTGCCACTCTGGAACGTTACTCCAGAAACTTCTCCCTTTGGCATGGGTCATGATCTTCCCCCAGCCCCACCCCACCAGGCTGATCCCACCAGCCTTGAACATGATCTTCCATCTCCCATATTTTATTTATTTTTAATTTTTATTTATTTGTGGTGCTGGGGATGGAATCCAGGGCCTCACACATGCTAGGCGAGTGCTCTACCACTCAGCTACACTCCCAGCCTGTCAGGTGTCCCTTTCTCAGCCAGACCTCCCCTGACCTTCATATTTAAAACACTGTGCCCTCCTATGTCCTCTTTCTGACTTCATTAGTCTCCACAGTGCTCCTTCCTTTCCCACATCCTAAGTTTGTACCTACTTTGTTTATTGTCCACCCTTCCTACCCACACATACAGAAATGTAAGTCCAAAGAGGACAGAGAGGTTCTTCTACTTTGTGCATAGCACCTGGAGAAGGGCCCAGGCCGTCACAAGTGCTTGGTAAGGTAATGTGTGCTCAATGCAAGAAGGACTGTTCGGTGAGGTCAGGAACAGCGAAGTCAGTGTGGCTGCAGCAGAGAAAGCAGGGGAGTATCCTGAAATTCAGTAGCAGAGGAGGCAAAGAGGCCAAATTGTACAAGGCCTAGGGGAGGATCTTTTTTTTTCAGTGTGGTTCAGGACACTGCTGAAGAGTTTGGAGATGGGGAGGGACATGAACCAATAGATGTCACTGAGATGTAGGTCCAGTTGAAAAAGTTTTACATAATAAGTGTGTCCTTGTGGCAGTTTTTTCGTTTTTGGTGTTTTTGTTTTTGTTTTGTTTTGTTTTTTTACCTCTGTGCTCATGAAAATTGACTTCAGGACCAAAGAAAAGCTGTGTGTTGACAATGGCACCTGTGATACAGGCAGGGTCAGAAATGACCTCTACCTTGGAATGGAGCCATGCTTTACTGGTTGCTATGGACTGTGTTTGCCCCAACCCAATTCATATGTTGACAGCCTGCTCCTGCAGGTGATGAGGTCATGAGAGTGAAGCTTCATGAATGGGATTAGTGCCCTCATGAAAGAAGTCCAAAGGAGCTCTGCCACCTGCCACTGCGGCAAGAAGATACCCTCTGTGAACCAGAAAGTAGCCCACACCAGACACTGAATTAGCTGGAGCCTTTGTCTCGGACTTCCCAGCTTCCAGAACCAGGAACAATAAATTTCTGTTGTTTATAAGCCACTCAGTCTATGGTGCTCTATTATGGCAGCCTGAATGGAGGAGAATATGGGTAGAAATCCAACCCTGAACATTTCTCATTCAACAAACAAAATAAAAGTTCATTTGTAAACTCTTAGAACTATACATGGTCTGTCGACCTACTGATAAAAATATTTAGCTCAAGTAGTTTGCTTTTTAAACAACTGGTGTGTAAGTATGTACACCATTTTTTGAGATATCAATCAACAGGTGTTTCCAAGCACATGATACAAAACTGGCCTATATTAAATAACCATGGCTGGGATTCTAAATGTGATGAACAGAATTTGAAAGACCTGCTTTGACTAGTAAAGAGTAGCAGTAAAACATTTGTGGTCTCCAGGCCATGTTTAGCATTTTATTGATTGATTGCAGTACTGGGGATGGAAACCAGGGGACCTTACCATTGAGCTACATCTCCAGCCCTTTAAAAAAATTCTTTTGTTTTGAGACAGGGTCTCATTAAGTTGCTGAGGCTTGGCCTCAAACTTCTGATCCTCTTGCCTCAGCCTTTAAAGTTGATGCCCGTGGGTTACTATCTTTATACGCCTTTTTTTTTTTTTTTCCAGGGCAGGGGGATTGAACTCAGGGCATCACACATGCTAGGTGAGTGCTCTATCACTGAGTCACACCCCAGCCCTAGAAGATTCTTTTAAGATTAGAACGCCTAATTTTAGCTGGGTGAGGTGGTGCATGCCTATAATCCCAACTACTCAGGAGACTGAAGCAGGAAGATTGCAAATCTCTCTTTTTTTTTAATTTACTTATTGATTCATTGAACACAAATGGAGTACAGCTATTGTTTCAAGGGTTGTACACAAAGTAGAGTCACACCATCTGTGCTTTCATGCATATACACAGGGCAATGATATCTGTCACACACTCTGTTATTGATTTTACCTCCCACCCGCCCGGAAGATTGCAAATTTAAGGCCAGCCTCAGCAACTTAATGAGATCCTGTTTCAAAACAAAAAATACAAAGGACTGGGGATGTGCCTCAGTGGTAAAGTGCCAAAGTGCCCCTGGGTTCATTTCTAGTACAAACAAAACAAAACAAAACTCTCCAGATTCTAGTTTAGTGCTTTATAGCGGTGCTTCTCAAACTTTACTGTGCAAACCCTCCTCGCCCATCTTGTTAAAAGGCAGATTCTGGTTCAGTAAGTTGGGGCTGGGCCTGAGACTGCGTTTTCAACAGGCTCCCTCAGGGCACTCAGAGTCTACTGGTTGGTGAACCACACTTTGCGTTTACAGAATTTAAAGCACTTTCATGCATGTTATCTTATTTGTTCCTTGTCACAACCTTACCGACAGGGTTTCACTAATGCACTTATTCAACCAAGCCCTGAGCATACAGATACAGTCTTACAGGGTGAAAAACCAAACACCAAACACAAAAAGGCATGTTGAGAGATAAATAAGTTATTACAGTCGACCTTCTGCCATCAGAGTTCCACATCTGGGGATTTAATCAACAGAGAATGAACAACAACAAAAAGTTGTATGTGTACTTAGAAAAAAGTTGAACATGTATAAACTTTGTTTTTGTGTCCTTAATTCCTAAAAATAAAATCTAGTGGTTATTTACATAACATTTACATTGTACTAGGCTTTATATCTAGAGATGAGTTGAAATATCTGGGAGGGTGTGCCTAGGTTATATGCAAACGATGTGATTTTATGTAAAGAACTTGAGCCTCTGTGAAGTTTTATATCCGTTGAAGGCAATATCTGGAACCAAATCCCCAGTAGACACCTAAGGGGTGACTGTATAAAAGTGATTAGAACTGTGCAGGACATGAAGAAGATGCTGAAAAAGAACAGCAGGAGGTCATTTAAGTGGAGAGGCAGCGGGCAAGGCTCTGGACAGACACTAGGCAGTTTCTGCTGCCAAAGCTCAGGGAGGGAAGACCCCCCAAATCAGGTTAGGGGAGGCAGGACTGGTCAGGCGTAGCAGGCCAGTTTCAATCTAAGTGCCGGGTATGCGTTGAGGCTTATTTAAGCACGGATGTGACAGGTCTGGTCTTTGCCTTAGAATCACTCTGCTGTGTGGGAAATGAAACCTCTCCAGATCACCTCGGAGATGTGCAGGGTGTGTCGGGACAAGCGAGGGCTTGACAAGCCTGGTGCCCCTGGAGTCACGTGGACATACTTGGGGACCAAGAGTCTCGGTACGAATAAGGAACCCACAAAGGCACCTGTTTTTATTGCTGCATGTAGGACGTCGAAGGCTAGCTCGCTCCAAAGCACAACATGACTTTCCTTGTACTTCTTTTCAGAGGACCTGGACTTCCATCCTCGCTTTGCAGGTCATGTCGATCTCTTGGACATCTCTCCCTTTCTGCCGCAGTCTGGATGTCACCATCCAGAGGAGACATGCCGGATTTCCAATTGTGCACCTACCGCAAGTCGGGCGGCAGGCACAGCCCGGGAAGTGGCGGCCTTAAGCGGCACACAGGATTGGCTTCCCACCCAGGGATCTGAGGCCCCGTGGGGCGAGGAGCGCGCGCTCTCGAAACTCGAAGCAAACTTTACGCAGCGGGTCTCCTGCGGGCGCAGGCTGCCCAGGCCGCGGGGGCGTTTCCTCGCTCAGGACCCCGCCCCGCGCTGCCAGGGGCGGGGCCCGCCGAGTGCCCGGGACAGGAAGAGGGCGGGGGATCCGATCGGCCCGGGACTCGCAGCCGGGCCGCCGTGGCGGAGGGGAACTCCCGCGCAATCCCCGGGCGAGAGCGCGGGGCGCACCTCGGGGTTCCCTGGCCCGTCCGGGGGCGGAGGCTCGGCCAGGCTGCAGACACAGGCCTGCCCCGGGCGCCCGCCCGCGCCGTCCCCGCCCCTCCGTAGCCGCCGCCGCCGCCTCCCGGCAGCCCGGGGCGCGCCCGGCCGGCGAGCGAGCGGCGGGCGCTGCTCCCTGTCCGACGCACTCACTTCCGCGTCCCGCCGCCTGGGCCGCGCACCCAGCTGCCGCCATCGCACGCCCGGCAGCCCCGGCTCCCAGCTGCCGAGACTCCCGCCGCGGGGAGACCGCCCGCGCCCCCGCCCCGCGTCGCAGGACCCCGGCTGTGGCCCCAGGAAGCCCCGGAGGACCGAGCGCGCGCCTGCGGCCGCCACGCTCTGCTCGGCGGGATCGGGCGGGCAGCCTCCGCACGCTCCGGGCCGACCCGGCCCCAGCCCCAGCCCCAGCCCCAGGCCGGCGGCTGCCCTGTGCGTTTCCAAGTTCGGTTGCCTAAGGTGGATGTGATTTTCCTTTTCTTTCTCTCTCTTTTTTCTTTTTTTCCTATGATTTGGAAAAGAGAAAAGAACTCCGCAGAGCAGGCCCGGGACAGCTGAGCGCCAACTGCCCCCACGTGGACGCTCTCTAGGGAGAAGAAGTTGGAAGGAAACTTGGTCCTGCTGGTCCGGAGGCCTCAACTTTGGACTCTTAAGTCCAAGAGTCATGACCCTCACATCAGGCAGGTGGAAGTCTTTACCTGTCCTGGGCTGGACTTGAGCTCTGGCCCTTTGCCAGCACCCTCTCTGCACCCCCCACCCCCAACACCACCACACTCATACGTGGCACCTGGGCTAGGCCTGGACACTGATCTACAACATGGATAAGTATGATGACCTGGGCCTGGAGGCCAGTAAATTCATCGAGGACCTGAACATGTATGAAGCTTCCAAGGATGGGCTTTTTCGAGTGGACAAAGGTGCAGGCAACAACCCTGAGTTTGAGGAGACACGCAGGGTGTTTGCTACCAAGATGGCCAAAATCCACCTCCAGCAGCAGCAGCAGCTCCTGCAGGAAGAGACCCTTCCCAGGGGAAGCAGAGGCCCTGTCAATGGTGGGGGCCGCCTGGGCCCTCAGGCCCACAGGGAAGCTGGTGTGGGCAGCAAGCTGACCATGGATGGTGCTGCCAAGCCCCCTATTGCTGCCTCGACAGTGGCACCTGGGGTCACTACCACCAGTTCTATTGGGCAGCCCACATACCCACCTCAGGAGCAGAGGACCAGGCCACATGTCCATGGCACAAGGCCTGGTAACCAGGACTGTGGTTCCAGGGAGGGCTCACTGAGTTCCAAGAGGTCTGCTTTCCACCGTCCCTGTGAGGATCCTTCCTGCCTCACTCACGGAGACTATTATGATAACCTCACTTTGGCAAGCCCAAAGTGGGAGGACAAACCAGGGGTGTCCTCCAGCATTGGCTTGGGTGTAGGGAGTGGGTGGCCTGGTCCCTCAGGAAGTGACTCCTCATTGCCCAGACCCTGTGGGGACCATCACCTGTACCAGCCACAGCTCTCCCTGAGCTCCAGCAAATCTTTTGAGAGTGGCCTTAGTGGCCACGATGGTGGTGTTGGTGGCTGCAGTAGTGAGAAGCCAGCAGGACTTTGGTCTACTGCCTCCTCCCAGAGGGTGAGCCCAGGCCTTCCTTCCCCAGGTTTGGAAAATGGGGCCCCAATTCAGCCCAGGAATCCTTCTACTTCAGCACCCCTGGCCCCCAACTGCCCCACTCAAGGAACTCTTTCAAGGACAAACTTGGGGCTGGGTTGTGAGATTTCAGGTGTACTGTCCAAACCCACTGTGGACCCTCAAGCCTGGTTCCAGGATGGGCCCAAATCTTACCTTTCTAGTTCTGCCCCGTTATCAGCAACTGGCAAGGACAGTTCACAGCTAGGTAAGGTCCCTGGGTTGGGACTGAAGTCTGGTTGCGCAGACCTTGGCACTGGTCCCAAGCTCGGTACCACCAACCTTGTCCATCCTGAGTTATCTTGCAAAGAGGGTCCTCCCAGCTGGTCCCCTGACAGTAGCCTAGGACCTGTGCTCCCAGAGAGCCCCAACTCTTCCAGGGTGAGGCTGCCCTGCCAAACTCTCATCCCAGGCCCTGAACTTGGACCCTCTGCTGCAGAATTGAAATTAGAAGCCCTCACCCAGCGTCTGGAGCGAGAGATGGATGCTCACCCAAAGGCTGACTACTTTGGTGAGTGTGAAGCTGCTGGACCTGCCCATGGTGGGGCAGTGGGTCTCTACCAGGGATGGTGTAGCTGTCTTTGAGAGGCCTATTTTTTTTGTGTGTGTGTGTGTTTTTTTTTTTGCACAGTTGGCTTCCTCTTTCAATTGCTTGTCTAGTTCAGAAACTTGAAAGCATCCTTGGGCAGAAGTGGATCTTGCAGCTGGGAGTTACCCATGTGTGATGGGTAAAGCAGGGTGGGATTGCTCATGACTGTCTTAAAAAAATGGAAATGCTGTGACTTTGGATGTCCAGGGTTTGGGCTGTGACCTTAGATCCTCTTGAAGGGACAGCCTCATGCAGGACTCAAATGGGAGTAGCTTCTCAGGGACAGACACTTCTGAACATTTGGTCTATAGCTCTCACCTGCTGTGTGTGTGTGTGTGTGTGTGTGTGTGTGTGTGTGTGTCTGTCTGTCTGTCTGTCTGATGGCTCTTTTTTATTTTTTTAATTTATTTTTATTTTTATTTTTGGAACTGGGGATTGAATTCAGGGACACTCGGCCACTGAGCCACATCCCCAGTCCTATTTTGTATTTTATTTAGAGACAGGGTCTCACTAAGTTGCTTAGGACCTCGCTAAGTTGCTGAGGCTGGCTTTGAACTCTCGATCCTACTGCTTCAGCCTCCTGAGTTGCCACTGCGCCTGGCTGTCTTGTGGTTCTTGTGTGCAATTAAGGCAGGTAGGTGAACCACTTCCTTGGAAGGCTGTTCTAAGGACAGTGGGTCTCTTTTCTTTCTTTTTCTTGCAGTTCTGGGCATTGGACCCAGGGACAGTTTCCCATTGAGCTATACCTCCATCTGTTTTTATATTTTATTTTGAAACAGAGCCTCACTCAGTTGCTGAGGCTGGCCTCAAACTTATGATCCTCCTTCCTCAGCCTCCTGAGTAGCCAGGATTACAAATGTGCACTACTGCATGTGGCTAAGGCAGTGATTCTCAAAGTGTATTCCCTGGACAGGCCACACCCTGGTTAGAAAATGGAAACTCTGAGCCCTAACCCAGACTTACTGAATCAAAAACTCTGGGATATGATGCAGCAAGTAGCATGGACCCCACCAGCCAGGTGATCCTGATGTTCAGGGAGATTTGAGCCCTGCTGGACTCGTAACCTCTTAACAGCCCATACCCAGTACCAGCCAGCAGCCAGGTGACACCTATAGCTGTGTCTTGAAATAGGATGGAAGATGCTGCTTGCTGTTTTTACTTAAATGTGCAGATTTTGTTTTATTCTTTTTTTTTTTTTTTTTTGGTACTGGGGATTGAACCCAGGGGCACTCCACCACTGAGCCACATCCCCAGCCCTATTTTGTATTTTATTTAGAGACAGGGTCTCACTGAGTTGCTTAGGGCCTCGCTAAGTTGCTGAGGCTGGCTTTGAACTCTCGATCCTCCTGTCTCAGCCTCCCAAGAGCTGGGATTACAGGTGTGCGCCACCGCGCCCAGCTGTTTTATTCTTTTTTTAAACCACAAACTCTTGGTGACTACTGGATTCAACTTTTTTTTTTTCCTCTGCACGGGTTTTGGAGGGTATAAGAAGGTAGCTATCTCCTTCTGTTGGATGATGATTTACTTGTTTCACAGGAAAACTATCTAGAAAGACTATCTAGAAAGCCAGCCTATTCTGAGACCTATTATTTTCCATTTTTGAACTCTGGATAATTGGGCTCCTGATTCTCCCATAGCCTCAGTCCTGCTGGGGTAGCAGCTCTGTGGAGTGGAGGAGAGAAGGGGCAGGGAAGGCCCTGGGTGGGGAAGATGGCTGGCTTACTCCTTCTAGCCTACGCTTGCTCTCTGCCCTGAGGTCCTGGTAGAGGGTGCGAAGTGCTGGGCTACTGGATGTCTATGCAACCCATGGTGTTGTTTTTGCCCCTCATGAGAACTTCTGGGAACTAGCTCAGACTGTGTGCTCAGCAGTCAGAGGTCAAGGTTACTGTTTATTTTTTAAAGTACATAGCACCCTACGTGAACTGTCCCTTGCAGAGTCTACTGTTAACTGTCCCTTCCTTGCAGAGTCTGACCTTGGGGGCAATATTTAGCTGGAGATGCCGTGGGTCTTTTTTTTTTTTTTAGTTTAAGAAACCCTCCCGCCCCACGCCCACAATACTGGGGATTGGACAGGAGATTTCTTCCTCTGAGCTTTTCAAGTTTCATCTTGAGACAGGCTCCTGTTGCCCAAGCTGGTGTCAAACTTGAGATCCTCCTGCCTCAGCCTTCTGAGTAGCTGGGATTAGCTGGAATTACCTACGTGCACCACTGCAACTGATTCTGTGGGTCTCTTAATTTTGGTTTTAATTTGTTTAGTTTTTAATTTCAAGCTAATAATAAAACAATTTTATTTATTCAGGGATGCAAGTTTATGCTCTGGAACGAGGCAGTGACCAACTCTGTCAGTAACCAACACTGTTAATTCCTTCAGCATCTATACTCTGAGCATGGATCCTGAGCCATGCTCTGTTCTAGCCTTGGGGATAGAGAGGGAACAGCACCAACAGAGACCCCTGCTTCCCTGGACAGACAGTGTAGTAGAACAGGCAGGAAATGAGCAAAGTAAATGAGCAAGAGAGAAATAGTTTTCTCACATTGAAGTGAAAATGTCTATGTCTTTCTCTGCTTGACCAACTGCTGATGCTGCTTGGAAGATGTTGGGTTCCTACTGGGCATGGCTCTTAGGAGATGCTAGCTGGGGCAGGGGGGCTTCTGTCTACACTGCTGTTCCTGCTGCCGAGGGGAGGCAGGGTGGGCATGCGTTTTGCTATGCCCTGTCCTGCTCCTCTGAGTTCCATTTGTCCTCCTCACATGGATCCTCTCCTCTTTTACTAAGGACAAAGGACACAGATGATTATCTGTGTGGATTTCTGGGGAAACTGAGAGTTTAGTGTGCTGGGGGCTTATTAACAAGTGCTATTGGGGTCCCCCCCGTGGAGGGAAAGGGAGGGAATCCAGAGCAGAGGAGAGCTAAGCTACAGTAACCCCCAGGAGCTGGGAGTTGGAAGAGCCCTTCAGCCCCATCCTGAGTTGGGCTGAGATGGCCTGGCCTTCACACTTCCCATGCTCAGCCATTGAATGTGGGCCACCCTGGGGAGATGGTGACCTTGGGCAAAGTAGCTCTGTGTATCACGGACAGTCCCTGCAGGGGGCTGATGGGTAAGGGCCACCTGCCAGCTGCACACCAGCAGCTGGACCACTCTGTTGGACCACTCAATGAAGCATCCTCCATAGCCCCCACTCTTGGGGCAGGTGACCAAGGGCACCGTGGTTCTAATAATAGCTACTGTCTGTTAAGTGCCTGTGATGTGCCAGGCAGTGGGTTAAAGCTTAGTGGGAATTGTTGTAGCTTAACCTTCACATAGGTATGACACAGGCTCTGTTGCTCTTTTTTTGGGTTGGGGGGGGGTACTGGGGATTGAACTCAGGAGCACTCAACCACTGAGTCACATCCCCAGCCCTATTTTATATTTTATTTAGAGATAGGGTCTCACTGAGTTGCTGAGTTTGCTAACTTTGAACTCCTGATCTTCCTGTCTTAGCCTCCCAAGCCACTGGGATTACAGGCATGTGCCACCACACCTGACTCCATTGCTCTTTGTTTATAACTGAGTCCAGAGAGGTTAAGTGACATGCTCAAAACCACACATGTATGAGTGGTGGCACTTCTGCCTCTCTCAGGGCTTTTCCTTCCATTCTGATGGCTCGCTTGGTGGGACTGGGTGGTCATGCCTGTTGAGCTGGGTGCCTTATCTTTGCCTCTCCAGATGCACTGCCCACCCAGGTGCATTGGGGGCATCTGTGTGCTTCCTGCCCTTCCCAGACCTTCTTCCTCTACAGTCAGCACTCCAGACTAATGTGTCCTCTGGACCTGCAGCCCCTGTGCCCTTCCCCTTGTGGGCAGGCCTGGAGGATCATTCAGTGCAGAAGCCACCCAGGACAGAGCCATCCACTGCCCAGTGGGGAGAAGACTCTGCCACCTCCGTTAGGCACCAAAGGGTTAGGAAAGCAGGCATATGGAGGTTCCAGAGTCTCCTTTCTCCCACAGGTGGATGGGTGGCCTCCTTCGTATCCACAAGGAGAAAGAAGAGACTGGTTTTGTCTTTAGTTTTTATTTTTCCACGGTACTGGTGATTGAGCCCAGGGCCTCATGCATGCTAGGCAAAACATTCTACTAGCCAGTCACATCCCTGGCCCTATTTTAAAAATTAATTAATTAATTAATTAATTGGTACTAAGGATTGAACCCAGGGATGCTTTACCATTCTACTACTTTCCAGCCCTTTTTACTTTTTAAGACAGGGTCTCACTAAGTTGCTGAGGGTCTTGTTAAGTTGCTGAAGCTGGACTCTAATTTGAGATCCTCCTGCCTCAATTTCCTGAGTGTCTGGAATTACAGGCAGGTGCCACCACACTTGGATGTCTTTAGTTTAGTTTTGACATTGGTGGACATTCCTGCTGTCCTGTTAAACCCAGAAAGCTGCTGTGGCAGACCCCACCCTCAGCCTGGGTGCCTGGAAACAGGTGTGATTTCTCCTAGGAAAGGCCCTGCCCCTGCCAGGGCCCCAGGGTGCCTGTGCCACCTGACTGCTTTACTGCCCATGCAGGTGAAATGAGCTGCCCAGACAAGGAACACAAGGAAGTCTCCCGTCTCAGTGACCTTTTAAGCACTGTTGCCTGACTTTATTAGCAATAGATGTGTCAACCATGAGGCCGAATGCCAGCCTAGATGGAAACATGGAGCAATTTTCACATAAAAGGAAATAACACAGGCTGGGGATATAGCTCGGTTGGTAGAGTGCCTGCCTCGCAAGCACAAGGCCCTGGGTTCAATCCCCAGCACCGCAACCAAAAAAAAAAAGGAAATCACACAGGCCAATCCTGTCATGGAGTAGCACCTCCAGAATTCTGGGACAGGGGTCTGTCAGTGCATCCCAGAGAACCCGACTTCCCCTAGTCCCCCCAAACATTTCATTAAACCCAAGGCAAGTACTAAGGCAGAAGGTGGTGGGTGGTAGGAGCTCATTAGCTCCTCCACTTGGGGTTTGCTTCCCTAGGAATTGGCAATAGCTTTTGGAGACCTTCCTCCATGCTTTGGATTAACTGAGTCCCAGCTTCCATTGGACGTGGAAGTAAGTTTCCTATCCTCTGGGAAGTTTTTGTAAATGATATCCAGGACTCCAGTTCTGCCCCTCTAGCCCTGCAGGTGTACACGCTGGGCTATGGGGATCCCCAGACTTTGAGAAATTGCCTGTGGGCTTTTTTTGTTTTGTTCTGTTTTAGTGGGCTGGACAGTCTGCTCCTCAAGGTCAGGAAGGTAGTAACTTTTTATTGATGTATAGCGTATGCATGCAGTAGGTGCTTACAAAGTGAACACCAGCACCTGGATCAAGACAATGCGATCGTCACCCAGGAAGCCCCTGGGTCCTTCATTGTTATTGTCCCCCTTTAAGGATCACTGCAGCTCTGACTTCTCAGAATAAAAATGAGTTTTCAAGCAAGCATGGGGTTTGAAGAAACGTATCGCGGTGTGTCTGAGGATGAGTGGAGATTATGAGGTTGAGCCAAGTGAAGCTAGATAGCCAGGGGTTGGTGTCGTGGCACAGGGCCGGCTCCCTGCATGCTCTGATGTGAAGTGGCTCCCGTGTGGTCAGTGATCAGGACTGGGATACCATTTAGGCCCATGCTTTAGCTCTGTCCCTATGTGCCAGCTACAGCATCTCTCTTCAGAGGTGTTGGGGGCAGGGAGGAGGGGAGATGGAAATGACAGGGGACCTCCCAGACTTCCCCTGGAGTGCTGCATCTCCTCAGCCCACAGACACACAAGTGGCATGGGTGGCATCCCGGTTGTGCCCTCCTTGCTGGGCTGGGTGTGTGTGGAGGGGTGCACAGGAATCACTTGGGTGCTGGCACCGTGCTTCTGTCCATGTCTCTGTCATGTGGCCTCCTCGGCTGTGCATGCTCTGGCCTCACTCACTCTGCCCCTGTGCACAGCCTCCCTGCTGTTCCGAGTGAGTTCCTTGCCACACAGGTCCCTGCTCTGGCTGCTCCAGTGGGCGTCCTTCTGACCAGCGCAGTGCCACCCCTGCTTCAGGTGCCCCCGGATGGGCGGGCCTGCTGAAGCTGGCCTGAGCCGACATGAGTTCCCACGGCATCTGCCTGTCCCCTCACGCCTGCTCCCTGGGGTCCTCCCCTTCTTGGTATGGTATTTGTCTGCTCTTTTCCTTTGTGACCAGGAAAGAATGTCTTGTTTTTTTCCATCTAGAGTCTTCCTGCTTTTTCCATTAATAATCAGAGCATGAAGGGGGTCTCTGGGCACGGCCATTCTCGCCAGAGCTGTTTAAAAAAGTTGTTTCTTTACATTTGTTGATTTGTGACTTCCCCCGAGGAGACAGAACTGTGGAAGAAGTTGTGTGGATGCGTTGGAGAGTCAGGAAGCCAGGCATCTGGGCCTGATCCTCCCAACAGCTTGCGGGTAAGGTTGGGCCAGGTCCCTACCTCTGCTGAGCCAGGACGACCTCTCAGGGACCTCCCTAGCCAAGGGTCCTGTAACTGTGGCACTGGGTGTAAGTCGATGCCTGGACTGTAGCTAACCAGGTAATCAGGGACTGGACGGCTTTGTTCAACATTGTTTTGAGTTATGGTTACATTTTTTATTGCAAATAGTAGTCAGTTTTTACTTCAGATATTCTGGAAAACAAGTTAAAAGAAAAAGTATGAATCCCTCTTGTGTCCACTGCCTTGGGAAACATAGTCAGTGTTAAGGTTTTCTGCAGGAAATCTCCAGGACAAAATCATGGCGGAGCCTGGGGGTGGTGCGGAGTGTATCACACATTGTGGTTTTGAATCTCTGGCCAAAGGTAGACTCATTTACAGAGCTAGAGGCCAATTTGTTCTTGAGTGTGTCTAATTAAAGTGCAATTAGAAAGGACTAAGAGTTTCCTTTAAGAAACAGCCCAACACATTGAGCCACTGGTACTGAAATGATCACCAGTCTTATGGGCCACTAAGGCTCTTGTTCTAACTAACCTGGTGTCCTCAGTGTGGGATCTGGGAGCACTCATGATGCTCACTGTCCCTGGTCACCTCTGTGGACTCCTGTGGTACCCTGGGCAGTGCTGGGTCTCTCGCTTGGCCATCTGACACAGCACAGTGACCTGGGGCCCAGTACTGGGCTGGTTCTCTTCTGTGTCTCCATGCCCCACATCATGTGAGCTCATTGGATATCTGTTGAGGAATGGAGAGACTTAGGGTGGGAAGGGATGGTTAGCTGGGGTTAGGGCTCTGAATAGTTTGGCTAAAATTCGTCAAGAAATTGCTTTTCTAAGCATCCCATGTATAGTAGCTTCCCACAACCCTCCTTTATTATCCCCATTTTACAGATGGGAAACTGAGGTACACAAAGTTAAGTGACCTGCCTTACTAAGTAGTTTCGCTGGGTCTGTGGTGCCCTCCAACTCCTGAAGCACAAGGGCTTTTCAACAAAGGGAACTTCAGAGGGGCACTGTGACCACTAGCAGGTCAGGGCTGAGGTTTCCCTCTTCTCTGGCAGAGCTAGGGCCACGCTGGGAGCAGCAGAGAAGACCGATTGTGGCAGGTGTCTGAGCTGGCACAAGGAGCTGGATCCCTGCCTTGCAGCCCCAGGCAGCTTTGAGGTTCCTCTTCTGTCCAGAAGCCTGTGTCCACCTGAGTGCCTCCCTGCAGGGTAACCATGGTGACTTAGTAGCCAGGTGCCTGAATTCTCATGTTCCACTGAGGATGGTGGGTTAGGACAAGCAGGCCATGCCCTTGGGGATGCTTGTGTGAAACTCTGCTGTGCTTCAGGCGTGGAGGAGGCACGCCAGCCCACAGTTCTATTGGGGACAGCTAGGATACTTTGTCCTGAGGGTTAGTAGCAACCCCAGACTGTGTGCAGAGATCCTCGAACCAAACTTGGATAAAAGTGTGCTTAGAGTCCATCCGGGAAAACGGAGCAGAAATCTTACCCTGAAACAAAGCAGGTTACCAGAATTCCCAAGGCAGGCTAGTGCTTGCCAGCAAATATTTATATCTACTCCAGTTTTTGTTTTTCGCTTTTTTCCCTCATGGGGAAACCAGCTGAACACAAGATCTCGGGGTCATACTGGAAGGTGGGGGACTTTCTGCTTGAGTGTTTCAAATGGAGGACTTTGGGACCCATAGCCAGGTTATTTTTAAGTTTTGGGAGCTGAGAGTGTAGACTGTGCCAAGTTCCTTCCTCTTCCTTCTCATTCTGTGACTTGTCTCTGTGTGTCCCAGGAGAGTGAGAATGGGTTACTCCCGGTTACTGGAAGCTGGCTGGCAACATATCCCTCCCTCCCCCCAAACTTGTATTTGTAACATATAGAAGGTTCTGGAAGCCTGCCATGATGTTGTCTGTCATTCAAGAGGAAGGAATTTGGGCTTAGCATGGTTCTATCCTGCAGCCCATTCTGGGAGTGGCAGTAATTGAGGTCTCAGAGGATCTAGTGTACAGGGCACCCTTCCTGGCCTGCAAAGCAAACACATCACAGCAGGCCCAGGGCTGGACAGCATGTGAAGGTCGTTTCAGATGATTAGTCAATAGCAGATTTACTTTTTGTTGCTTGAAGCCTGTTCTGACACTAACTGTAGCTTCCTTGTTCTCCTGAGCCTCCTGTCAGCTGAGTTAGTGGATTTCCTTCCAGCAGGTTGGACCCAAGTTTGCTCACATGATGGTCAGGGCTGGCCCTGGGCTTTTGCATCTGCTCAAATGTTGCCTGTTCCTCTCCTACCTCGTTTTGCATTGCTTCCTGATGATGCAGTCATCAGGTTATGGGTTTAGAGAGAGATGGATTCCAAGGGCAGCCAGCTGCTGGCTGTGGCTGGGCTCTGGGGCGTTTGCTGACAGTTGTCCTTTACGTTAACTGTGTAGACAGCAGGGCCTGATTGTGCTGCCTTCTGACTGTGCTAGCTTGGGGACCTTGCCTCACCTTTCTGTTCTCAGTTTCTTCTTCTTCTGAAACTGGATGTCCTATGCTTATTATTATTGGGTTTCCTTTCCTGTGCTGTGAGCTTCAGATTTGGGATGTTGACTAGGAGATCACTCTCCTCCCCGTCCCTGAGAGTGACAGTGGTTCTGGGAAGAATTGGCTTCAGATACTCTGTGTGTGTGCATGTGAGTACGTGCGTGCATGCTCAGGGAGTACAGGTTGAACTTGGATGCTTTCCCTCATTTGCTTGCAGAGAAGCCAACTCGAGCAGAGCAGCCAGGGGCAGGGAGGTGTGGAAAACACGTGTGCAATGACAAATTTGCTTAGAGCAAGTGAGGTCGCACAGTGTGCTGGGTGCCCTGCCCAGGTTTACTCCACACATACTTATTTTGGCCTGCCTCGGGCCAGACTCTGTGTTGGCACAGAGCCCGGTGGAGGGGCTGGCCGAGTAACACAAGGCTCCTTTCCTGCAGCACCAGGAGCCACCCCTTGCATTCTGTAGTTCCTCATAGTGTCCTTTTAGTGGCTGACATTACACAGTGGAGGAACTTGTCCTCTAGTGCCCTGAAGGGGCTTACCAGGAGTCCCACAGTGGATTTGGGTGGTAGCAGTGGTGGTGGTGGTGGTGAAGAGCAGCTCTGGGGCTTCCATCTCTCCTGGACAGTATTCTTTTCACTATATTCGGGCCACCTTGGAAATCTCATAACTGGGTCCAGCCAGGTTCCTGAGGCTACATGTGTAAGTTGGATCACTAAAAAGGAGACTGGGACAAAATTCATATGAGCTGAGTGTGGTGGTGCATGCTGCAACCCCAGTGACTTGGGAGGCAAGTTTAAGGCCAGCCTGGGCAACTTAGCAAGACCCTGTGGTAGAGTGCTTGCCTAGCATGCATGAGGTCCTGGGTTCCATCCCCAAGGCGCGCGCGCGCGCGCACACACACACACACATATACACACAAACACAAAGTTATATCAAGTGATTTCCAAAGGCTGTGCTGTCAGGGGGATGGGTCAGGGAGTGGGACAACTGGATAGAGGAGTGAGGAAGTCGAGGAAGTTTCAGTAGCAGGCAAAGTCACATGGGGGGTAGATTTTGCTCCATCCCACCGAGAGCTCTTCAGAGTTCCAGGGACCTGCTCACCAAGTCCTGGGCAGGTTGGGCAGGAGCAGGGGGATGGGCTGGCTGGCAGTCATACTTGATCTTCTGCAGGGAGACATTCCTTTCACACTAAAGCAGACTTGAGGAGTTTGTGGGGAGCAGAGCCTCCAGAGCATGTGGGCTTTGCATCTGCCCATCCTGGCTTGACCCCTAGCTGTGGGGCACTGGGCAGGTTATTGAGCTTCCCCAGCCTCAGTTTCCCATTTCAATCACGTGTGTGTGGTTCTGGTGAAGACTGAATCAGCTAATACACATGGAAGCTGTCTGTGTGCGAGACTGACCACTTGCAGCTGTCACACGCTTCAGAGCTTGGCTTATTCTAGATGACCCATGTGCATTAATAGAAGAAAGAAGCCGGGCGTGGTGGTGCACGCCTGTAATCCCAGCACTTGGGAGGCTGAGGCAGGAGGATGGTGAGTTCAAAGCCAGCCTCAGCAACTTAGTGAGGTCCTAAGGAACTCAGTGAGACCCTGTCTCTAAATAAAAATACAAAATAGGGCTGGAGATGTGGCTCAGTGGCCAAGTGCCCCTGGGTTCAATCCCCAGTACCAAAAAAAAAAAAAAAAAAATAGAAGAAAGAGGCGGCTCCTCTAAACCGAATGCACTTTTAAGTGTGACAGACACTCTGGAGTTTGAATACTTGGTTTGGAAAACATGTAAAATAGCTCGTTGATATTTTGAGATTGATTCTGTTTAATGAGACTTTTTTGAAGATATCAGCTTAGGTAAAATATATTGACATCAGTTTCACCTGATTCTGCTCTTTAAGTCTGGCTACTGGATGTAAAGTCACACTCGGCTTGCATTGCTTTCCTGGAAGCATTTAGGACAGGGTATATATGGTACACGGTGGTCATTGCTCTTAAGCCACTGTTGTATCAGAGCATCTTGACTGTGTCTCATCTGAAAGCCAAGCCCAATCGAAGTCTTCAGAACCATAAATGCTTAAATGGAAAGATCGTGATTTGTTCAAGGGAGGCGGACTTCATGATTGCCATCCACCAAGTGAGCCTGGCGAGGCCTTGTGCCTGAGGCAAGGGGTGGCACGAGACTCAGGCAGCCATAGAGTGTGTGTGTTCCCTGGAGGAAGAAGGTCCTGGGGACCTGAAGCTGCTGTCTGCACAGGTCATGGCGAGCGGGTGGTGATCATCACTGAGCCCATTTTCTGGTACCTTAAAAACGAACTCTTGCCGGGTGAGGTGGCGCATGCCTGTAATCCTAGCACTTGGGAGGCTGAGGCAGGAGGATCGCGAGTTCAAAGCCAGCCTCAGTAACTTAGCGAGGCCCTAAGCAACTCAGTTAGACCCTGTCTCTAAATAAAATACAACATAGGACTGGGGATGTGGCTCAGTGGTGGAGTGCCCCTGGGTTCAATCCCCAGTACCAAAAAGAACCCCCCAAAAAACAACAACAACAAAAAAACGCACTCTCAGCTTAACAAGTACATGCAGAGCATCCTGAAACCACCCCTGCCCTTGAGGTAGTCAGAGGAGATGTGGAAGATGGCATTTCCCATCCAGGGGGGCATGAGGAAGGTTGGGATTTGGCTCACGTGGGGCTGCGGCTGACATTCTGCCTGTGCCCTGCCCCTGTCAGGCTCTGGAGCCTTGCCTGGGTGTGGGACTCCCTAGGGGCAGGTGGGGAGGATGGCAGGTAGCCAAGTTGGGGCGCAGGCTGGGAGGTGATTTTCTAGGCAGTTTCCAAAGGCCCGTTGTCTGGAGCTTGGCCTGATGGAGCTGAGGCTTTGCTCTCAGGTGGCAGGGCCTTAAACAGAGGCCACTTGTTGGCTGGCCGAAGGGCAATTTTAGAAGCTGTGAATAGACTGGAGCTGGCAGCCCCCTCCTTCACCCTTGGCCCATGGCTGCCAACTCTCTGGGTTGCTCATGCCTGGTGGTGGGCTAGTGGCATGTGGCAAGAGGTGGCTTTGCCCAAGTTCACAGCCAGAGAGCAAAGGAAATGAAGGTGGGGGCAGGAAGAATGGAGACGATGCTGAGCAAACCCATCTGTTTGCGGAGGGTGGAGTGAGGGGAGTGTTTTCATCTCTGCATCGGATGTTCAGGGGCAGCCCTGTGTCACTGGTTCCCCAGCCTTTTCTGACCCAGCTGTGGAGGTCACTTAGGGTCACTTCTGCTGTGCTCTGAGCAGTCACAAGCCCTCCTACACACCTACTTCTTGATAGGAGGAGTGTCTAGGAATTTGTGGCTGTGTTTTAAAAATGCTACATTTACATGCGGTGAAATGTGTGGGTCGGTGAGTTTTGACACCCTTGTAACTCAAAACAGTTCCATCCCCAGAAAGTTCCCTCATGCCACTCCCCAGTTAGTGCCCACTCACAGGCAACCACTGTTCTGATTTTTTTCATCATTTATTAGTTTTGCATCTTTTAAAACATAATATAAATGGGTGCAGGTAGTATTCACACGTGGTTCCTCCTCCTTATGCGTGGATTCTGTGTGGAGGTTCTAGCAGAGGAGCATGGCTGCTTGTGTGCCCTTGGCCAAAGAACAGTCCTCCTCTATCAGGAAGGTTGTCCTCTTTGACCGAATGCTTAGCTTTGGGAGAAATTCAGGGAGCCATGTGGCTAAGCAGCCACACCAGCAGAATCCACCCTGGCCTTCAATGGGATGACAAGTGTCCCAGCCAGATGGCCCTCACGCCCACAGATTCTGTATTTACAAATCTGTTTACTTGCTAAGATTTATTCGTAACCCAAGAGTCAGTACTCAGAGCTTTTTCGTGATCATTCTCGGATGTGCACAGAGTGGTGAAAAATTTGAATCCCCAACACAGGCCCCCCAGCTGCCTTCTCGCTTCAGCTCTCAGAGAGTAAACAGGCGCCCTTCCATGGTCGATCTAGTGCTGTGCTTTTTGCATCTTTGTTCTTTCTGTTGTGATCTCACTGTTTTAAAGCAGCCCCCAGGCATGGTGCTGAGGTGCTGGTTCCTAAGTGCAAGCAGCCTGTGATGCCCCCCAGGAGAAGGCAGGTGTGTGGAAGCTCAAGTTCATGCCTGAGTCACGGTGCTGTTGGCACCATGGTGCTGCGTTCCGTGTTGAGTCAGCAGGGTATTAAATTAAACAAGGTGTCTTTAAACAGAAACACACATGCACATTTGTTTACTGATCACCTGACGAAAACCTTGTGGCCAGAGGTTCTCAGGAACCTGCACTTGTGTCTGTGCTAGGAGTGATGGTGCTGGATTCTGTGGTTTGGTGTTGTTGGCAATTTTTGGAACATGATCACTGCAGATAGCAAGAACAAGCTGTAGTAGTCTTTTGCTTGGCTTCTTTTGCTCAGATACTATCTGTGAAATTAATTATGGATATATTACTGTTTTTTCATTTTCCAATTGAGGAACTTTTTATTTATTTCCGTTCTTGGCTAGTATGAATGAATCTGGTGTGATCCTGTGTGTACAAGTCTTTGATTGGATTGCCAAAAAATTTTCCAAAGCACTGTACCATGTAATGTTCCCACCAGCGATATGTGAGTTCCTCCTTGGATTTGAGCTGTTTTTGATTTTTTTTTTTTTTTTTTTTTGGTGGTACTGGCGATTGAATTTAGGGCCTCACACATGCTGGGAAGTGTTCTGCCACTCAGCTACATCCCAGCCCTTTCTATTTTTGAGATATAATCTTGCTAAGTTGCTGAGGCTAACCTCAAACTTGCAATCCTCCCATCTGAGCCTCCTGAGTAGCTGGGATTACAGATGTCTGCCACTATGCCTGGCAAGACAGACTTTTTTAAAATTTTTTAATTTTTTTAACACACATAGACACTTAATTCTCTCTTTATTTATTTTTGCAGTACTGCAGATGGAACCCAGGCATAAGCAAGGGCTCTATAACTGAGCTATGCCCCCGACCCCTAGATAATACAATTTTATTTTTTATTTTTTTATTTTATTTTTTTTATTGTTTTGGTACTGGGGATTGAACTCAGGGGCACCCAACCACTGAGCCACATCCCCAGCCCTATTTTGTATTTTATTAGAGACAGGGTCTCACTGAGTTGCTTAGGGCCTCGCTAAATTGCTGAGGCTGGCTTTGAACTCGCGATCCTCCTGCCTCAGCCTCCCAAGCGCTGGGATTACAGGCATGCGCCACTGCGCCTGGCGATAATACAATTTTAAAGAATCTGGGGGAATCAAAATTAACTTTATTGTAGAACTGGAGACTTTAGTGAAAGTAGTAATGTCTAGTAGAGGATGGAGGAGAGTTAGAACTCTTATCTCTTTCTTCTTAGGATCCTGGCTGGGCCTGAGAATTAGGTTGGCATAAGATAAACAGAAGAAGAACTTGGAAATTTAATATAAAGTTTACATGGCCCTTCATAAAGAAAAGAAGACCCAAAGAAGGACCAAAGTTAACGTGTTTTTGAATCAGGTTGAACAAAGAGAGACAATGGTAGGAAAGAAATTTGATTATATCTGGGGGTTAAAGGAAGATAGGAATTATTTTAACAAGGCGTGTTTACAGAATTCTTTCAGCTGTTACCACCCGTGGAACTGCGTTCCTTTCTTCCTGGTACAGGGAGTGTATCTTTTACATGGGAGTTTTTCATCTCTTGTGGGTTTTTTGTTTTGTGTATTTGTGCTGCTGGGGATGAACCCAGGGCCTCAGGCATGCTAGGCAATGCTGTACACTGAGCCACATCCCCAGTCCCTGCATGGTAGGTTTTTAAAATCTCCTTTTCAAGGAAGAAAAAGGAAAGATGAGAATGGCCTTCTAGCATCTGTCATTTCCAAGTGCTGTCAGCTCCAGGTAACCTTGTCTCAAAATGACCCATTGTGGGTTAGCATGTCTGCCACCCTTCCAGGGCCTTCCAGGGTTCAGAGAAGCCAGTGAGTGAAGCAGTTTCCCTTTTAGCCACCTGTTGAAAATGCCACTTGCATTTGGTCTCTTCAGTTTCTGGAAGACTGTCACCCCAGCTGCTGTCCTTATTTCTTGCAGGGGCAGCCCAGACTCAGCTGAGACAAGTAATTGTGAAATCAGAATTTAGACCTGGCGCTCCCTCCCCTCCCAACAGGAATCTTTTGCCTTCACTTTGCTGACAAATCCCAGCTCCTTCCCCTGGTAGCCTGACAAGTGTCTGTCAGTTCTCTTCTGAGCAGCCAGCAGTCTTCCAAAGGTCTGACCCAGTCAGCAGTGTGATCTGCCCTGTTAACACAAACCAGGTTCTTGCCACCTCCTGCCTCCAGTCCACTCTGCCGGCTGGGAGCCCATCTCTATTCCAGTTTCCTTTCTCTGGACAGGACCTTGTTCAGGTCCCTCCCTGGACGGTCTTGATCTTTGAGATGCCCAGGAGAGTCCCACCTGTGTGTGCACTGCAGCTGTGCTTGCTTACTGCTCGGATTTTAAACCAGATAGTGTCAGAAAGCAATGGTTTGCCTTTTCGAAGAAAAGGGCTTTGGCGATTCGCCGTGTTACACTCCTAGTCAGGTGCAGAACCGATGTTGAAGTTTCTGTTTTGTGACATGAACCTGGCCCAGTGGTCCCATCCCACCATGCAAGGCTTCTCAGGGCAGAGATGAGCACTTGGCAGGGGGCAGAACTAGTCTACAGAGCAAACTGTAGGTGGGTGCACTTTTTGGCCACTAAGCAGGGAGACTCTTCCCAGCCTGGTGGGAGGCTGGATTGCCTCCATCTCTGGAGGATGAGGAGGTCCAGGAGGAGAGAAGGGGCTCACTGTCTGCAAACCTGGGAGAGAGCAGGAACTCCCTCAGGTTTTCAACAACTCTTCACTTTGTCTTCTTTTCTTTCTCTAGCATACTCCCCCCCCCACCCCTATTTGGTAACTATGTATTTAAAGCAGCTCTAAAATCAGCTGTTGGGGTGGGGGGGTGTATAGCTCAGTAGTGGGGCACTTGCCTAGCAAGCAGGAAGCTCTGGGTTCTGTCCCCAGTGGCACAGAAATAAAATAAAATCAGCCTTGTGTTATTTGTGAGGAAAATTCAGGCTTTTGTGTTTTTCTGAAAAGAAAAAAAAAATCCAAAAGGGTCACTGCCTTAGCCTTTCGGTGCCACAGCAGCCACCCCTGACCCAGCCTAGTGAGCACAGTGCCTGGCCGCCTGCTGGCCTTTGTGTTTTCTGTGGTTGGAGGGAGGGCAGGAGGGAGCTGGAGGGCGCGCAGGGGAAGATGGGAGCTGCGTGACTCACTCAGTCCTTCTGTCACTCATTCAGCTCCCTCTCATTGAGCTGCTGCCTGTGCTGGGCTCAAAGATGTGTCTTTGCTGGCCCTCCAGGGCTTTGTTGGCCTGTGGGGGATGGACACATCAGGGAGGGGAACATGGGGCCTAGGAGTGGAGGCCTCAGCTCTGAGCCTGGGAGCCCCCAAGGGCATGCAGGAGGTACTGTGAGGTCCTGGAATGGGGTGTCTGTGAGGACAGGGTTGATATCTTTTCCTTAACCCATTGTCCTCAGGCCTGGAAGGAAATGAGGGAAGATGGCATCTCTCCTGGAATGAAATCGAGGAAACAGACTTTCACTGGGGGCCTCCTGGTGCCAGGAGCTTACGTGATCCCGCTCAAGCCTCCAGGCCCCCTCAGGAAGTGTGTGTCTTATTACAGCCCATTTGGCAGATGAGAAAACTGTGAGATGGGGTTGGAGCCCAGTATTTACACCAAAGCCACTCTTTGCAGTTCCTCAGCAGGACAGAGGCTATGGACAGGGTAAAGAAGCCCTCACCACTGTGAAGAACCAAGAATGTTAGTGGCCTGCAGGCTTAGGGAGAGGGCCTGACTCCGGCGGCGATGCTGTCCTTCCCGATCTACTTGGTGCTTATTCATGGATGCTGAAATGAGGAAGAATCATTGCATCGTATTGTTCCATTGGTGCCTGTTTCCTTCCTTCCTTCCTTCCTTCCTTCCTTCCTTCCTTCCTTCCTTCCTTCCTTCC
>JAJEJO010049788.1:1046469-1342080 GCA_020662805.1 Glaucomys volans
TCCTTCCTTCCTTCCTTCCTTCCTTCCTTCCTTCCTTCCTTCCTTCCGCTGGGCATGGAAGCCAGGGCCTCATGGGTGCCAAGCATACTATACCACTGAGCTGCGCCCTCAGCCCCTGAGCTTGCTTTCTGTGTGTGATACTAAACTAAAAATGGTTTTAACAGCACTCCCTAGAAAAGGATAACGAGGCAATGTTTTTAGAGATTCCTTTAAAGTGGTTGGCAATTGCATGCCTGCATAATGCTTCTTTATGCTTGAGTATAGATAGCCAGATTTAACAAATAAGATTAGGGCACCAGTCAAATTTGAATTTTGCAGTACTGGGGGTTGGACCCACGGTGCGCTACCACTGAACCACATCCCCAGCCCTTTTTATTTTTTATTTTGAGACAGGGTTTTGCTAAGCCAATAAGGACCTTGCTAAATTGCTGAGACTGGCCTCAAACTTGCAACCCTCCTGCCTCAGCCTCCCGAGTCTCTGGAATTACAGGTGTGCGCCACTGTGCCCAGGTGTTCTTAGTGTATTCACAGAGTTGTGCATCAGCATTTCCACTCTCTAACTTTGGAACATTTTCATCACTCTAGAAAAGACCCTGCACCCACTAGCAGTCACTCCCTCCTCCCCCTCCCCCAGCTCTGGGCAACCACTTATCTACTTACTGTTTCTGAGAACATGCATTTTTGTCAGCTTCTTTTTTTTTTCCCCCTTAAGAAAAATTCTGTTACATTAACTGGATCACATGATGTGAATTTTTTTAAAATGCTTTTTATACATTGTACCAAATTATCCTTTAGAAAAGTTGTCCAGTCTTTTGGTTCTACTAAGAGTGTACAAGAGTGTCAGCAATACTGTTATCATCATTTTCCTTCTTCACCAGTTGGGTGAGTGACAAATGACTTCACCTCCTCACGTGGACCCCTAGCAGTGCCTGACACTTTGCATGCAGATTGGCCGTTCCTGTTTTAGGTTAGAGTTCACTCTGGAGTGGAGAGAGACTGAAAAGTGAAGGAGGCCAGAGAGAAGGGTGTGCATGGAACTGCAGGTGGTGCCCTGGTGGCTGGCAGTGGAAGGGTTTGCGCAGAAGGTCTGGGCAGGGGTGCAGGGCTTCCTCCTTCCTTTGGAGAGTGGAGGGCAGGGGATCATTCAGGTCAGAGAGTGGTAGCACCCTTAGGCTAAAGTGCACCTGCCAGTGTTCTGGCTGGGCAGGCTCAGCGTAGACTGATTGGGAAATCACCTTAGAAACTTCCTTTCCCTCTGCAATGAAGTGAGGCCATTGTTGGCTGTGAGGCTTTGTGTGTTTTAATGGCAGCTTCAGAATGAAGAAAGTAGGCTGGTGCAATGCCCCTGTAGCCCAGAATGGCCTTAAGTACTTCCTTTGTGGCTCGGTGATAGCTTTGTGCATTGATGGGGGAACTGTGGAGCGTGTGGGAGAGAAGCCGAGGCAGGGGATCCCAGGCTGCCAGGGGGACGCGGTGCCATGCTTTGTATTGTCTGAGTCTATGGTTCTCAACCATGTTCACACATTAGGATCAGCTGGGGAGCTCACCCTGCACCCACTTCTGGAGGTCCTGTGGGGCGACAGTGCCTCAACTCTGCCCAGCAGCCTGGAGAAGTAGCGATCTGCTCAGGGCATCAGTCAGAGGCCCAGAACCAGCTGTCTCTGGGGATGTGTTGTGAACTTACAGGGTGGCTGGGGAGGACTCTCTGTGGTCATTCTTTTTTTGAGGGGGGGTGTTGAACCTAGGGGTACTCTACCACTGAGCTGTATCCCCAGCCCTTTGTATTTTGAGACACAGTCTTGCTAAGTTGCCCAGGCTGACCTTGAACTTGCAATCCTCCTGCCTCAGCCTCCTGAATCAGTGGAATTACAGGTGTGCACCACTGTGCCCTGCTGTCACTGGGGTCATTGGTCCAGCCTTTCCCCCAGGGCTTGGCCCCCCTTCAGAACCTGCTGATGCCCCGAGCTGTCTGGGTGCAAGACTGCAACCTTCGACTAAGAAAGCCTTGTACAACTTGTGCTCCAACTAACCTTCCAGATAGGCTCCAGGCAGGTCTGCCATCTTCCTGTCCCGTCCACTGTCTAGATGCAGTGACTTTTACCCCAGCCTCCTTTAGACACAGCAGGTGGTTCATGGCTGCATCCCACATGATGTCCAATGGTGGGGAGCACCTTCCTCACTGAAGAGGCGCCATGGAGCGCAGACCCACTCTCACTGGCTGGCACAGTGGTGCCTTTTTATTTAAAACCTTTTCATCACAACAAGAGATGCCGACCAGGTCACCCTCCAGGTTGTCTGTGTATTCAGTTGAAGGGGAGGGCCTCTGCTCTCCAGGGTCCTCAGGCTGCCTGAGGGCAGGAGGGAGGCAGGAAATCTGCTCTAGCCAAGGTGAAGGCTGCTCTGGGCCTCCTTGCTAGTAGATCCTGCCTTTGTGAGGGAAAGGGTTTGATGCTGTGGTCAGACGCCAAATTTGTTTTTTGGTTTTGGATGTGGGAGATAATTTAACACCAGTTTGGGGTAATTTGTTTCATGGGGAGCACCGCCCAGGCCCATGCCTTTGGATCCGTTGTGCTGCGCTGCTTGTTTTCAGTGCATCTCCCTGGAACTGCTGCAGGGCCGGCTCTTCCAGGAGGCAGAGTGGGTTCTGTCCCACCCTAGATCAAGTTGCTTCCCTTTGGTCTGTTATATATTTTTGACATTCCACAACTTGTTTTGAGAAAAGTTTCTATCCATTAAAACAGTTTGAACACCACTCCTGTGCACAGAGAGGCCAGTCTGATTTGCAGGTCACCAATGCCATTAGTACACAACCACGATAAAAAGTCGAGTGCCCTTCGTGGGAGAAGTCTTTATTTATTTTTGGTGAGTGGAAAGTCCTTAGCAGAAGGCCTGTTGCATTGCTTTGGCCTCTTAAAGGACATTACATTATAATAAGTCACCGAGTTGGTAGTTTTTGTATTGGATACCCAGTTTTTCTCTTCTGTCACACGGAAGACCATATAAAGCTCCAAACAACTGCCTGAGGTCCTGGCCCAGCCCATGGCCTCCCAGATGAGAGTCATTCAACAGGAGAGGGCAAATTGAGTGACTAGGAGCCGGGTGTGGTAGCGCATGCCTGTAATCCCAGCACTTGGGAGGCTGAGACAGGAGGATTGAGTTCAAAGCCAGCCTCATCAACTCAGCGAGGCCCTAAGCAACTCAGTGAGACCCTGTCTCTAAATAAAATACAAAATAGGGCTGGGGATGTGGCTCAGAGGTCAAGTGCCCCTGGGTTCAATCCCCAGTACCAAAAAAAAAAAAGAGAGAGAGAGAGAGTGACTAGAATTCCTGCCTTCTGGAGAGGTTCTGCTTGGGAGTGGCCCCAGCGGCCTCGGCCACCTCCGTCAATGATAGTCTTGGAGCCCCTGGGGGTGGGGGAACCTTGGCCCTGGAAAACCCTGCAGCCCCTTATAAGTCCTGCCCGCTTTCCTAGGTGTCTAGTGTCTTCCCCTGCGCCCTCTTCTCCACCCCTACACTGGCCAGAGCTTCTTCCCTTCCCCTCCCGGGCCACAGGGTCATTCCTGCCACATCAGCGGCCTCAGAGCTGTGCCCGGGTCTCTGGCTTTCCTAGCTATGTGGCTTTTCCCTCATCCTAGAGCATCCTCCCCCCACTCTTGGCAATTTTTTCTTTTTTTTCTCATCGGCGCTGGGGCACTGGAGGTTAAAACCAGGAGCGCTCTATTACTGAGCTGCATCCCCAGCCCTTCTTATTTTGAGATGGGGTCTCGCTGAGTTGCCCATGGCCTTGAGCATGTGATCCTCCTGAGCAGTTGGGGTTATAGGTGTGCGCCACTGAGTCTGGCTTTTGAATGCACTTATTGCTTACCTGGTCTCTACTGTGTGGGACACTCGTTTTTCTTCTGTTTATGGGGACACTAAAGCGCACAGCCAGACCCCTGCCCTTAGCAGGGTTTTTGTTTTGTTTTGTTTTTGATAGGTGGGAGGAGACCGATACCGCTAGCCCTCCCTGCCGAAAACCATGAGCTACAAAAGACAGGCAGGTGTTGTGCTTGAACAGTCCTTGGTGGCTCCTTGTCTCCTGTTGTGAAAAGGAAGCTGTCCCTAGTCCTCACCCTTTGTGTGGGAATATTACGATTCTTGAAAGAATCCTGAAGAGCTGCTTCAGATGACTGGCAGCTTCTTACAAAACTAAATATATTTTTACCGTATGATCCAGCAATCATGCTGCTTGGCATTTGGTCTAATGGGCTGAAAATTTACATCCACACAAAAACTTGGACATTGATGTTTATAGCAGCCTTATTCATAATTGCCCAAACTTGGAAGCAGCTGAGATGCTGTTCAGTAGAAATGTGTCCCATCTAGACAGCGGAATAGCATTCAGCCTTAAAAAGTGAGCTACCAAGCCATGAAAAGGCAGAGAGGAACCTCAAATGCATATTAGTAAGTAAAAGAAGCCAGTCTGCAAAGGCTGTGTACTATAGATCCCAACTATATGACGTTCTAGAAATGGCAGAACTGGATATGGTGCAAAGATTATTGATTGCCAGGGGTTATGGGGAAGGGAGAAATGATTGGCAGAGTGCAGAGGATTTTTTAGGACAGTCGGCTACCCCATATGATGTTCTAATGGTGGATACATGTCATTACATGTTTGTTGGAATCCATAGGACACCAAGAGCCTGCCCCAACGTAAACTGTGGTCTCCAGGTGACAGTGACATGTCGGGGAGAGCTCATAGTTGTAACAGATGCCCTACTCTAGATGAGGGTTTTGGTGGTGGGGGAGGCTGTGCCTAGATCGGCGGAGCAAGGAGAATATAGGAGATCTCTACTTTGCGCTCAGTTCTACTGTTATCTGCTCTAAAAAGTAAATTCTATTTTTAAAAATGCAGAAAAGAGAGAAACCAAAATACTAAATGTCATATTAAAAAAGAGTCCCCACCCCATTCATTGATTTATTAATGATCTTTCACAATCCCACTCAGTTTCCCAGCTCCTCAGGTGATCCCATGAAGCAGAGACCTGGGGCCCCTCGGTGCCCTGGACCCCCAGAGCCACCTCTCTGTGGGGAGAAGGGTAGGCTGCCTCCATCTCGAAGCCGCCGCCAGGAAGGGGCTTTGCTCCTGCTGGTGAGCTGGCTTGTGGATTTGCTGGTGCCCCAGAATCTGAGGTCACCAAGTTTGAGGATGAGCAGAGTGTTTTTGACCTTCCTCCCTCTTGGCTCCCTTAGCCCTTATAAGTGTAGGAAGGGGGACTGGAAAGGTCACAGATGAGCAAATTAAAGCCCCACTGAGAACCCACTACGTGGCTATTATAATAGATCAAGACTGTCTACACCAGGAGTTGGAAGGACGTGAAGAAATTGGAATGCTAATAAACTGTCAGTGGGAATGTAAAATGGTTGAACCTTTTCAGAAAATAGTTGGGCACTTTCTTAGAAAGTTAGATATATACCAGCCATAAGATCCAGCCGTTCTTAGGTCTTTAGAGAAAAGGAAATAAGGTCCGTGCAAGCATTTGTATGCAAATATTGGTGCAGCTGTATTTGTAATAACCCCAAATTGGAAGCATCTCATATGCACACGAACAGGTGAATGGATAAATACAGTGTGTTGCATCCTTACAGTCCAATAGGGTGTGGCAATAAGAAGGGATAAACTATTGATAAACAGAAGACTGTGGATGTATCTCAAAATAATTATGCCAAGTGAAAGAAACCAGATGAAGAGGAGTACATGCTCCAGATTCCACTCACATAAACACAAAGTAATCTGTGATGACACAGGGGAGCAGTGGTTGCCTGGGGACAGGAGAGGCAGGAGCTTGGGTTTGCCAAAGGCAGGAGGAGCTGGGGACTGGGGGCTGGGCGTGTTCACTGTCTTCATTGTGGTGGTGATTTCACAGGTGCATGCAAATGTCAAAACTTATCAGATTGCACCCTTTAAATGTGTGCAGTTTATTGTGTGACACTTATACTTCATTAACGCTGTTTTTAAAAAAGATCACTCTAACTGCAGTTTAGAGAATGAATTAAAGGGCAGCAAGTCAAATTGCAGGGCAAGTGTCCTTCTCTTCCTTGCTCCTCTTGACAGTTTTTTTTTTCTTTTTTCTTTTCTTGGTGGTTCCAGACATTGAACCCAGTGGTGCTCTACCCCTGAACTACCCCCACCCCAACCCAGTCCTTTTTATTTTTTATTTATTTATTTTTTTTCATTTTTATTTTTTTGGTACTGGGGATTGAACCCAGGGGCACTCCACCACTGAGCCACATCCCCAGCCCTATTTTGTATTTTATTTAGAGACAGGGTCTCACTGAGTTGCTTAGGGCCTCAATAAGTTGCTGAGACTGGTTTTGAACTCGTGATCCTCCAGCCTCAACCTCCAGGCTGCTGGGGTTGTAATGTGTGTCACCCTGGCTTCCTCCTACAAGTTCATTCCCGTACTGCCCTCACTTTCCTCCTGGCTTTTGAGCTGGGATCATTTCACTATTAGGTGCTGGCATTTTCTTACCCTCCTCTGCTGAGCATGTCTGTAAATCTTACAGCCCAAGGGCCACGGGAAAGCAGAGGGAAGCTAGTTGTGTGCTTTTTTTTTCTTCCTGTTGAGCCCCAGCCTTTTTTCAGCCTGGGCCACTTAACCTGAGTGCAGGATTCAGGTGAGGTTGGCACCCCACCCGTCAGCGGTGGCAGAGGCTGGTTTCCCCCAGGACAGGGCCAGAGTTTGGTCTCATCCTCTTGGCAGCGTCTGCAGAGAGCCTGGCTGCAAGGGATGGAGGAGTGTTTGTGGGTGGAGGAATGCTGTCCTGACTCACCAGGGGCCGTTGGAGGGCACTCCGCAGCAGTGTCCTTGGCAGAAGGGCAGGAGGGACTGTCACTGTCGGCCACCCACCCTCATGGGAGAGGCCTTATGGTTGAGGTCTCAGTCACATGGCCTTGTATGGCAAAGCAAGGCCGAACAGGGGGCCGACCAGGTGGGCAGGAGGAGATCCAGGGTAGGCTGGCCTTGGGTGTGAGCCCCTGAGCAGGTTGTATGTTGAAGGGTGAGGAAGGAGCTCTCTTACTTTGTGAAGGGACCCCTGTGTGTGGCATGAACAGTCACACAGGAATAAGAGGACTTTGGAGTGAGAACCTGTACTCAAATTCCATCTCACAAACCTGCCAGCTGTAGGGCTTTTCTAGAATGTGGGTTGTTGAGAGGAGATGGTAGCAGCTCCTTCAGAGATTGAGAACTCCCAGCCCAGGGTCTGGCCCACAGTAAGTACATTTTTTCCTAGAATGTGACACTTACATTTCTTGTTTTTTCCTATTTTTTGTATTTACAAAGGACTTTTCTATCCATTGCTGCACGCAACATAGGTGAAATATTTTCCTACTGACGTGGCTTTGTATGGGATCTTCCTCATTCTGTGACTGATGGTTTGGACACAAGTGGCTTCCTTCCTTGCTTTGTGTATGTGCTCAGTGGTCAGAGCGGTGGGAAGGGATGCCAGCAGCCCGAGGGATCAAGCTCAAGCACAAAGAACGGGAGGGAGCAGGTCCCCGGCCTTCGGCCTTCGGTAAAGGGGAACCGGAAGAGAGCATTGCTGGACAGGGTGCAGAGAGAGGAGGAAGTGATAAAGTAGCAGGAAGTCCTGGGAGGTTGTCAGAGTGTCCGCTTGAAGGTGCTATCCATTGTGTCATTGGCTTTATGAGCAGTGATGGGAGAGGTTCTGGGATTACATCCCCTGACAAGCTGAGTTCCCTTCTGTCTGGGGCAGCAGCCTTACGCTGCCGCAAGAGATTTACCTTGTGTCTCCTTTTTGGCAAGAGGTCTCGAGGCTGGTCCTGTTCACGTGTTCATGCTGTGGATAGGTGGAAAGGGGCAGTCATATCAACGGTAGGAGCCTTTGAAGGCTCTGGGAGGGTTGTAGGTTGACCCTGTGAGGTATTCTGAACGTGACTGTGGAGGTCAGTGTGGGGCCTGAAGTCCAGCCTGGTGGCTGTTTTCTGTATTTGAAAGGACTGACCATCAAAAGGGTCAGAGAGTGACAGAAAGGCATTGCTGGTGATGGGCTGGTTGCTGGGAGGGATGGCATCTCGCTTTACTCTTGGACTGCTTTATGATCTGGTTTTCACTGGTCCCCTCCTGACTCACTGGTGTGTTCTTGCCTTGCAGGAGCCTGCGTGAAATGCAGCAAAGGGGTGTTCGGGGCTGGCCAGGCCTGCCAGGCTATGGGGAACCTCTACCACGATGCCTGCTTCACCTGTGCGGCTTGCAGTAAGTGTGGGTTGTGTGGTGGTGGAAGAGGACCACGGGGCCAAGGAAATGGGGAGGGGGAAGGACACGAGCCTCATGCATGCTGTGTGAGCACTCTACCGCTGAGCACATCCCTAGCCAAAAGTGTCCTCGAGAGCTAGATTCTTACCACCAGCACAAGGGTGAGAGGGTAAGGACTCGTCAGAATGTACTCAAGATTGCCTGTGACTTTGGTCATAAGTTGTGTGGATCCAAAGTGGTCCCTGACTGAGAGAGGCCTGAGAAGAATGGAGGGAGAGAATTGCTGGGGTTCCCCAAATCTGCCCTGTGTGAATCAGTCACTCAACTCAATGTGAGGCAGGCTAGTTTGTAACTCTCTGACCCCAATCGTTGAGAAGCTGCTGTGTGTGTGTGTGTGTGTGTGTGTGCACGCGCGAGTGCACGTATACCTCCTGTGTAGTGGTTGCTCATTAGCACACACCCATGGGTGTCTTTCTGTGTACTCCAGTGCATGCGTTGTGATTAAAGTGTGATATCAGGAGACAGATCATTTAACAGCTGCGCCAGTGGAAGAGTCCATCATGAATTGTGCATGTTTTCTGATTTCTATCGAAGATTAATTTTGAGGAGCATTTTTGGAAAATGTCCCACTGATGTTTTCCAGTTCTGTACTGAGATTAGCAGCTCTCCGTGAAAAGGAACCATTGCAACAAAGCCACAGAATGTCAAGGATGAAGGGGTCTTTGTTACTGTCTGGCCTGGTGGAGCTCCGTCCTGGCAGCTCATTAGAATTACCTGGGGAGATTTGATAACCAGTGAGCCCCATCCTGACCAGCAGAACCAGAAGCTGTAGGGGTGGGACTCCTAGATGGGGGCAAGTGTATTTTTTCAAAACTCTTCAGGACCCTCCATGGGGTGGTTTGGACTGAGCACACTGATGTAGTACCCAGCACCTCACTTCAAAACCTCCTGGCAAGGCAAGGGGAGGAACCTGCTGGTGGCTTCTTTGTGGCATGACCTGATTCCCAGTGCAAAGCTGCCTGGTGTGCAGACCCGCCTCCTGACCTGCTGAGCCCTGATGGCCCAGGCAGAAGCTCCAGTTTTCCCCTTGCACTTGAATCCTAACTGCAGTTTCCCCAAAACACATGCCCGAGAGTTCACAGTTTATGTGTTGATCAATATTCACCTTTGTAGGGAGAAGTTGGAAGAGATTTTGAGATAGAGATCTGTGTGTCCTTAGTGGACATCTAGGAGTTGTGTGGTCTTTGATTCTCTTGGTCTTTGAGCTCTGTGAGACTGTCACTGGGGGAATGCTGGTGGTAACGCACGGGACTTATTCACAGCAGTGCAGACTGTGTCTGGTGGTGATGCAGCTGACCATGGTTGCTTTGTGGAGATGGACCAGTTTTGCATCTAGTAAGCAAATTGATTTCAGCTTTCCTGATGCCTGTACATGTGGTTCTTTGCATTTGCCCGGTTGCAGTGTGAGTTGACATAAGTTAAATAAAAATCTTTGACATGTGTTTGTGGTTTATGTGAATGGGAATTGTGATCAGGTAGTCCTTTAAAAATGATCTATGGCCCGGTGCTTTGGTGTACGCCTGTAATGCAAGCAGCTTAGGAGGCTAAGACAGAAGGATTGCAAGTTCAAGGCCAGGCTCAACAAATTGGCAAGGCCCTAAGCAACTCAGCAAGACCCTGTCTTAAACTAAAAAGGGCTGAGGATGTAGCTTGGTGGTTAAGTGCTCGTGCGTTAATTCCCTGTTACCCCCCCACAAATATTATCTTGATTTCCATAGCTGTTTATCAATATTTCCTCTGTTGACCAGGAGAAAGCAAATAAATATGAAGTAGAGGTTGTTTTTCACCTCAAGCAGTTACTATTTGAACTAGGGAAGCATTTGTGAGGAGAAAAGCCGATCGATGAGTGTCTCAGTGTTTTGGGGCTGCTGTAACCCCAAAGTACCTTATACTGAGTGATGTATAAACAGACATTTATTTATCGTGGTTCTGGAGGCTGGGAAGTCCATTACTGAGTGCCAGGTGATCTGGTGTCTGGGGAGGGTGTCTTTTCCTGGTTCCTAGATGGTCATCTCTCTGAATCCTCATAAAAGGGGGAACTGAGCTCTCTGGGGCCTCTCATAAGGGCACTAGTTCCATTCATGAGGGCTCCCCCTCCCAAAGGCCCCACCTCCAAACCCACTGTGTTGGAGGTTGGGCGTTCAACATACAGATTTTAGGGGACACCATTGCAGGTGAGTCAGCTGGTTCTGCCTGTGGCTGCTTGAATAGGCTCTAGCCCTTAGTGGAGTGGGTTTATAGTGTTTCACACTGTGGCCAGCACAGGCGCTTAATGACAGAGCTGGTGTGGGTTTTCTTGCTGTAGCATCTAAGGCCTCTGTTTGTAGTCTAGTCCCTGTCTTACCATGTCCTGCTTCCTATCACAGTCAAACTGGATTTCTCTTTCCCACTTCCACACCTTGGCCACACAGTTCCCTGCCGTCTCTTCTCACTCATTTTGTGCATTTAAAATCTGTCCAGCCTGAAAACCTCACTCAGGTTCCTCCTCTTGCAGAAAGGAGCCTTGGCTTCTGATCTGGCACATTCTCCTTGCTTGTTGGTGTTGTCATGCTCTGGTGTCAGCACACAGGGCCTGCAAACCCTCCTGCTGTGTCTCCGTGCCTCTCCAGGGTATGCAGCAGCTGGTGTGGTGGAGAGCCAGGCGTGTGTCAGAGCAGCTTCTTTTGGGCACTAGAAGCCATTTGCCTTTGTTCGCTTGACTTATTGCTGCCCTTTAAGTTGGCTTTCAGCAGAGGGAGGAGGCGCCTGGTGCTGTGTTCCGTCTCTGCGGGTCCTCAAGTGTGTTTCAGTGAGCCCAGCACCATGGAGATGGCACACTGAGGGCTGGGGCGTCCAGTCTACCCGCTTCTTAGAAGAGAAAATGGGGCAGAGTGGGGAGAAGTTTTCAAAGAGCCAAGAATGGTGGCACATGCCTGTGATCCCAGCCTCTCAGGAAGCTGAGGCAAGGGGATCACAAGTTCAAGGCCGGCTTCAGCAGTTTCGCAAGATTCTGTCTCAGAAGTGACTGGAGGTGTGGCTGAGTGGTAAAGCACTCCTGGGTTCAATTCCTAGTCCAAAAAAGAAAAGAAAACAAAAAGAAGTTTTCAAGGCCCCAAACCTGGCAGCAGAGCTGGCACTGGCCACAAGGGCTCCTGCCTTATATGTCCCCATTTTTCTGGTTCTCTAGTTTGTTTTCTTTGTTCTTTATCATATTTTGATAATAGAGTCTGATTAGTATATTTCAGAATATGTGTGTGTGCTTTTTTTTGTTTGTTTGTTTGGGTGCTGGGGATCAAAACCAGGGCCTTGGGCATACTGGACAACTGCTCTACCACTGAGCTACATTCCCAGCCCCCTATATGTTTTCTATTTTTCCATTTTGTTTTTAATTTTAAATTAGAAAATAATCTATTGTAAAACCTCAGAGAGGTCTGGAGGTCTAGCTCAGTGGTACAGTATGTCCTTAGCAAACACGAGACTCTGGGTTAATTCCTCAGCCACACTACACAAAGAAAACCAAACAGCCCTCCCTGCTGAGAAAAACTCTACCACATATGTGGTATTTATCCTTAAAAAATTCTTTTTCCCTGCAGTGGTAGGGATTGAACCCGAGGTCTCATGTAGGCTATGCAAACACACTATAGCTGAGCCCTTCTTTATGGTGTTTCAAGCTAGATCATGGCCATATGTGTTTGCTACCTATATCTGTAGGTATGAACAGACATTTCTTGGATTTAAAAAAAAAATTTTTTTAGATGTTGATAGACCTTTATCTTATTCATTTATTTATATGTGGTGCTGAGGATCAAACCCAGTGCCTCACACGTGCTATGCAAGCGCTCTACCACTGAGCCACAACCTCAGCCCCCATTTCTTGGCTTTTATTGATACACATTTAAAATATAATGTTGGGATACTGTCACACTCACCCACACAAAGCCAGGCCCAAGTCTCACTGGTTTGACTGGTAGAGGTACAGCAAGGCTCTTACAGGTTCAGACAGTCCGTTATGTATGTAGTGCTGTGATTGGGGTATTTGTCTCCTCCAAAACTCATGTTGAAACTTAATCCCCAAAATCATATGTTTTGGGGATGTAGCTAGGATTAGATGAGGTCATGAGGGTGAAGCCCCTGTGATTGCATTAGTGACTTTGCATTGGTAGGGGAGACCTACGCTGATACATACTTGTTCCATCTCACCATGAGGTGCCCTGCTCTGCCTTGCTCTGCTCTGCGCAGACCCCCCATTACCAAGAAGGACCTCATCAGATAAGGAGCTTCACCCTCGGATCTCCAGAACTGTCAGCTGCATAGACCTTTGCTGTTTATAAACTCCCAGTCTCTGCTGTTCAGTTATAGCAACAGAAAATGCACCAAGACACAGACAACAAAAAGAATAGGCCAAAGGTGCCAGCATCTTGGGTCCTTGTCCCAGACACTGAAGAAATGATACAAATCAGAGAGTCTGGGTGACTGCGGCACAAGTTGTGGGATGCTGAGAAGCAGTAGCTGAGTGCTCTCAGAGCCCAGGGCTCTGTCCTGAGGGGAGGGGCTGGTGGAAGGCTCCCACTCGCATCTTCTTGTGTCCTGGAAGGCTCTGGGGTGTTCCACCAGGACTCAGCAAGCCTTTGCCTGCGTGGATACGTACAGGTTCTCCTGGGCACCAAGGCGGGGTCGCTGCATGTATGCACATTTCTCCATCCTCTGAGAGGCAGAGTGTTTAGTTCACTTTGAGGTGTGCAAACCACAAAGGAAAATTTAAAGACAGAAACCTGTCAGGTTAGCACTGCAGCAGAGCGGCTTTCTCTCCAGTTTTCCCCACCCATTTTTGTCCAAATTTATCCGCACTTTTTACAGTTGTGATGATCGTATAGAAACACTGTCCTCTCTGACTTAGCATTATATTTATAGTAATCCTGTCACCAGTTACATGGTCGTCCGCCGAGCTGTACAAGGCCTCATGGCCTTAGCCTGTTTTGGGTCTGCGTATAATTACACATAGCCGGAGGGAGTGTCGTTGTGCATCCGCCCCCTCCCTGAATTGTTTCCTTGGTGTTCCAGAAGTACTCATTCAGGGAGCAGTGTGTGGGCGGCTCTGTGGTTTGCTCAAGTTTTCTTCTTTCTTATTTCTTGGGCCTGGAGTGTGGTTGCCATGGAAATGTGTGCTGTGGTCTCCCTTCTCCCGCTAAGGCTGTGCCTACCGGAGGTGGCCCTGTTCCTGACTGGTTGCTCTCCAGAAGCCATGGGCACACCCTGGAGGGGGTCCAGTGGCCGTGCATGCTTGTGTGTGGAGTGGCCTGTCTGAGGAGAAGCTGGCGCCTGTCTGTAGCTCCTGAGAGGTGGAATGAGAAGGAAGAGTGGTACGACTAGAGGGGTCAGGTGGAGTTCTCCTGGGCACCTTCTAGAACAGACTGTTAAGGAGAAAGCAGAGGCCCTGCATTCTCACCCCAGGCAGTTGTAGGTCCAAAAAATAAGATTTCAAAAAAATGTTATTTATTTGTTCTGATTTGTTGTGCATGACAGTAGAATGCATTTATTAATTTTGTAACATACAAATTCTGTCTCAGAGTCAAGGTGAACCCTATGGGCCACGTTGTGTTCACAGTTGCTATTAATTTTCTTTTTTTCTTTTTCTTTTTTTTTTTTTTTGTGGTGCTGGGGATTGAACCCAGGGCCTTGTGCTTGTGAGTAAGGCACTCTACCAACTGAGCTATATCCCCAGCCCTGCTATTAATTTTCATCAGAAAGGACTGGAAAATGTCAGAGCAACTCAGCCCACATACTCTCCCTCCAGGAGCCCATGGAACTTGGATGTCTAGGTCTTGGGATGGGAGTTTGGGAGGCAGCTGGTCTTGAGGCTGTGAGGAATGAGGAGAGCCACAGAAGGCTGGACCAGGTCCACTCAGGGGACAGTGCTGGGATGCACAGCAAAGCCAGACCAGACTAGTTTCAGTGGAGTAGTCCAGTGTTTGTACTCCTGGGTGAGAAGCTGCGCTGCGATCTGCCAGCCGTACCACCCTGAGAACACGTGCTGTCGCTTATCTCACCTTCCAAAAACCAAATGTGTTGCCTCCTGAAGATGGTGAACGATTCTGGTCCTGAAATCCATTGCCACGCTGCATCGGGGAAAGTGTGTCTGAGTCAGGAAAGGCTGCCTAGAAGGCTCGCAGAACGCCGTGCTGTTACCTGAGGTAAACAAGACAGGAGGACTAAGCCTGGTCTCATGGGTCGGAGGTTTTTAGTGAGTAAATACTCACTTTGACCCACCAGTAAGTTCACCTCTCAACTGTAGGAAAGCTCTTGTCAGCTGTTTTGTTTTTCTTAAAAAGTCTCAATACTGCCTCTGAAATCCTTTACCTGTTCCAGTGACTCTGAATGACCGCGTCAACCCTGCCCCTGGAAATGCCCACACCCTAGGACTTGGTTGAGCTTCATCCAACCAGTCATGGCCGGCCAGCTCCAGGCAGGCACCGCCATATTTATAGGTAAGCCTTCTAGTGTGCTGTGGCCCAGTGCCACATCACCCTCCACCCACAGCCGCTCACTGAGTCCTTGTCACAGTCCAGTCGGGTCAGCATTGTTTTTACCCTCCTTTTGCAGTCCAGCGGATGGTGGCTTGGAGGGTTAATTTCCTTGGTTTTGGTTACATTGCTCTCAGTGTGGTCGGCACTTGACCATGTGGATCTGCAGCCCTCGCTCAAAACCGCTCTACTAAGATGATCTTTGCTTAGAAAGGACATGTGCTGGAGGAACGAACCTGGCCCTGGGCATGGGCTCCTCCTTGACTTCTCAGGTTTGCTTCAGAGCTATGTGACCACAAGGACTGGGTGTTCAGCCACCCTCGGGTCTGAGAGCAGGAGACTGCCTGGGACTTGGAACGGACGGTGGTCTCAGTACTGGGATGCTCCCATAGGAGAGAATGAACCGAGGCTCTGATTGGAGGTCTCTCTTTTTTAAGGTCTTTGATTTTGAATCTCTGAGCCATTGAATTGTCCCAGTGTTTCTCATCACATTCCGCATTTCTGTATGAGCTGAGTGAGTCAGCTGGGTCTCGGGAAAAAACTGAAGATCAGGAATGTGAGAAAGGAAGAGTGGGCAGACACTAAAGGAAATCAGTGGGCGAGGGGGAGGTCAGGAAACAACCCAAATAGCTGGAGCCGGGCAGAGGGCTGCATGGGTCAGGAGTGAGTGTGCAGAGGGGCGATTGACTTGGTGGGTTTTCAGAGGGTCCCTCGTGTTCATCTCAAGGGTGCACTGGAATGGAGGCCAGACTTGGTTCCCCAGGCCAGACTTGGTGGCCCCATCAGAGGCCATGAAGTCCCGGAGGGCAGAACAGTATCAGCATCTTCCTGCATATCACATGAACAGCCTGGGGGATCTGAACTGTATTTCAGAGTGTAACTTGGGTGTGGCCTACACCTCGATTTCCACGTCCACATTCTGAGCCTTTACTGTGCCTCAGTCACAGCCATGAGGAGCCTGTGACCACGCAGACCCCTGGGTCCACCTGCAGAGATAGAGTACTGCAGACTCGTGGGTTGAGCATCCTGGGGGTCAGCACCAAGGCTGGGAACTTGCCATGGCCCTGCAGCTGGTCTGACCACAAGCCGCCCCTGCCTTCCTTTGGGTTTCCAGCCCTCTGGCCTCTCAACTCTAGACCTACACTGTCCGTGACAGCAGGCCCTGGCCACAGGTGGCTTTGGAGCATTGAAATGTGGCTAGTGTGACTGAGGAACCGAATTCCTCATTTTATATCATTTTTAATTAATTTGTTTAAATAGCCACATGTAGATGTTGGACTGTACATATAAAGTGCCGAATTCCTAAATCTTTTCTAATCAGAGTTTACACATTAGAAAGATACTATTGGTAGAGTTTATTTTTTTTTTCATTTTAAATATCACAAATTCAATATAGTGACATTATGAGAAATGTGTGTGGGAGAAGAGTGTCGCCTGTGACTCAGGCAGAGATAAATGTATGCTGTACCCGCACAGGTGTCGTCTTTGCCTGGCTGTCGTCCTGGTGCATGTTTGGTTATGCCTGGATTCTTCCACTTGGATGTGCCATATGACTTTCCCCTGGTTGTTCCATGGTCTTCCTAATCTTCTGGTGCCTGAGATCCTGTTGACAGTGGTCACCATCCCTGGGTCCTGGATTCCCTTTTAGGGAAAGCCCTCTGTCTCTTGCATGGATCACTGCTGTCACCTAGGAACTGGTCTCTGGTCCCATTTGTTTCCCTGCCCATCTGCCCTACACTGGTCTTGGAGCCCAGCAGTGAGGTTTCTGTCCAGTTCAGAGACTGGATGTTTCATACAGATTGAATTATACAACACGTCATCTTTCCTGTCTGATCGCCTTCATTCAGCATGTTCGTGCTGTAGCACGTATCAATACTTCATTTCTTTTTCAGGACAAGTAATATTCCACTGTATGAACAGAACCACATTTTGTTCATCCATTCAGCAACTAGCACTTTAAAAAAAAATTATTTACTCTTTTCTTGCTTGGATTATTTTCAGAGGAAAATCAGATGTTATTTTTACTTTTTTTTTTTTGTGGTGGTGGTGTTAGGGCTTGAACTGAGGTCCTCACGCAAACTATGCAGATGCTCTCCCTCTAAGCTGTAACCCCCAGCCTTTATCATCTTTTCTTTCTTTTTTTTGGTACTGGGGATTAAACCCAGGAGCACTCCACCACTGAGCCACATCCCTGGCCCATTTTGTATTTTATTTAGAGACAGGGTCTCACTGAGTTGCTTAGGACCCTGCTAAGTTGCTGAGGCTGGCTTTGAACTCGCGATCCTCCTGCCTCAGCCTCCCAAGTGCTGGGATTACAGGCATGCGCCACCACGCCCAGCTTATCATCTTTTCCTTTATTGTTCTATAGGTAATATCTTTTTTTGTTTTTCAGACTTCTTTTAAGTTTTCCCTTTATCATTGAGTTTGAGAGGTTTGATCATGATGTCTCTTGGTGTACTTTGCATGCTTCTTGTTCTTGGGGTTCATCATGCTTCTTGGATCTGTGGGTGTATGACCCTCACCAAATCTGGAATATTTTTTGCCATTTTTTTTTTTTCCAAACTGTTCTGCTCCTTCCTTTGTCCCCTCTGCTTCAGGGACTCCAGCTGCTCCTTTATTGAGCATCTTGAAGTTGTCCCGTAGCTCACTTGTGTGTAATTTAATTAATCCCATCCAGTGTTTTTCTCATGGCTGACATTTTAGTTTTCACCTCTTACAGTTCAGTTGGGGTTTTAAAAATGTCTTCCATGGTGCTGTTTAACATTTGGACATATAGAATATAGTAACAAAATCAGTAACAGTAGCAATCGTTTTCCCTTCTCTGTTCATTCTAGTGTCTGTGCCAGGTCTGTTCTCTTCACCGTGGGTCATGTTTTCCTGCCTTTCTGTATGCCTGGTGATCTTTGATTGGATGGCAGACATTGCAAGTTTTACCTTAGTGGGTCCCAGATATTTTGTGTTCTTTAAATCTTCTGAGCTGTGTTGTTCCAGGACACAGTTAAGTTGTTTGGAAATAGTCTTTTCCATTCTTGCTTTTATGGTTTGTTAGATGAGTTCGGAGCAGAATTCAGGCTAGGGCTCACTGTCCCTCACTTCTGGTGCTGGTGGGAATCTGCACTGCCTCCAGCCCTGGTGAGCAGACACCGCGCACTGTTCTTGCTTATCCTTCAGATGCATGTCCCTGACCTTGGTTAGTTCCCTCACATGCACGAGCCAGTCAGTACTCTGCTGAACGCTCGGCATGTCTCTAGGTTTTTATCGCTGCCATGTTCTCCTTCCTGATCTAGATGATAATGGCCTAGAATAGTAGGAATGAAAAAGAATGAATTTGCGAAACTGTTAAGACAGATCAATCAACCAAGCAAGCACCCTGGGAGTGGCAAGTGAGAAGAGAATTGGGGTGTGGAGCCCGGCTACTCAAAAGTACGGTCCTCAGGAGAGGATCACAGAGGTGGAAGATGTTTAGGAAATTTTGTAACAATTTGCCATGGTGTTCTGTGTCAGTTGAATTAGATAATAACTATAACTGAGGCTTGGATTTTGTGTTTCATTTTTCTGTATTACTTCATTTTATAAGAAAATCTGACAGATGGAAATTAAAAATAACCTCCAAACCAGGCCCTTCATCACAAGTAAATGGAGAAGGAAGTTGTGACATAGAGGGTTTGGACAAAGGGGAAGATGATGGCGGTTGTGATTTTTAGCTCATGTAGCTTTCATTTGAGGAAACTGAAGGTCATTAAGGGTCCCAGCAATAGTAACTTAAGACAGATACTTAACATGAGCCGGCACTCTGCCGGGTTCCCCACTGGGATCCCCAGTTCTGTCCTGGCCACGACACCTTCTGCCAAGGAGCCTGAAGGGATTAGGTGACAGGTCAAGTTCTTCTTTCTGGGAAGAGGCAAAAGCATGGTTGGACCCCAAGCCGACATTTCCACTTTCCCCCCTTCTGCCATGTCCCCTGGCTTACCAAGCCAGGTGAGCCTGTAATCCAAGCTGGGTGTCTGTTCCATTTGAGCTGAAGCAGGTTAGTTTCTTTTTTTCTGTGGCTTTGTTATTAGCAATACCTTTTAGGAGTTAACCTCCGGACTGGGGATATAGCTCAGTTGGCAGAGTGCTTGCCTCTCAAGCACAAGGCCCTGGGTTCAATTCCAGCATGACCAAAAAAAAAAAAAAAAAAAAAAAAGTTAACCTCCTCTGGAGAAAACTGCCTGAAGGAGTTGAGGCAGAGGTAGAATTTTGTGCTGTGATGCAAATGTTCCAGAGCTGTCCTAGACCCCAGTGGCCGTAAAGTACTTGAAATGTACTAGTTCAAGAACTGGAACTGAACTTTTAATTACACTCACTTGTAAATAGCCCCATGTGACTGGCAGCCACTGTCGGAACTCAGGTAGAAGTTATTAATTGTGACAGGACAGTAAAAGTACAGTGTAAATGATGGAGTTGTGCTAATTTTTACTTACTTTTCTCAGGAACTCTGCTCATGTTCAGGGAAATCTTGCGTTTTTACTTGCCAAAGAGGTTATCTGGGAACAGAAATTTGTGGTGAAGTTACAATTCATTTCTCTTTCTAGAAGGAAGGGGAAATAGCGGGAATTACTGCAACTTCAGTTTCACTTGTCCCATGACGGCTGGTCTCTCTGCCACCCTTGCTGCTGTGTCCCTTGTTAATCCACACTGGCTTTATCAGATGCTTTTTTCTCTTTTGGACTGAAGGTTCCCTGAAGGCAAATATAAAATATTCATTTGCTGCATCTGTGGAAAGTGTGTGTCTTTTGTAGTGAATTCTCCATACGTTTATCAGTTAATATTTCATAAACCATGTTATAATAGGAAAAGGATAGCTTTGCTGTAATACAGAACTCAGGAAAGACTAGTTATCTGCTACATGCTTAGTGTGCATATCACCAGCTTTTCCCTGGTGGGGGGAATTCCTCTTCAGGAAGCAGGATGATTCTGAAGCTACAATTTTAAAAAATCTAATTCTGACAGTTCCAACATTTTTATGTTGGAAGCTCATTATCTAGTCCTGGTCTAGGTCTTAGAACTTTGATTTGACCAAGATAAATTGTATCAAGTGGAAATGCTGGTTCAGAGACAGGCCTGAGGTGTCCTCGAACTCTGTGGTCCCCAGGGTGGACAGTGCTGGACCAGCCCCATCAGTATTATCTGTGAACTTATTAGCTATGCGAATTTTTAGATCCTTCCTCAAACCTACTAAAATCAGAAACTTAGGGAACAGGGCCCAGCAGTGTATGTTGTAGTAGACCCACCAGGTGGTTTTGAAGAATGCTGAGGTTTGAGACTCACTGGTCTAATTTTTGGCCCCTGCACCATTCCATCCTATCTGTATTAGCTGTGCTGTAGGCATAGTTGGCTCCTTAGTGCCTGTCTCCTGAGTATGGGATGCCATAAGAAGGGAGTCAGGGAAGTGTGTCCCTGCCGGAGGGAGCAGAGTAGAGATGGGTTTGATTGGGAACACCAAGGAATCCATCCTCTTCCCTGCAGTGAACTCAAGTGTGTGACCCCCAAGATTCATGTACTGAAACCCTAATCCCAGAGTGACGGTATTGGTATTTGGAGATGGGGCCTGAGGGAGGTGAAGAGCTCATAATAGTGGAGGCTGCATGAGTGGGATTGGTGCCCTTAGAAGAGGCTGGAGAAGGCGGTAGTTTCCTTTGTATTATGTAAGGACACAGCAAAGTGACAGCCATTGAAAACCAGGAAGGCCTTCACCCTGCCGACACCCTGATCTTTCTACCTCTGAACTGTGACAATAGATGTTTGTTGTTCAAGCCATCTAGTTTATGGGATTTTGTCGCAGCCCCCCAAGCTGACCAAGAAGTTCCCCTTAATGAGAGAGAGATTCCTGTTGGAACAGACAAGAGTGACCTTGTAGTATGGTGGAAAGCATGTTGACTCTGCCCTGCAAAGACCTGGGTTTGAAACTCAACTCTTCTTAGCTTTAGTTTTGTGGGTGAGTTCAGCTGACCTCTTAGCTTTCCCACTGGCAAAATGACGATTCAGTAAAGTGCCACCATAATACAGTAGGTAAGGTTCAGATGGTAAACTGTAGAGGCATGTTACTGGAAGATTGATGAGCTGGCCTAAGCCATCCTCCCCCGCCGCCAGCTGTGAGTTCTCAGTGGGTTGTGCGCCCCAGTTGGTCCTGGTTCTGGCTATGATTTGGTGCCACCTAGTGGTGGTTGGGTGTTCTGGCTTAGATGTTATGTGAATGATTGGGGATCCTGTCCCGGATTGGAACTTTAAGGACAAGCGGCTGTGATGCCAGGAATTTCCAGGTTAATTGGTGTCTGTTTCATTGGCCAGATCTGGAGTGATTTGGCCTGGATTTAGTTCTTTCCTCCTTTTTTTTTTTTTTTTTTTTTTTTTTTTTTTTTTTAGATTCTGGTCATTAAACCCAGGGATGCTCAACTGCTGAGCCACATCCGCAGCTCTGTGTTCTTCTTTCATGCTTCTCGAGGCCAGATTGCTTGCTGTTCCCTGCCTGGCCTCACCCTTCATTGTCCCCTTCCCCCGCCAAATATATAGATTTTAGTGTGTCTCCAGTGGAAGGTGGGAGCCAGCCATCAATCAGATTATATCCAAATATGTGTCCTCACAAGGAATTTTTAGAGAATCGTACATAGTGCTTTTAGTGTGATATGATGTAAGTAAAGGGCCTAGTACATAAAAAGCTCCTTAAATAATGAAAATTCCCTTCTCCATTCTCTGGTAGGAGGAGAGAAGCAGGATTCTGCATAAAGGTGTGTGTTCAACAAGCCTTACATCATGCTGGGTGTTCCCTTGCGGTAGTTTATCAAGCCCGGGCTTCAGAGTCTCAGACCTGAGTTCCCAGCCTGCCCACCCACCACTTGGGTGGGCCTCGATTTCCTCACTTATGAAACAAAGACATTTAACTCTTAAGTACCCTGCTGTGGGCCAGGCGTGTGGCTCAGTGGTGGAGCACTTGCCCAGCAGGTGTGAGGCCCTGGGTTGGACCGTAGGCCCTGAAAAAAGTATCATATTTTTGTGGGGTGAAAAAGTTGGGAATGGTTTTGGGTGTGCTATCAAGGAATCAGTCCTTGTCCTGCTCCGTGATACTGACACATGGCACACCTTATTTCCACCTCACTCTTTGCTGAACCCCTGTGCTCTCTGAAACTGGAGTAGGCAGGGCCCTGAGGAGGAAGTGACTTTGTGAAAGGCCTGTGGCAGTGCGGGGCGGGCGGGGCTGCTGCTGCTGTAACGGTGCAGGGGGTTTCCAGTCATTTTATACAATGTAAGAACGTTCCACACCTCGTACCTGGAGCACAGAGCACAGTCAACAGGTGTCCCCCCACACCCTCCGGACAAAATCACAACAATTATTCAGGAGGTCTCTCAATACTGAAGTGAAAACCGAAATTCGATTCCTTCAGTGCAGACTCAGCCCCACCCTCCTTGGGTCAGTGGGAGGGGGCTTGATTTCTAAATTTGGGAATAAAGGAAACTCAGAGAGAGCCCCTAGGCCCCTCCATGGCCTCTGGTGTCTGCACACAGGACTTAGTTCCAGCAGCAAGAGGATTTGACTGGCCATCTGGAGAATTTTTAGAGTGATGATCAAAGCAATGTCCACTCATTACTCAGAGTTTGGGAAACATTCAGGAAAACAAAAAGATGCACAGAACTAGCAAGCAAGCCAGCCCTCCTTCACACAGGCGCTTTGCATGTCTGCTCCAGGCTCTGTCGCTTGGGGGCAGATTCCTTCTTTGCACGGTTGAGATACATAGTTTCTAAATCCTTTTTCTTTTCACATTGGAACTTATAAGTATTAATTTAAAGTATTTTTTGTGTTGTATAGAATTCTAATATAAAATCATATAAAAATGTATGAAGCAAAAAAGCAAAATTTCTGATATGATCTATAAGTGTACCTAATACCAGAATGAACATTTTAAATATGAAAGTATGCAAAGTTAAAGTGAAATTTCCCTGTTATATTTCTTTTCTTTTCTTTTGGCAGGTGTTGGGGGGATCCCAAGGATTGAACTCAGGGGCACTCCACCACTGACCCACATCCCCAGCCCTGTTTTGTATTTTATTTAGAGACAGGGTCTCACTGAGTTGCTTATTTGTGCCTTGCTGTTGCTGAGGCTGGCTTTGAACTTGCGATCCTCCTGCCTCCCTCCTGAGCTGCTGGGATTACAGGCGTGTGCCACCTCCCACCGCACCTGACTTCCCTGTTATATTTTTGCCAGTGCTAACCATTATTCATTTTTCTCTTGCATATCAGTGTGGACATGTGTTAATTATGAAACAGAATTATACTACAAATACTCTTGGCTTTCTTTAATAATACATTAATATCTTGAGTATCATTTGGTAGTGTGCCATTTTCCAGTACTATTAAAACACTGTTTAAATGGTATTTTATTTATTTTATACTAGGGTTGGAACCCAAGGGCACTTAACCACCCAGCCACATCCCCAGCCCTTTTCATGTTGTGAGTCAGTATCTCGCTGAGTTGCTTAGGGCCTCGCCAAGTTGCCGAGGCTGGCTTTAAACTTGGGATCCTCCTGCCTCAGCCTCCTAAACTGCTAGGGTTACAGGTGTTTGCCACCACGCCTGGCTTAAATGGTATTTTAAGTGGCCCTGTTACATTTCATCATTTACATGTACTCTATTTTATGTAATCATTCCTCTAAGGCTACCAGTTTTGATCTAAGTAAATATTTATCCATATTTCTTATTCCATTCCAAAGTCGAGTCCAGATGACCCCACTGAGTCAGGGATAAGCATTTTAGAGTTTTCCCTTCCAAGGATAGTTGATCACCTTGTGCTCTCATCAGTAGTTTAGAAGAATGTACAGCGATGGCAATCCCAAGTGCTTAAAATCTGTGTTGATCTCCTAGGTGAAAAAGCCAATAGTCCGTGTGTATGGGCACACTAGAAGACTCAGGGCTTTGCATATTGAATAATCTTCCTTGGTGATTTTTGAAACAGAGGTCATCTGTCCCCTATTAAAACAAAACAAAACAAAAATGATTTCCAGCTCAGATTCCTTAGAACTTCCTAGGCCTGGTTCCTGAAAGCAGAGCTGGGCTCCTCTCACATTGGATGAGGAGGCTCAGCGCCTTCAGTGCCAGTCCCATGCGAGTTGCTGGTGTCCTCCTGGCTCTCTCTAGTGGCTCCATCCACAACTGCAGCCCCACGGTCTCCCCTCTTCAGAACAGGGTTCATCTCTGTGGGAAGTCCTGGACTTCAATTGCAGTCAACAGTGTGTGACCTGTTTTTCTTTCTGGTTGTGCAGTGTTCAACCTTTCTGGTTCTGTGGTCTTTTTCTGTCCTTGTCACTTGGCTACTGGGGAGGGATTGAGGGTAGCAGATCAGCTCTCATCCAGTTATCTTTCTTCTTCTTTTTTTCTTTCTTTTTTTTATATTGGATTGAACCCAGGGGCGCTTTACCTCTGAGCTACATCCCCAGCCCTTTTTATTTTTTTTTTTCAGAGACAGGGTCTTGGTCTTGCTAAATTGCCCAGGCTGGCCTCAAACTTGCACTTCTTCTGCCTCAGCCTCCCCAGTAGCTGGAATTACAGGTGTGCACCCCTGTGCCTGGCTTCACCCAGGTATTTAATGAGGACAAAAGTTGGAAAAGATGCTTCAGTTGATCCTTAATTTCATTTCCAAAAACTTTGAGTCCTCTAAAGTCCTTTTATAAAGAAAAAAGCTTAAGTAAGTAAAATAATTAAAATTAATTTCATGACTGACTGTCAAGGGGATTCTGTTGGTGAACCTGAAATCATTTAGCTGTAGTTAGGAACTCTTGTTACCCTAGTTTAGCAGAGTGAGGAAATACTAAATCCTAAGATGGGTGCCCTCTAGAAAAGAGGGTACCTGTAACTTTGCTGGAAGGATAGGAGGGGAGCTTTGGAGAGCTAAGGAGTTGTAGCCTCCTACGTACACCCCATTCCCCTTTCCACACTCCCCCATTCCATTAGAACTTGTTCCAGCTTTTGAAAGTAATATGTAGTTCATTGCAGGAAAAAAGACCGAGAGTCACTTTCTTACACTTGGAGATGCATTTGATATACATCAGATGAGCATTCACATAATTTTTGTAACCACGTGTGTATGTATATCCATAATACATACATACTATATACCCCCTTTAAACATATTTAAATATTTTCCATGCCACTTTTGGTTGTTGTCGATGGAACTTTAATTATTTTTAATTATTTTTATATGGTGCTGATAAATGAACCCAGTGCCTCACACATGCTGGGCAAATCCTCTACCACTGAACCACAATCCCAGTCCACTTAATTCTTTTGAAAACACACACACACACACACACACACACACACACAACACAGTCTTCTAGTGACTGCATAATGGTCCAACATGTTTATGTGCCACTATTTATTTGATAAAAGTTGAATATTTGATTGATGCTTATTTTTGGTAAACCATTAGAAACACATGAATATCCTTTCAATAATCTAACTTTGAGGGTCTGGGGATATAGCTCAGTTGGTAGAGGGCTTGCCTTGCAAGCCCAAGGCCCTGGGTTCAAACCCCAGCACCGCAAATAAAATAAAATAATAATAATAATAATAGTAATCTAACTTTGATAATTTCCCTAAGATAAATTCCTCAAGCAGAATTCTTTTGGGGTAAAATTTTAAAAATCAGAACTTTCAAATTCTGTTGATATCTATGGCCAAATTTCTCTCCTTAAAAGTGTATTGCAGCTGGGCGTGGTGGCGCACGCCTGTAATCCAAGTGACTTGGGAGGCTGAGTCAGGAGGGTCTCGAGTTCAAAGCCAGCCTCAGCAACTTAGCGAGGCCCTAAGCAACTCAGTGAGACCCTGTCTCTAAATAAAATACAAAATAGGCTGGGGATGAGGCTCAATGGCCGAGTGTCCCTGAGTTCAATCCCTGGTTCCAATTAAAAAAAAAAAAAAAGTGTATTGAAATTTCTGCCGTCCCCCACATAAAGCATCTTTGAAGGGACCCTTCTTTTTGGCCTCAGCCTGCCTATGGCTGAGGGTCACGGAATCTTGTGGTAACTGGAAGCTTATTGGCAGATGGCATTTCCTTTTTTTTTTTGGTATACATGTGTTTGTTCCTGTTTTTTTTTTTTTTTTCCTTATCTAAGATGCCACCTTTCTTTTCACTCTTTTCGTTGCACATTAGCATTTCTCTTTTTACCCTGTTTTGTGGTAAAAAGAGAAATGTGTTTTTTGTGTTTTTTCCTTAGGCCGGAAGCTGAGAGGAAAAGCCTTTTATTTTGTCAACGGCAAAGTGTTCTGTGAGGAGGACTTTCTGGTGAGTGTGTCACCCAGCTTCCCCTCCCTGGGCTGGCCAGAGAGGTACAGGGGCAGGAGCCTGGACAGGCCAGGGGCAGGAGAAGGTTTCTCTGCACTGTCCAGTTCTGTTGGAAGCTACGCTGCTGGAGAGAAAGGCCCTTCTGTAGATGCCAGGATGGCCCTGGTTCCTCAGGGGACTCCTTTGACAACCTCTGCAATTAGGAATTCAAGCATTTTACATAAAGCCTGGCACACTGTGGGTGCCCAGCCCAGCTGCTGTTCAGCTTTTGTGGCAGAGGATAGCGTGTGACTCAGTGCACAGCTGCGTTGTCCTTGGGTAAAATGACAGATTCCTGCCCAGAGTGATACATCTTTCTCAGAAATTCCTTCTGATTCTCTGGCCTGGTGGGACAGTGGCTGGTTCATGCACCCAGACTGGGTTTAACTTTCTTTTCCCTTTCCTCTACAGTACTCTGGCTTCCAGCAGTCTGCTGACAGGTGTTTTCTTTGTGGGCATCTGATCATGGACATGGTGAGTAGGATCAGCCGAACAAGATCATAGCAACTTGGGAGGAGGAGGTAGTCAGGGAACAATCACTGAGCACAGTGCTTCTTACCTTGATTTGTGGCTGCAGCTGGCTTTATTAAAAGAAGTTCCAGAGAAGTGCAGCCTGCTTCCCTCATAGACTCCACACTGTTGGCTTTTGTCGATATTTGCATCTTTAACCATTCCAACTGCACAGTGCTGATTCTGATCTTGTTCTCTCCTCCATTGGGCTGTTTGGGTCATATTGGCTTCCCTCTGATGTCTCTGATCTGGTGGCATTTCAGGTACATGGCAAATGCAGCCTTCTTTTAGTGCAGAAATTTCAGCTACCTGGACGTTGAGTGCAGAAAGGGAGATGAACAGGGTTGTTTTTTCCCCTGTGTTCTGCCCAGCTCAGGCCACTAAGATGGGTTTTGGGGCCTGTCATTAACTTCTCAGACAGTAGAATAAGGCCCTGGTTGTACATGTTCCATTCCTTCTTTAGCTGCCTGCTGTCTGAGGTAGCCCTGGCCTCAGTGTCTTTGTCTCTTCAGTAAGGACAGTTTTTCCCTATAGAGTTGGGAGTTGGGTAGTGAAGTTAGTGAATACAGGGATTGAGTTGTTCACCACTGGAAACCTGCCTTTAAGAATTTCTTTAATTTACTGATCATAGGAAATGATTGTATAACATACTTTTAGTTGGAAAGCATTAAATTACTGTCTATAATGATCATTAACTCCATTCAGGGGAAGAGAATTGCCAAACATTAATTTTTTTTAACCTTTTTATTGAGAAATAACTCAGAGTGAAGGTTACAAATTTTGTGTGTGGCTGATGAATCTTTTACACGTGCACCTGGCCACGCAGCCACCACCCAGATCAAGATCAAGGTCAAGGTACCTTGCTTGAACCCCAGAAAGTTCAGCTAGCCAGCATGGAGCAGTCTTGCTTTAGGCACATCATAGGTTCAATTAATTTAAGGTTCTCCTTCTGCCAAGGTAGCATTAGTCTGGGAGGAAGTGCATTCCAGGGCCCAAATTGCCAAATGGACTTTGGCAGTTTACTATGAACTGAGACGGCCTCCAAGGTAGTAAAATCCAGGAGGGAATGAGGAAACTTGACAACTGAGCTTTCAGAGGTGAGGGAGGAGAGCACAAAGTCCTCCTCTTGCTCTCTGGCTAGAGCGTGTGCAGTGTAGAATTATCTGCTTCCAGTGCAAGGAGCTGGAACACAGCATGATTTTCCCAGCCTCTCACAATGTCTGACTGAACCCTTCCAGTCCCCTTCTCTCAGCCTGTGTGAGGCTTCCTACGTGGCTTCCACTTCCACTGAATTAATTCAGCTACTCACTGATCTCCCCAAGGATGTTCTTTCTATCCCCCCCTCCCCTTGGCTGGGTCCTGGTTTTAGGATGACTTTAGCAGTTCCAGGTGTCATATCCAGATCAAATGATGCTGAGAAGCAGGAATTTTGTGGGTCTTTCTCTTCACTGTTTAAAAACAGCTGCCACCAAGGGACTTTGCTTATTATACTTAGATGTGAAATAACCAGGGCTTGAGTTGGGGCTTCAGGATTATCATACTTTAGCCACTGCCACATGTGAGGAGCACCCAAGAAACCAAAGTTAGAAGGTTTATTCCCAAACTGCCGTTTCCGTGTAGAATTACCTTTCATTTTCTCATGTACTTGCAGCTTCCCAAATTGGGGAAGAATCCTTCTTGGGCCTCAGTTTTGCATCATTTCCTGCTTCTCTGTAGTGGCTTTTGGCCCTGTGATTGGCTTAGCCCTGTCACAGCACACCTTTCTAGGACAGAGCTATGGAAGAGTTTCCTGCTCTGGGTGGGGATCAGAAATGATCCCCTTAATTCCCTCCCAGCTCAGCAATCCTGAGAGGTTGCAGGAAAAGGATTCTTGTGAATCCACTCCTGTCCATACATCTAAACAGACCAGCCCTCCTATCCCTGTCCTCCCCTGATCTCTGTCCAGATGAAACTGGGGGGAGCCTGCTTCATGCTGGGTGACTGCACATGTGGACTCTCCATCCAAAGCACTTCTCTCTCTTCCACTGTCCCTTCCTTCCTTGGAATCCCACTAAGTTTTGCTTATCCTCCTTTGTGCCCCCAGATCCTCCAGGCCCTGGGGAAGTCCTACCATCCTGGCTGTTTCCGCTGTGTGATCTGTAATGAGTGTTTGGATGGGGTGCCCTTCACCGTGGACTCAGAGAACAAGATCTACTGTGTCCGAGATTACCACAAGTAAGGAAGGAGGGAGCAGGTGGGAACCATACACGTGGGCCACGCTAATCTCAGCAGAGGAAATGACCGTGTTTGTAGTTGCTTGTAGCATTTGTCCAGAGTCAGCAAAGGCTTAATGGCTTTGAGGGTGCAGCATGGGCCCCGGGAGGTCAGTAGATGCCTGCAGATAGGAACTGGTTGAAACGTCATCTTTAGTGAAAAAGTGGAACAATGACAACAAACCCTGTAATCAGCTCCTGACCAGGACTCCAGCAGGCCCTGTGGCTCCAGCTTTATCTAACTTTGCTAGGGACCAGGTCAGCTTGGTTTCTACCCTGGGTTTGCCTGGGCTGTCCTAGGCATCACAAGGGGAGCAAAGAACCAGGTTAGTCTTTATCCAGATGTCCGTGTTATAGCTAGGAACCATCCCAAAGCACATTCCAGAGAGTGAACCAGGCTCCAGTTTTCAGATGAGGGTTGGAGGGATGTCCCAGGGGAGCATGGGCAGGAACTGGCTCCAGGTAGCCTCCCGATGCCAGTCTTATTCTGGGCCTCACCTCCCAGAAACAACACAAGTACATTTTTCTGCTTATTTCTTTCTCCCCAGGGTGTTGGCCCCCAAGTGTGCAGCCTGTGGACTTCCCATCCTTCCACCTGAGGTAAGATGCTTTCTCAGACATGCTCCTTGGGTCTTGTAAGACCTGAGCATCCCCTTGGGGTCAGTCACAAGATTCTGTGTCCTGTCCTTATACCTTTCAAAATCCCAACTCTGAGATAAATAGCATTGCCCCCCTTTCTCATGGGCCCGGCTTTCCCAGCTCCATGCCTTTCTTGTGCCTATTTGTCCCTACAACCAGGTCACACTCTCCTACTTGATACTAACTCTTAGATTAGCAGATGAGCAGAAAAGCTTTTCTTTTATTCATTAAAAAAAATGTCCCTGTTGGCCTTTTTGTTCTCTGTTGACTCTGGCGCTCCAAGAACTGATACTCCCTCCTGCTTCCTCCCTCATCAGCTAATTCTTTTTCCTTCAAGTGTTAATATTCACTGCTGATCTATATCCTTCTCAGAAGGCCTCCCATTTGTTACCCGGGGACTCTTTCTGCTCCCTACTCCATGGCCTGTGGCACCCACTGGACCCCTAACTGACTTTTTCCCCATGTCGTGCTTTTCTTCGTGCCCAGGGCTCAGATGAGACCATCCGTGTCGTGTCCATGGACAGAGACTACCACGTGGAATGCTACCACTGTGAGGTAGGCCCCTTGCGGCCCCCAAGCCCATCTCAGAAGTCCAAGAGGAAAGCCCCTTAGGATTCTGGGGTCTGAGAGAGTCACGAGGTTATGGGTAGGGTCTGCCCTCTAGAGCTGATGTCTGGGCAGGCAGGGGAGATGCAGGTGCTTGGGTATGAAGGCCTTGATCGTTTTCTGCACATCCAGAACTGGCAAGTCCTGAAACTGAAGCTGCTCTCCCTGGTGCTGCAGACCTAGGAGGGTCGGATGGAGTGTGGGTTTCAGGTTTTGTGTGGGGACCTGATTATCAGGCAGATGCATGTTTCAGGGAAGAGACTCCCTCCCCTCTAGCACATCGGCTGTTCCACCTGCCAGAATCTCTTTTCTGAGCTCAGCCCTGGAAATCATGAAGAAACCCCTCTTGAAAACAGGCATGTCACCTAGTGGGTATGCAGGCCAGTGGGATTCACCTATCCCATGTCATGTGCCAGGTTAAATGAGCCACTGGAGTGCCTCATGATTGCCAGGGAAGCCAGAGGTCACCCCTCACCCGACCCTGTGAAGGCTGACAGTAGAATTTCCACCACAGTTGAGTAGGTTCACCCACAGGAGATCAGGTTCATTTTGTGATATTGTAGTTGGGGAGGGCAGGGAGTGTAGGTACACGTACTAAAGAACTGAAGGAACAGGTGGGACTCATGGCGAATGGTACCCCAGGTCCCTGGAGAAGAGGGTGAAGATGTTTGCTCAGTCATCCTCTCAGTACATCCCAGACCATCACTGTCCAGTAGAGATATAAGTGCCACAAATTCAAGTTGAATGTATCACTTCCTATTTCCAGTAGCCACATTTAAAAAGTCAAAAGAAACGAATGAGATCAATTTTTGTTGGGGAGGGCACTTCTGGGGATCAAAGCCAGGGCCTCATGCTTGCTAGGCAAGTACTCTTACCACTGAGCCGTATCTCCAGCTCGGGGATCAATGATTTTATTCAATCTGGTTGATCCAAAATATTACCATTTCAACATGTAGCAGTATAAAGTTAGCATGAGATATTTTTCCATCCTCTTTTTGTCCTGAGCCTTGGAAATCTGGTGTGTGTTTGCTCTGGCAGCACATCTTTCCAGCCAGCCCCATTTCAGATGCTCCATAGTGACATGTAGCCAGTGGCATCCAGGTTGGACAGGCCTTCACTGGGAGGGGTATATGGAAACAGTGCCCACTGCTGCCTTCAGGGATCGTAGCCTTCTGTCAGTCTTTCAGTCTGTATTGTTCTTCTGCCATTGAACATTCTTGCCCCCACCCCCAGGACTGTGGTCTGGAGCTCAATGATGAAGATGGTCACCGCTGCTACCCACTGGAGGACCACCTGTTCTGTCACTCCTGCCACGTCAAGAGGCTGGAAAAAGGCCCTTCGTCTGCAACCCTCCACCAGCACCACTTCTAGGCAGTCACTTCCAGAACTCCTGGTGGGACTGAGGAGCCAGGGCTGCAAAAGGAGACATCTGCCCTTTACTTCTGGTGGCCCCTGGGGTAGAATTGGGGTAGAGAAAGAGGAGGGCAAGTTCCTGCATGTGTGGGGTTTCTTTCTTTTAACCAGGGAGGTGCCCTACCTGTCTGGTGTATGTATTTTCCAAGTGTTTTTCTCCATTGCCACGCCCTCATCAGGTGACTCAGGAAGCCACCCCAGCGTGTGCATGCCAACAGTTCCCACTTCAGGGGTACAGTTTTGCATTGATCGCATTCCCAGTATGTCCTCAAGTGACAGCTCATCAGCCCTTTCCCTCCTTTAGGAAAATACCTTCGCCCAAACACCCCTTTATACCCACGCATCTCTAAGGCATGATGTAAGGCTGCTTTCCACCCCAGCTTCCATACTTCGGAGAGTGACTGCAAACTTTAATCGCATTATGGCAAGAAGGAAGCTCTAATACGTGCTTTGTGTCCTGGGAAGCATTTGCTTAGTAAACCAGAGCCAAGATTCCAGACACCTGAGCCCGGGGCTCCTCCTCCGGCTCTGACAGCATTCTGTGCCCTGCCAATCCTCACTCTCCTAAGGCAGGCCGTGGCATTTGGGACCCCCATGGAGGTCGCCCTGTCCCTGTAAAGTGTGCTTTGGGAGAAGACCTTGGTGCAGGCACCAGGACTCTCTTACCCACCTGTTTGTGCTGTTTTTCTTGTAGCTCTTGAGAGTCTGTGACTCTGGAGGCCCTCCTGCAGGGCAAGTCTCTGGATCCCATGTGGGGACATCTCTGGTGCCTGTTTTAGGTAATTAAACGATGGCCTTGTTGAAAGTCCTGCCCACGTGCGGAGGGAGAACTCCTTAGACACAGGGAGAGTTTTTGTGTGTGTGAGGTCTGTAAGCTGGCTCGGCAGGCAGTGCCTCCGGGTGAGCTACTGTATTCACTTCAGAGGTTTCCCTCTCACCCACTTGGCACAGACATGACGTTTGAAGGAACCAACATAAGGTACTCTGCTTTGGCCCAGTTTTTTTTCTTCTTTTAATTCTTTCTGTCCACTTTGAGTCTTCCACACACACAAAAATACCTCACAGATAAAGCTTCACCAAATCGCATTTTTCGGAGGGATTTGGCCATCACACTGGATTCAGATACCTCCTTGGGTGTGTTCGGAATCACTGGCTTCACATGTCAGACTCCAGCTGGTCAGAGTAGCATGATCATACCGTTAAGTGGCAGCCGGGAATAGACCTGATGGAAATTTGGCACTTCCTACCCTTCTGCACTTCAGCATACTGGCTCCCAGGTGGCGAGGGCTGAAGGAGGACCACACGCTGGCAAGATTTCAAGATCACCTAAAAAGGCAAAATTTGTCCTCCAAGTCTCACTGCTGAGGCCAGAGGATAATTTGAATGGGAGAAGCTAAAAAAAAAAAAAAAAAGACAGATTGTCATTGGCCCTCTTCTCCAGTGACAGAGTGCTTCCTGCCAGACCAGGGCATGGCTCTGGCCTCTGTACTTTGCAAAGTCCTATCCTCACACCTGGTGGACTATGGAGAGTGGTCAGTAGCATTGCTGGCACAAGTGAATGCAGACTTTTCAGCGGGCCTGGGTCTCCCTGTGGCCATATTTAGACTCACTGGCAGCCATTGTTGGTGCGAAGCACAGAATCGGCACTATGGATTGTCTTTTCCATTTCCTTTGGCTGGATGGCACTCCTCAGTTCCTGTTCCAAGACTGAACCTCCTAAAAGTCCACGAATGTGTGGGGCTGTGGAGTGGACCCAGAGGCTGGGACCCTGTCTTCTGGATAAGTCATCCAGCTTGACTTTGGCAAGGCTAGTGGGGAATGAAGCTAGCCACTATGTCTTAACCTGGCTGCGTCAGCTTAGTAATGTTGGTGGCCTTGCCAACACACCTTTGTTCCACTTTTGAGTCAAGCAGAGTGAAGAAAATTGTGTTGGAATCACTATCAGAACTAGTGGGGATTTGTTTGCCTATTGAATAATTAGTTTAAAACTCTTCGATTAATATTTTGAATGAAATTTTTTAAAAGTGGCCTTGATAGAGGTGTTTCAGATGTATTTGCAAGTACATTTTATGTTGTGGAAAAAGTACAATAAAGAAATTTCCAGATGTCCTAGAAATCCTAGCAGTGGATTTCCCTGATTGTCCATTTCTCTGGAAAGGACTCTGGGTAGAGATCTTGAATTAGTTCTGTCTGTCTCCATCTCAGGCCCTTGTGTGAAAGCCATGAAGACATTTTGCCTACCTGGTATTTTAAATATTATATAAATTATTAGCCAAATAGAACTGTAATGGGGTTGTATTTATGGGCATATAGGAAGAAAACAGGATGAATATGTTTTGAAAGTTAGAGAAAATAGCCTTTCATAGTTTCCTGGACAGTTCTTGGACTTTAGATAAAACACGGAAGATGAAGGCCTGATTCCAGACCCCAAAGTGAGCCTCCATCCTTCTCTCTTTTGTCATTTCGCCTTGAGATTTTTTGTACTATCTCTTGCTTCTCTCCTTTTTTCCTCCTGCTAGCTTGAGTCATTCAGAAGCAACATGGGTGATCTAAAAAAAATCTGGTAACCCAGTTTGGTCTGCCATGTAAGGATTCTCTCTCATTCACTGTTTCTCCTGCTCACGATCATCTGCTTTTCTCATCTCTTACTGCGGAAGACCATTCATTCCCAGCCAGGTTGTTCCCTGCACATGGCAGCAGGCAGGACTCTCCACTTCCCGGTTATTAATATTTGAGTGTGCTCTCCTGCAGCCGAGAACCTCTGAGGTTCTGCTTTTGAGTCCTGGGTGGCAGAGAGAATAACCAAGGCACTCTGATCATCTTCAGGTGCTGTCATCACCTTGTTTCCGAGTCCTGAGTCACACAGGACGAAAAGCAGGATTTCGAGGACTTGATGGAATTGCTTGGAACTCACAGTCCGTGGTGTTCCACTAAAGGCTGCTTTTGTGTGTCCTTCCTATGCTTGTGCAAGTAAGGCTGCTAGTACCTTGCGGAGAAAGTGGGTGGGACTCTACCCCAAATAGCGGTTGCTGGAGGCACTTACTAAAATTTGGTCTGCCAGGAAACCAAATTATTTTTGTACTTTCCTTTGCTAAGAATCAGTCCTAAGCCAGGCGTGGTGGCACATACCTGTAATCCCAGCAGCTCTGGAGGCTGAGGCAGGAGAATTGCGAGTTCAAAGCCAACATCAGCAATTTAGTGAGGCCAAGACCTTGTCTCTCTAAAACAAAGTACAAAAAAGGGCTGGGGATGTGGCTCAGTGGTTATATACCCCTGGGTTTTGGTACCCAGTACCAAAAAAAACAAAAGCAAAAACAAACAAAAACCAGAATCAGTCCTAATTTCCTAGTTAGTATTTGAAGTAACTTTAAAGTAACAGAAAAAAAAAATGAGTAAAATGTACTAGATGTCTTTTGTTCTGAGCCAAAACTGGACAGATGTGGGAAATCTCCATGTAGTTATGAACGTTTTGCTGTATAGGGAAATTATTTTCCTCTGTGTGTCTTCTTTCACTATAAAATTATTCAAATTATTTCAGTGATAAAACTGAATCAGTTTGTAGGCTATTAAAGCGTTCTCTAACACAGCAGTGTTCACTGGGTCTTTTCTCTGTGTGGAATAATCTGACAGTGTTTTTGCACCTGGGTTTTGTCCTTTTTTCAAATTCTGGATTCTTCAAGTAACACGTGAGTTTCAAGGGTCTGAGATTTTACCCTTCTTAAAAGCTGATAAATGAGCATGCCATGGTTTCGTGGATTCTGGCAGAAGTTACAGAACTTGCAGGTCAGGGACAAAGGACAGTTTATTACTAACAGCAGTAATAGTAGCCTGATGACCAGCATTTGGGATTGTTTATGGATCCCTGTTTTCTGCAGGCCTGTATGGAGAGGATGAGGCAGTGGCTGCATCACAGGGGGCACCACACAGTTAGGAAACCCTATCTTTTATAGTGGGCATTGAGTCTGCCTGATCTTTGCTCTGGAAAGAGGCACGATCATCCACAACTGTTCACTGTACTCACATCCTTGAAAAGATAGTCTGGAACTAAGGTGGTCAGTGCCTATGCTCACAAGATTAGGGTAAAAATCTGAATGGCTTCAGAGAATTGTATCCCAAGAATTAGACGTTTAACTGGGTCCTTTACATTATCACCTTTAAAGTCCTGCTACAATGGTGGTCATTTCTTTCCATTGGGTATATGTTGCTCTTGTGTCTCTGAGGTTTATGACCCAAGGATCCTAGAGATGACTAGCCCTCTGGGTTTAAGGCAGCCATGTGCAGCGGGGTGGGACTTGTACAGTGATGGGACCAAGTGTGTGATTAGAGTCCTTGGGACCTGGAGATGATGTCGGCACTTGCCATTTAATTGAATGAGGGGTGAAAATATAAGTCAGGGGAAAAGGTGGGCCAAGGCTGTGGTGTATTAGTAAACCAACTCTGAATGGGGGGAAAATCCTGAAAAGCCTTGATAGGGAGTGTGTGCTGATTTCTATGATGAAAATGCTCCTGTCACACCTAATTTCATTCTCCCGACATGGCACCCCAGAACCCACCCCAGAGTTGGGAAAAGATAGCTTACTCACGAGCAAGTATGAACTAGTCTCAGGCATTTGGGCCATCATGGGGCTGAAGCACTGGGGAAATCTGGTTGGTTCAGATTTCCATAGTTGCAACAGTAACAGCTGACAGTAATTGTCCTGACCATGTCCCAGATGTTATCTTAAGGACCCTATATTCTCTATCATCCCTCATTTTATAGACAACTGAGACATGGAGGGTGAAGTAGCTCTTCAGTGAGTGCTCAGTAAACAGCAGGACCAGTATTCCATCCCCAGCAGCTTCATGCAGAAGGGCCTATCGTGACCACTGTGTCTCAGGGGAATCAGTCGTGCTGCAGTGTATTTATTCATTAAAGCCACACAGTCCATACAACCTCATCATGGGGCTGAGGAGGAGCCTATTACTGCCATTGGAATTTGTATTGTTTTCCTGTTGCCACTGTAGAGAATTCAAACTCAGTGGCCTAAGATAGCACCAATGGGTTAAAATTCTGGAGAAATGGGTCCTTTGGGTTCACATCAAGGTTGTCAGTAGATCTGCATTCCTTCCAGAGGCACTAGGGGAAAATGTACTCCTTGCCCATTTCCAGCTCCTGGAGACCGCCATAATTCTGGGCTCGTGTGCGGCACCGCTCCAGCTCTGTAACTCACTTCTAATCCCCACCCCCCTCCTTATCATAACGATCTTTCTTATTACATTGGGTTTACCCAAATAATCCCAAATAATCTTACTATTTCATGATCCTTAATCCAAAATCCCCCTTTGCTTTATTGGATAAGATATTCGTAGATCCTGGGGATTAGGACCTGGACATCTTGGTGGGAGCAGTATTCAGGCTCCTACAGAAAATATTTTTTTTTAGGACAGAAATGAAAGAATCCCTGGGATATTATATGAGATGCCTTTTCTTCGAGCATTGTTTAAAGTCTGCATTTTCCCTGCATTGAAAACAGAAATGCACGACACATAGTAAGTAAGATTAGAATCTGGGTATACAGAAAAAGTCAGATGTCATGCCTTGGTAGTAGGAAAAAAAAAAAAAAATCCAAGAGGTCTGGTTCAGGAGAAGGCCACAGACATGTGACATCTCCAGGTGTAGGACCCTTCCAGGAGAAGTCCTGGTTGTGTGGCTAAGCAGGTAAGGCAGCTGAAAACACTGCTGCCACCTAGTGTCTGTCTGTCTGTCTGTCTCTCTCTCTCTCTCTCTCTCTCTCACACACACACACACACACACACACACACACACACACACGCTCCAACTGATCCAAGTCCTTGGGGAAAGTGGCTTTGGGTACAACAGGCCTGTGAAGGAGTGAAAAATGAGGGAACTTGTTGATTTGGCATGATGGCCAACTCCACAAGACAAAATAGATCCAAGGTCTATAAATAGAAATTAGACAAGAAGCCAGCTATGGAGATAATCTGGATATTGCCAATCATCTGCAGCTTGGAGAGGCCCTGGCAGATTTTGTAAAATATTGCCATTGTTGCTTATATTTATCAGCGTAAAGATATCAATGTTACCCATCCTTGATGGTTTCTTATCCTGAACACTGCTTTTCTTAGAATCCAATTTTGGCTTATTTGGCTTTTAAAAATCCTGGAAGATGCATGTTTCTAACTGGATTACTCTCGGTGTCACTGAATGTTCATGAAGGCCTTGGTTTATGGTCCCTGACTGGTGAAGAAAGGTCAACTTTGCATCTCTTTAGTTACTTCCACATGAAGACATGTTCAGAGCAACCCGGCACGTCCTCTGTGCAGGGCAGTGGCTGTTTAGCTGGAAGTATTCTTTCCTAAAGCCCAAGAAACACACTGTGACTAAATCCCTTTTATTAAAGGAGAGAAAATGTCCAGAAGCCCAGAACTGGTGAGTAGAAGCATGGTCAGGACTAGAAATCTTCTGATGGCCAGTGAGTGGGGAAGAGTAGTATGTGACTGCCATCCTTGTTCAGACAGGGCACAGGTCCTGAGCCTGCTCATGGGGTACCCTCTTAGGTACAGTGACCCCTGCGGCAGGAGAGCTTTGGGTTCAAGAGCCCAGACTATAACTGTCTTCACCAATTAATTGTTCAATAACCTTAAGCAAATTTAGTTCCCTCTTGTGTAAAAATGGGAATAATAATCACAAGTTCAAAGCCAGCCTCAGCAACTTAGAGAGGCCCTAAGCAACTTAGTAAGATCCTGTCTCAAAATAAAAAATTAAAAGGGATGGGGAAGCCATGCGTGGTGGCGCACGCCTGTAATCCAAGCGACTTGGGTCAACAAATTAAACTAGAAATGAATTATATAGGAAAACATAATACAGTCCGGCTCTGTGGCACATGCCTGTAATCCCAGCAGCTCAGGAGGCTGAGGCAGAAGGATCTTGAGTTCAAAGCCAGTCTCAGCATCAGTGAGGTGCTAAACAACTCAGTGAGACCCTGTCTCTAAATAAAATACAAAAAAGGGCTGAGGATATGACTCAGTGGTTGAGTGCTCCTGAGTTCAATCCCCAGTAATCCCCCAAAAAATACAAAAAAAAATGCGTGATAGAAGAAACAATATGTTAGAAAATTTGAATATATACAAGCCAAAATTGTTAAAAATATAAGAAAAAGATAAATGATAAACTGGCAAAAAAGATTGTAATGTGTTTGATACCAGTTAAAAATTCTTAATACTTTAAAAAGTAAAATTTGCAAGAAAAAATATATTAAGAAAATAATAAGAAAAAACATAAAGTTCCATTTTTCAATTTTGAAAATTGCAAATTATAATTTATATCCATTTTACGCAGATATTCAATTTACATGTATAAAAATAATTCAGTGTTGGTTAGCATGCATGGAAATAGATGCTGTTAATTGAAGTGTGTATTGCTTTAATATTTCCAGAGGGCAATTTGAAAATATGTACCAAAAATATTTAAAGTGTCCATAAAATGGATCTTAAAAATGTTCACCTGGTTAATTCCATCTAGAAATTTATAAGACATAGAAATAATCCAACACAGTTTCATTATTATAAAGTGTTAAGCTAACTGGTTCCTCTGGCTCCTTGTTGTACAGGCCTTTGGGGACTATCTGGCTTTTGATCACGTAAGCCAATCTAATAAATCCTCTTTTATAAAAAAGTCAGCTCCAACTGACTAGCCCTGAGTTTCTAAGAAACTCAGAAATTATTTTCCAAACCAGAGAAGATTCACAAAAGGAAGACTGAGATAGAGGATATAGATGCCAACACCTTGGAAAGAGATCTCCCTGCCAGATCATCCCTCCTAACAGGCCTTTATGAATTGTTTGCAAGGGTTACTGGAGCCTCACTAACGGGTAATGTAGGGATTCAAGGGCATGCCAAATCTAACACACATAGAGCATTACTTAACATAAGAAACTCCAAGTAAGTGTTAAAGAGAAAACAAGTGAGAGAAATAGAAGCAGACAGTGCAGAGCTGGCCTGGCTTCATTCACGTTGATTTTTTTCTACCTAGAGATGAATGCTACCAACTGACTATAAACTTCATTGAATTAAAAAAAAAAAAAAAACAACAACAACTATTAGGCTGGCAACAACCCACATTCCTAAAATAGTTATTTGATAGAACATCTTCAAAGATTATTTAATGACTTTAAATCACAGGCAAAAAGCTAAAGGACACAAAATAAGATGGGGGGGGCAAACAAACGAGTAGGTAAATCCCTATTAAAGGGCGACCAAAAATGTTAACAGTAACAATCATAGAGTGGGAATTCGCTTTATTTATTTTTGGTGCTGTGGATTGAACCCAGTGCCTTGCATGTAAGCAGGCACTGCACACCAAGCCACATCTCCAGCCCCCGCTTTATTTTTATTCTCAATTATTTTCTGTATTTTACAACTCTTGTATAATTTCCTCAGAGGGAAAAACGTTGTTTGGGAGAAATTAATTGATCATGGAGTAATTGGTTTATAGTAAATGTTCAAGACAGGACAGCCACTCCCGGGGTTCAAGGCTCCTTTCTGCTACGAATGGCCTTCTCGGGTCTTGCATCTCGGAACCTGTAAAATAAGGGATAATATACTAGATTACCTGGGGTCTTCTCACTGTAAAATCACCGAGGTTCAAAATTTTCCCGATTGAGTTTAGGAACCAGATTGGTTTGGGGGTCGAAGGTCGCAGGAGCCAGGGTTGGAGGCTAGGCGAGCTTTGCTGACCCTCACCACCGCCTGCAAACGCACTGCGGCAGTTCCTCCTCTGCGCGGGTAGAACGGAGCCCACCCACCTTGGTAAACCCGCGCAGCAACTCTTCTCACGTCGGCACGGGGGTTTCTGCTCCATGGGGAAAAAAGGTCTGCTAAAATGCACTTTTGCGTCATCGGTAGGTAACCTGCAAGCCCCTCACTCCAAACCGTAACCTCCCAGGTGTGTTTTCCTAAAGGTGCTCCATTTTACAGATTCCTTGTATTATTTAAGACGAGGGCGCTCTGCAATTTGCAAACCATTTCAGACAACTCAGGCTCCAGCCCAGCTTAAAAGAGAGTACTAGAGGCAAAGCAGCCTCACAATTCAAGACATTTTTTTGACCTTCACTTTTTCTAGTCATAGTCTTTTCCAAGGGCCCTCAAACAAACGCAAACGTCGCAAAATAGCACACCCCGAGCCAGCCAGGAGTCGAACCTAGAATCTTCTGATCCGTAGTCAGACGCGTTATCCATTGCGCCACTGGCCCGTGCTAGTCGAGGTTTCACTGTGCAGCTGATCACCGCTGACGCAGTTTCAACAGGCTTCCTGGCACCAGTTCTCCATTCTTGTCCCTGCGTCGGGTGTCGTGGCTCCAGCGCAGAGCTGCCAGCTCCGCCTTGCCCAACGAACGCGCTGCACCAATCCGCAGACGCTACGTCACGGCGCTCTTCGGCGCACTCCAATCCATCGCATCAGGGGGCGTGTCTCTCATGCGCCAACTCGCGCACTAGTTTGTCCCCCATCGCCTCCCGTTCCCTTGCGTTCTTTCCCGCGGGGCGGCAAAGGGGTGGGGTGAGGCGGGCGCGGTGGCTGGGGTGCCAGGGTGACCGGTAGCGCCGTAGCGGAGGTGGTGGTGAGGCGCTGGTCGGGCCGGCGGAACGGAGAGGAAGAGGTGGTGGTGCAGGATGGCGGCGACGACTTACGAGCGGCTGAAGCTGTGAGTCGCGCGGCTTTGGTGGTTGACAGAAAGGGCCTGGGGGAGGCAGGTGCGGGCCGGCGCCCCGGAGAGGATACCGACTCCAGGGTCGGGTCGGGTGGGGAGCCCTCGCCCGGCCCTCATCGCCAGGCCGGGAGCACGGGTCTTGCCGGCCTTTCTGGGCCCGCGGGAGCAGAGCTGCAGACCGGCTCCAGCTCTCCCGGACCGCGTGACTACGCGGCCCTTCAGGGCGCTCCTCCCCACTTTTTTTTTTTTTTTCTTTTTAAGAAAGGTGTTGGCCAAATTTATCCTTATGGCTTAGCAGGGAAAAAAAGGTTTTCTCTGATTTATTGGAGCTGTAGTAACGTTTTGAGTCCGCACAACACACACTTTTCCCTTGGTTACATGGAAGGCTGCTTGACCGGTCGTTAGGGTGCAGGAAAAGAAATTTACGGCCAGTACTTCTTTTAAGGTCTGGAAGGAATTTACTTTGGTTTAAATTTTATACATTCTAGCATAAGCAGTCCTTAAGTCTTTGCTAACAGGCAGTCGCTAATCTCTAGAGTTTGGATACTGCAAATTGACTTTTTGATAAAGACAAATGCTTGGGACTTTGAAAGAGGCCCTGGGACGTTAAGAGTTATAAAAGTTATTTGCAAGTGCTTTGGCTCGTCCTGGATAAATGACATGTATGTATTTTCCCTTAGTATTACCCTCAGCATCTACACTTTTCTTTTTTCTTTTTTTTTTTTTCCCCAAGTTATTTCTTGAGAGTAACTTTGTTTTACTCACTTTAATGCTTTGCCTCTAGGCTATTTAAAAGTCTGGTAGTCTGGAATGCCTTTGACAGCAGAATCAAATGTAATTTTTGAGAAGCTTATCTATCCCTCTCTAAGTTAAAATATCCTGGTACTTTGGCATAGGTATCAGATTTCTTTGTAGGAAAATGAGATGTAAAAGTGGTTTGGGCACTTCTTATACTCCCAAGAACCTCAGTCTCACTAATAACTTTCTGAAAGGTTCACAGTTAGGGGTGCAACATTGGGTGGGAGGATATCTACTCCTTGTCATGGATTTGCAGAAAGGATGACTACTTTTCCTACAGTTCCCTCCCTTTGCCCCTTCCATTTATAATAATCACTTTGAAAACCCCAGCTGCACGCCTCCCTCCACATTTTCTTTACTTTTTTTTATTCTCTCCCATATCCCATTTGCAAAGTGATCAAAAAGAGTTGAAGCGTCTATAACTAGGTAACTGGCTAGGGCAGTGTTGCGTATGCTTTGCTAGTGAATTGGGTTATTGTTGTCTATCTGATAGGCACTAAAGGGTTTAATGTGATCTTACACCAGCTCTCAAATGTGTTTAAGCAATATGGAGCCTTGGCTTAAAGCAGCTCAGTGTTAGGTTACAGGATGCAGTTGAATTTTTCTGTGGTAAAGATTGAATAAGATGGAGAACTTGAGAATTTTGATGATTGTTTTTGAGCTGCCAAAGCCCTAAATTTCACCAGTTTAGACCTCAAAACAAACAACACCCTCTAGATCCATAAAAGAGAAAGGAAATTTGGTCCTTAAATGGTGAGAATGATGCTTTTGTATTGATTTTTGTGAGAAGTAGAAGCTATAAATTTGTTTCAGTAAAAAAGTAAATTTGGGGTTATGTGAAAGTAATTCTCTAATTTATTAGTCCTTAAGTTTTGAGTGCTTCTGTAAATGTGAGGGTAGAACTCTTTTTTTCTTAAATGCCAATTTCTTTTACTTTAGTGGGCTTGTGAGTTGGAATCTCACATGTTTTTATTCCTTCTTTTTGGTCCTGCTGTTCAGTTTTTAAATGTGGCCTCTGACCAAGGAGTATTCTTTTGGATGCATTTGGAGGTGGAATTGGTTGCTGACCTACATAAGAATTGGTAGGACACAATAACCATTTTTTAGAGGTTCCTGGAGATGTATTTTAAGAAAGTGCCATACAAATGAGATAGTTTGGTTATTATTATTACTTTTTACAAATGTGCTGCACAGTACTTATCTAAATGTTCAAGTGCTTGAAATATTAAATATTTTTTCCTAATTATGCCATACTTTTTCTTCTGTCTATCTCTGCCCTCCTAAAATTCACCTTCCAAATGTCTTGGTTCCATCCTCTACTTCCCACGGTACAATTTCCACTTCCTATAGGATCAAGCCCAAATTGCTTAGCTGTCTGTAATCTTAACTTCTTTATAATCTATCTTCTAACTTTGTTTTTCGTAAGTACCCCCACCCCACCCACTCATTTCTGCCAGACTGTGCTTACCCTCTTCTAACTTGGGTTTATTTTGATCTGGCTACCCAGAATGCCTTCTTCCTCTCTCCTCTCTCTATATGCTGATCACATCCATGATAGAACTGAGAGGTCTCAGGTTTTTTTAGTCAGAACAGATTTGGATTCAAATCTTAAACTTGCTGCTTGCTTTGTGTCCTGGGTATAGTACTCAGTCTCTCAGAATCATTTTTTTTTAAAATCTGTAAAATCTGAATGTTAATACTTATCAGAATTATTGTATGGTTTGAAAGAGTTTGCATATGAAATACTGTATGTCACAGAGACCTCTGAGAAGCCCTTTTTTCCCACATTTTTCTTGTTGCTCAACTGTGATAAGTCTTTGAAATTAAAAGTGAGAAATCACTGTCACAAGAATTAAACACCGAAAGTTCATATCATTTACATATTCTGTCTCTTAGGATTGATTTATAGAGCATTTACTATCTGTCTCCTGGACAAGAGGACTGAGAGCTAGAACCATCAATCCATAGTACTGTTTAATCAGTCATCTTGCCACCTAGAAAGGATGTGATCATGATGTATACTTTGTTTCTCCAGCCATGTTGCCAGTATCTGGAATGTGTTAGGAGCACCTTAACATAGACTTCTCTAATCCTACTTTGTTTAACATAAAGCCTGTGTAGCTCCTCAGTGAACCCCATCCCCAGTAAATGAACTTTCCAGTATAGACCATCCACTGGCACTTCAAAAATTGTCTGTAATAATTTGGAATGTATTTTGAAAAAGCAAAGGCTTAAGTCATTTCATCTGTATTGTTTTCTTCCCAATACCTCTGTAAGGTCTTAGATGGGCACTTCCTCTGTCATTGTTGAAGACAGTCAAATAATTACCCTTGGTTATAGTCAGGTCACATAGCCAAGCCGTAGCAGAGCTGACCTTGGCTCAAAGTTGATCCAGAGTCCAGTGATCTTTCCATTACACCGCATTATTCAAATTACCTTTTTTCTCTTATCAAATTGATTTCTCCTTAGTCCTCAGACATGCCAGGTATAGAAATGAGTCACTTATGATCAAAAATAGTTGACATATCCATATGGATTTTTTAATATGGAAAACAATATTGATTTCTTGAGATTTTAAAATTCATATTTTTTAAGCTTCTGGGCGGTTTTAAATATCCTATGTTGAGACTTCCTTTTGCTTTTTAGATCATTTTGTCAGACAGGTATCTGAAATTGCAAAACAATTAGAATAGAAATGTATTATTCCCCCCAAACCCCATCTTGAAAGGTCAGCTGAAACTAGGTGAAAGGCAGGGAATCCTTTAGATACTAAATCAGGTGACAGTTTACCTCTGAAAAAATTCTATTTCCTTAGTTCCTTGTCTTTCCTAAAAGATTTTCATAGCTGTGAGGTCGGTCAGGGCAGATGTATTGCAAACTAGAGAACAGATGTAAGCTAAACTGCATTGTAATGAGAACACATGTAATCTGTCCAACATCTGCATACCTCTCCATAGAGGGAAGCGTATAGATTACCCTCATGAAATTGGACAAAGATGATAAAAGTTTGTGTCCAAGGAAGGCATAGTTGGGTGGAAGTTCAGGCCAGAGAGTGTAGGTTAATGCTAAGTGATGTGATGCAGCCTAGCATCCTTTAGATACATAAACTTTGTGACAGTGACAGTTACCATGTTCCTAGGCAGAGTGTTATTTTTTTCATTATAAAAATGTATATAAAATATATTGTCTTAACCATTTAAAATGTATAGTTCAGTAGCATTAAGCACTTTTACATTGTTGTCCAACCATTTTACTACCATCGTCTCCAGAATTCTATCTTCCAGCAAAACTAAAACTATACCCATTAGACAACTCCCCATTCCATTCCCCCAGTCCCTGGCAACCACCACTCTAAGTCTTCTGTTTCTGTGAATGTGACTGTTCTAATGCCTCATTTAAGTGGAATCATAACAGTATTTTTCCTTTATGACAGGCTTATTGTACTTAGTATGTTTTCAAAGTTCAGCCATGTTGTAGCATGTGTTAGAATTTCCTTTTTAAGGCTGAATAACATACCATTATATGCGCAGTCATGTTGCTTTGCAATCGGAACACATTCTGAGCAATGTGTCCTTAGGCAATGTTGTTGGGTAAACATCACAAAGTATACTTACACAAGCCTAGATACTTATATAGCCTATTACACACCTGGGCTACATGATATGTACTGTTGTACACGTGCCCAGTAGTTGTCCAGAAAGTCGTTATGCAGTGCATACCCCCTACCATGTTTTGTTTATACATTCATCTGATGATGGACATTTAGGTTGCTTCCACTTCTTTGACTACTGTGAACTATGCTGTTGTGAATGCTGGTCTATAAATGCCTCTTTTAAATCCTACTTTCAGTTATTTTGAGTGTATACCCAGAAGTAGAATTGCTAGGTCATATAGAATTCTATTTTTAATATTTTGAAGAACTGCTATATTGGCTGCACCATGTTATCTTCCCACAAGCAAAGTTCCAGGGTTCCAGTTTTTCTACATCTTTGCCAGCACTTATTCCTTTCTGTTTTTTTCCATTTTAGTGGGTGTAATATGTTTGAAGTGAATTAATTTTACTTATAGGGGTTTGGCAGGATTTTGAAGATGTCACTTGTTGCCTGAAATATGATATGAATGTTACATGGGGGGAAAAGTTATGTTTTTAGATACTACACCATATGATTTAGATACTAAATCATAATCTAAGAATGAAAGAAAATAAAAATGATATAATAAAAAGTATTGCTTTTCTTAAAATTTAACAAGGGTCATTTTTAAAAAGTAGTCTTAAGAGTTAAGTTGAATTTAACTTTTAGTCTCCTGTGATTTCTTTTTTTAATTCCATACTATGATATTAATCCTAAAGAGCAAAACAATCTACCAAACGAAGGTAGTAAAAATAGAAAGCAATTGTTATTCATTATTTTCCTTTGATATTTCTTCTGTTATAATATGTGGCAACAGAAACTACAATTCTAGGTTGATATTGAATCTTCCTGTCCCTCCCCGCACCCTTCTTTCTGGTGTTAAACCTAGGGCCACTTTAGCCACTGAGTAGTATCCCCCGTCCTTTTTAGTTTGAGACAGAGTTTCACTAAGTTTACTGAGGCTAACTCTAATTTATGATTGTCCTTCTTCATTCTCCTGGGATTACAGATATGTGCCACCACACCTACCTGAATTTCCTTGTATTTAATAGTGTTCTTTTTTTTTTAATAAATTTTTTAGTTGTAGAGTGACACAATACCTTTATTTTATTTGTTTATTTTTATGTGGTGCTGAGGATCAAACCCAGTGCCTCACATGTGCTAGACAAGCGCTCTACCACTGAACCATACCAGAGCCCCTAGTAGTATTCTTATTCACTTGGAGTTAATAGTAAATTGTATCCATCCCTGTTCCCCCATTCCCCTTCCCACCGTGGGACTGGGGATTGAACCCAGGAGCATGCTATATCCCCAGTACCTCCCCCCACTTTTTTACATTTTATTTTGAGGCAGGGTCTCAAAGGGTTGCTCAGGCTGGCCTCAAACTTAGGATCCTCCTCCCTCAGTCCCCAGAGTAGCTGGTGTTACAAGCATGCACCAGCTACCTTGTTTGGCAATACTTAATTGTATTCTGATCACTTTATTGGATGGTTTATATAGGACCAGAGCCCTTTTTTTTTATGTATATAGGATTACCTTGTGAACCTTAGAAACCTATAGCATAGCTAATGACCAAATAATCTTGAATGGAATCTTCTTATTTGCTAAAGCCTATTTTATAAAATAAATAATGTGATAGAGTTCCGTGGAAATGAAGGACATCACAATTTTTTTTTCAATAGAGGAATTTTTCCTCGGTTTTTAATTATCATTCTTTTTCTTAGTTTCCATGAAGTCTATCAGTTCTATGTGTTTGTTATTTTGGGAATACAGTATAACCTATTGACTTCTAAATTTGAAACGATCCTAACAGAATGTGGCTTCAGGGATACTCTGTAAACTTTCTTATCAGGGAAAACACTGCTCCCTCTTTTTCATTTCCAGTTTAAAACCTGGCCTGTTAAGAGCTCTTCTTAGCAAGGAAAAAGGAAAACAGTGTTTAAAATTCTATTTACTTTGTCACTGAGCCAATGAAAACACAAGGTAAGGGCAATATATATATATATATATATATATATATATATATATATATATTAATTAAACTATTTAGGTGTTTGCTGACTAAATATGTTATATTCTCTAAGAAAATTGATTGAGCTTCTGCTTTCGTCTTCTGTGAGAAATGCCAAGGAGAATGGACTTAAGTTCAGTCCTTGTCTTCAGAGACAGGCCACTGGTGAAGATTTTAAAATAAAAACAGTAAAACCATACACACCAGCAAAAATTACATCATCGAATGTTTACTCAATTGTTCTTGATTGCAAGTGCCGGAGGGTGCAAGGTTTGAAGTCTCAGGAGCATAAAACTTACAGAATAGAATTAACTAAATGCGACAAATATACTTCAGGTCAGTGTTAGGGCCAACTGCCCAGCATGGTGGTGCATGCCTGTAATCCCAGTGGCTTGGGAGGCTGAGGCAGGAGGACTGAGAGAGAGTTCAAAGCCAGCCTCAGCAAAAGTGAGGTGCTAAGCAACTCAGTGAGACCCTGTCTTTAAATAAAATATAAAATAGGACTGGGCATGTGACTCAGTGTTTGTGTGCCCCTGAGTTCAATCCCTGGTACCCCCACTCTACCCCTGCAAAAAAATTTTAGAATCCCCAGATTCTGTCTTCTGAAAGAAGATCAAGGCTTTTTCAGTGGACCGTTTTTACTCTTGAGAATTTGTTTTAGTCTACCTCAATTAAAATTTATTGATCTTACTTCAAATGTGTTTATCCAGACTAAAAGGTGTCACATATATTTTTTTAAAGAAAGCACATTTTCTAACTTTGTAATTTTAAAAATTCTAAGCATATAGTGAAGTTATTAATGTGATTATTAGGAATATAGCAATTAGCATTGTTCTGTGTATGACTTGAAGTCTTTAGCTAAGGTGTATTTATTTTACCACTGTTCCCACACACTTCCAAATCAGTTTTTATTTTGTTTGGTTTTGTTTTGCTGTGCTGGGGATGGAACCCAGGGCCTCACTCATGCTAGGTAAGTGCTGTACCACTGAGCCACACTCCCAGCCCTCTAAATCAGTTTTAAATTTAAATGTCAAATTGAGAAAAACTTTTAATTGTGCACATATAAACAGGCTGATTTTTCCATGTATGTGCACATTTGTTTGTGTATAACTTCTCTTTTAATCACTTTATTTTACAACAAATGCTTTATTATTGATTGAAAGGTACCTGAGTTACACATTAAAACATACAGAATATGAAACCAAGTGTGCCCTTTCCATTCATTGATTTCATTCAGATAATTAATTTTAATTATAGAAGTTTTACAGGTGAGAAGTTTAAATGCATTTCTACACTCTAAATATAGAGTGTAGAAGGATGAACTATTGAGGGCAGGCAATAATCATTTCTCCATTGGCTGTTTATTTAGATGCAAGTTTTGTTTTTGTGCATTATAGAAAAAGAGGGAGGATTTTGGTTTCTGTAATCATATGTTGAATAATCATCTTTTTGTATTATTAGTAATTATTGAACAATTCAATTAGTTATTCAATACAGTTCAATTAGTTATTGTAGAGTACACCATTTATCTGAAGAAGAAATGAATTGTGGTAGCTCTGTCCCCCACAGTACAGCTGTGAACTTAGAATGCAGGCCTTGAGCAGCATGAAGAAAATCAGTGTAATAAGGACCTGCAGCAGACTTGACTCTGTGGTCAAAACTGGGTAGCCCACCTCAGGCCTTCGTTGTAGCCTGTTAACTTTCTTAGATGAAAAACTAAAGCACCTGAGTAGGAGCAGTGGAAGAGTAAAACAACAACAAAATCCAGTGGTTTGAGGTCACTTTAGTAACATAATAATAATGCTCCCATTTCGTGGAGTCACTTCTTAGGACTGGACACATCATGTCATTTTCTCATTTACCCTCACTCTACTTTTTTTATTGGAGAGGAGCCTGAGCCCAGAAGTTTGGTGCTCTGTTCAGGGACTTCGTGTAGACATGGTGTCGAGATTCAAATCAGATTTATAAGAGTCTAAAACCTGTCATTTTTTTCACCACAATATAGTACTAGATCATCCTTTGGTAGGCTAGCATAGATATTATTTAGTTCAAAGTAGACCCTGGTCCATCAGGAAAATACTGTTCATTATACTTATTTTAAGAAAAGTCATGATTTAATGAAAGTTAAAGACTTCATTAAAAATTATTTTTGGTAGTACTGGAGATTAAATCCAGGGGCACTCTACTTCTGAGCTACAACCCCAGGCTTTTTTAGTTTTTTGGAGACAAGGTCTCAGGTTGTCCAAGCTGACCTTGAACTTGCAATCCTCTACCTCCCAGTCCCTAAAACAAACAAATAAATGGCCAGGTGTGGTGGTTAACGCCTGAAATCCCATCTACTCTGGAGGCTGAGGCAGGGGGACCACAAGTTTAAGGCCAGCTCTAGCATTTTAGGGAGGCCCTAAGCAATTGAGCAAGAACCTATCTCAGAAGAAAAATAAAAAGGACTGGGGGTGCACCTCAGTGATAAAGCACCTCTGGGTTCAGTCCCCATTACTGGGAAAAAGAAAAATTAAAACAAATTTATTTTTGAAAATTTTGTCCCTGCTGGGAAGCCAAGGCAGGAGAATTCTATGTTCGAGGCTAGCCTGGGCAACTTAGCAAGACCTCATCTCAAAATAAATAAAAAGGGTTGGGGATGCAGCTCAGTGGTAGAGTGACCAAGTTCAGTCCCCAGTACTTAAAAAAAAAAAAAAAAAAAAAAGGGTGGGGGAGTTAGAAACCCAAACTTTAGTATATAAAAATTCAGTTGTGAGAAGAATCTCTTTCCTTGTAACCAGGAATTGAAAGTGTTCGTGGTTTTTGGGTATGTTCTGGCCAAGGGTTAAGGTGAATGTTATTTCATTTTACAGGAATGAAATTAGCTTTCTATTGCTGCTGTACCAAATTACTGTAAACTTAGAGGCTTTAAACAATACGAGATATATTATCTCAGTTTCTGTATTTAGAAGTCCTTCTTGAGTCTTGCTGGGTGAAAATCCAGGTGTCAGCAGGGCTGCTTCAGGTCTGCAGGCAGGGGGAAGAATCTACTTGGAAGCTCATTCAGATCTGCTTCCTTGTGGTTGTGGGGCCAAGTTTCCTGTTTCCTTGCTGGCTATCAGCTTGGAGCCGCCCTTGGCTTCTAGAGGCCTCTCTCTTTTGTCTTTCTGGATAGTCCTTGTATCTCAGGGGTCACCAATAGCTTGTCAGAACAAACCCTTTTCAGGACTAAACTCTCCTTCCCTTCCTGCTGCATCTTCCTGAGGACCTCTTCTGTTTTTTTCATCTGCTTTTAAGGGCTCACGAGACATGGTCACATCAGGCACTCAGGATGAACTTGTTTTAAGGCCAGTTGATTAGTAACCTTAATTCCACTTACAAGGCAGTACCTGGATTGTAATCAGCAGATAGGAATCTTCAGGACACAGTTCTAGAGTTCTGCCTACCACAGTTACTTCTATTCAAAACAAAACAAAACAAAACAAAACAAAAAACTCTTAAGTTTTCAGCATTCTTTCTGCAGTTCAATTGTTCAGACTTCCAGCTATGCAAAGTAAAATGACTACCAGAAAAAGTGGCAGAGTATAACTGACATTTTACACTTTTTAAAGTTGATTCTGTGCTAACATTGTCTTTTCTACTAAAGACCTTCTTTTTTAATAGATTCATATCTTTAATAGTAAGTTAAGAAAGACATTCTTTTTTTACTTTTTTTTTTTTTTTTTTGCAGTGCTGGGGATTGAACCCAGGGCCTTGTGCTTGGGAGGCAGGCACTCTGCCAACTGAGCTATATTCGCGACCCTTCCCATAGGCTTTGTGGCACTTGTGCCTAGAATAGTGCTGGCATCAGGTATTCCTAACCTTGCCAGTGTTACATAGCTAGTAATTAGCATGGTCCAGATTGGAACTCCTATACTTTTTGTTGCAAATCTCCAGGCCATTTCAGTATAACTACTTCTCAGGCAGTGTTCTTATAATTTGTTGAAGCAATGTTTTGATTTGGGCTTATGCTCAGTTTTTCAAGTTTAGATTTTCCATGTAAATAAGGCCTCCAAGTGTGTGTTGATTGATTGTGGATGGTTGCTTTGGCTTTACTGGACCTGAAATAAATTGTTATTGGTTTACTTAACATGGATGCAGCATTAGTTATGGGCTGTTTCTTGACAATGCTGTGATCACCTGTTTCAAAGTCAGGGGAGGAGAAGCTCTTTGTTAATTCATTTGAACCTTATAAAAAGAATTTGTGGAGTTTCATAAGACACTTGAGGTGGGACAAGATGTTCTGTGATAGCACTGGCCATGGATGGAAGCCCTTCACATGGTCTTTGAAGTCCTGAGTCTGCTTAAGCCCCAGGGAATGCAGCAGAACATCTGCTGCACAGGCACTGGCACAGCTTTTGAGAGGTTGAGGAGTGTGGGGTGTGGACAGACCCCAGACAGAGGCTTATCAAAATGCCATCTGCATCTAGAGACGGCACTTTTTTTCAAAAACATTTATAAAGAAGTTTTGTTTTTCAGGTCTGCTTTTTACTAAAAAAATTTTTCTTTTGTATTCTATGTTTTATTCAGCACCTACCTCCTATCCCCAGTGTTTGTCTAATGCTTAAGCACATGGTATCTTTTCAGTAAATATTTTAAGTGTTATACTTGCAGTGTATTTAATGCTTGCATAAAGCATCTTCTGCAGATGTGAACTGAAATTTTTTTAATGATTTAAGACTAAAAAGTAACAAGTAATCAGGAATTTAAAAAAATATTTTGCTTCAGGACTTCTCGCTTTTTTTAAAATGTAGCTTTATCGTTTAGTTCACATATAGTAAGCTTTATATATTTAAAGTGTTGTACAGTTTATTAAGTATTGATGCATTTTTACACCGTGAAACCATTGCCAGTGTTAAAGGTGGAGAACCCCTTCTCTTTCTCCTTCCCCATATTAGTTGAACATAAATGCACTGTGTGGTTGGACCCAACCATTTCTTTTCTGGTTGGTTACCTGAGAAAAAAGAATACGCGTCAGCTTTAAGACATATAGGAATGTTTGTAAGACCTGTATTCAAAATAACCCCAAACCTGAAACACCCTAAATGTCCATCAACAAGTGAATGAATACATAAATTGTGATATATCCATACAATGGAATATATTTAGTAATAAGAAGAAATGAACTATTGGGTTGAAGACTGCCTTTGTTGAACAAGTATTTTGCTTGACTTTGGTTTTTGTTCTCTTAAGATATGCCCTAAAATGAAGGAAACAAGTCTAGCATTAACTGATTTATTTCTAATGAGCCATAAATGGTTGTAAGTTATATTTGGAGAATCAAATATTCCTCAGAGTACTCTTTATAAGATTTTTCATGGCAGGGTGAACTAGAATAGTGGGAGTAGAATTAAGAAGAAAGGAAAAAGCCCTCAGGTTTGCAGCTGCCCAGGCAGAAGTTCTTTCAAGTCTGGTTTATGAACAGTAAAGATTAGTTTGTTGGGAGGACCTGCACACAGCCTTCTTCTGCAGCCTTGCTCAGCTCTGGGGTTGGTGCCTCCCCTGTGCCTACAGTGACAGCAGCCTTGGTCAGTGCTTAAGAGTTCTCCTAAGTAGGTCCTTAACCATGTAGAGTTGTTTGCCTGAGCTATCCAAGTTACTCTTTAGGAACCAACTATTAATTTTTGTTAGACTCTGGTAACAAAATTGCATAACTTTTGAGTAGTCCACCCCAACCCTCTTTTTGCCCCAACTTTATTTGATTGTATTGTATTTTATGTTTTTGTAGAACAGTAAGGGTTTTTTTTTTTTTTTTTAAACACATGCCATGCTTTCTAACAAAAAGAATTTGAATCTAAAATAATTTCTTGGAAATATTTTGTTTAAAATGTATTCAGTATTATTTTTAGCTAATACTAACCTCTTGGTTACTATGTAGCAAATGTTATTCTGAGTTCAAAGATTAGCTCATTTAATCCACACAAGAGTACTGTGTGGTGAGTCTGATATCCTTATTTTAAGGGAATGGGGTGAACAGAGAGGATGAGTTACTTGCCTAAGATCACACAACAGAGGTAGTCTTGTTCTAGATTGTATTGCTGTCTTCTGCATTGTGTTGAATATGTATGATAAGTTAGATTTGATTATGATTTCTTGTGTAAATCCAGTTGATGGTTCTATAACAAATTAAAACTTCATCATTGTTAAGTGTGCAAGTGAAAAGGGTTGCACTAAACTCATAAGAGCAGTCAATTTACCAGCTTCCTTTACTTAGAAGCTAGGAAAATGATGTCACATTAAAACCCTGCTATAATTTTATAATAAATATGTTTTTTAAAAAAGTTTTCATTTTGTTTGGTTTATTTATGCCTTTCAATTTCTTTTTAGGCATATTACACCTGAAAAATTTTATGTGGAAGCTTGTGATGATGGAGCAGATGACGTACTTACCATTGACCGTGTGTCCACAGAGGTCACCCTTGCAGGTATTCTATAGCCAGGTTTGGAAGTACCTGAGAAAGATTTTATACTAAATTATAGTCATTAAAATGTTACTCAGAGTTATGTCATTGTGTGGATCTCGGTCTATTTTGGTTTTGCGTCTCTGGGTTATGAAAAACAGTTTTTTCAATTTTGTGGAACACTGATTTATGAATAGATTAATGCAAAATAATTTTGGTGACAAATTAATGTATCATATGATATCACAATTAGAATTTCATATTTTACTGATTTAAAGATTTTAATTCACCTCCAGACAGAATTCCATGTGTTTCTTACAGTATAATATTTGAATAACCTTAGAGCAGGCATTCAGTTAGTTCTTTGAATGTGTGAAGTGAAAAATATGAAAATGATTTCAGTGGGTTAGTGAACAGTAAGAAATTTGTGACTATAAAATTTCTGTTTCTTGGGCTGGGGATATAGCTCAGTTGGTAGAGTGCTTGCCTTGCAAGCACAAGGTCCTGGGTTCAGCCCCCAGCACCACCAAAAAAAAAAAAATTGCATTTTTTTTGTTATTTGATTATTTTGATAAGTACCATGTATAGTTTTCCTTTGATCAAATGAAATTAGAGCTCTTTGATAATTTAGCATTTTGTAATTTTTGCCTGTTTGTTCTTAATATAGCTGATTGGCTTTAACAGATGTTTGTATACTTAAAGTTTATTTATACTACTGCTTCTTTCTGTCATAGAGATACAAGCTAGTGTTTTGTAAGAGCTTTCGTATGGGTGTATTTTCAGTTATTTTTGACCTTCCATTGACATTTTATGTGTAAGTAGAGATTGCAGACCTATTTGAGTTAGTCTGAAAGCTAAAGGTGATGAGTGGTTTGGATGTGAAGACGATGACGACTCCAGCAGTCACCAGTGGGCACAGAGCTCTGAGCAGTCAGTGGTGATGAGGGCTGACTCACTGACAGTTTCGCAGTGTTTCTTTTTACCACTAGCGATGCAAACTGTGGCCATAGAAAGAAAGGTCTTTTCCTTCCTTGGGAAAGTGTCATATATGCTAGGAATTCTCACAGTTTTATTGCTGTTATACTCCAGTTAGTATAATTTATGACTTTATCAGTAGTACATTCGAATTTGCCAGATAATGTCAATATGTTCAGATTTACTCAGAACTATTCATTCATGCATAGGCATTTTCTGTTTTTCATCTTGTAATTGTGGTTCAGATAGCTAAGAAAATTGAATTATGAAATTCAATAAGAGAAAGACAAGTGAATTTTAGACCTTTTCCAGAATTACTCAGAATAACAGAATTACTGGTATGACTGCCTTTAAGAACCAGGCCTTGGGTTTATGGCAGTATTTTAAAAATGGCTTTCAGGATGACAGTAAGTTGCAACACAAAGGAAAACTTTCTGGCCATGTCAATTTTGGAACCTTGGGTTAAGCAGTGGAATAGCTTTCTTCTACCAGAGGCCTTCTCAGAGCCTTTATTTTCCTGTTTTGTGTATGACTTTGTCTCTCTAGGAGAGAGGGAGGAAAGGTAATTGGAGATGAAGCAAAATGAGCTTATTTGACTGTGAGACTCTCCCTCTTCGTCTTTGGGGCACTGTGTTCTCAACTAGAGTTCGTCAAAATGTGTTTGTGAAACGCTGACTGAGTTTTAGGAAATGTGAAGTGAATCCTGTAAGATATTCTCTGGTTAATAAGGGCATCATTGATATAATCAAGGTCAAGAATGGTTCCTTCCTGCATACCTGTGAATTGTTACTGGACCCAAAGAGGAGGCTTTTTCTTCCTCCTTCACTTGGATCTTTGCCTCCATTTCTCACATTCTTAGATGTGAGTACACAAGGCCTTTTTTTGTATTCTGTTAGTTGCATGATTAAAAACTTATCTCAAACCCTTACTTTCATTATTTACTCATTTTCTTAAAGGGATAGGTTCTTAGTTTCTGGCAAGAGGTTGAATAAATTTGGTTGAAAATGAGCGTTAGAAATGGCCCATGACTGACCTGATGAGGAAGCTGGAGCATATTACTAAACACTACACCCTACAAGAGTAGAAGCCTTTGTATGTCATGTGCACGTCTCCAGCTGACGCACTGTGACAATGGAGGTCTGACATTAGTGAGGACATACTGATTTTTTAGAAAAATCATGCAAATGAATTTAGTTGAAGTGACTTAAAATCAGATAAATTTCTGTTTCTGTTGGTGAGCTTTTCCTATATGACTTTTCTTTTTTTCTTTTAAGCCAAGAAAGATGTTCCTCCTTCAGCTGTCACAAGACCAATATTTGGTATACTGGGCACAATCCATCTGGTGGCAGGTAAGAGAAAATAAGGTAAGATCAGCAAAGAAGGCAATTAAATTAGAGTATGAAAGTGTACTTCCTATCATGCTTTGGGCAATGCAGCTCTAGGCTAGGTATTTGTTATTACTTTCTAAAAGTAATGTTCCCCAAATGGTTAAATTTATTAGCCTGGAGTTCCATTTTAAAAGAAAGGTTTTATGTTAAGTAGATTTGAAATCTGTCATCAGATATTTTTCATACATTCTGAGAGTATTTAAATAAAAGTTCTAATGCATTGATGGATCAGGGTATTCTACACCTTCAGCCCTGTATGGATATGACATAGTGTGTGTGCATGTTAGAGAATGTTATTTGGTTTTGAGTTATTAAAAAGGTGATTTGGGGACTACTCAGTAGAAGAACACTTGTCTAGCATGTGTGAGTCCCTGGGTTCAATCCCTAGTTCCTTTAAAAAAAAAAAAGTGATTTTTGTTCATTCCTTAAACTTTTAAAAAGTTGTTATTTCAGTCTTGTGCTAGATGTTGAGTTAGAAAAGATGAAAGTCCTGTTGTTCTGTTAGTTCACAGTCTAGTAAGAGAACATATAAACAGTAAATTACTATAGTGCATTGTGACAAATTCCTGAAGAGAGATGGACACAGGAAAACTTCCAGGGAGGACACTTGCAGGTAGAGGATTGAACAAGTCTTAAGAGTTGATCTAGGAGGGCTCAATACTTGCGTAGCATGTGAGAGACCTCGGGTTCTATCCCTAGTAACACACACGCGCGCCCCAGAAGAATTAATATAATGGGCAAGAGTTATTCTCTGTTTTATTTATCTGGGGATGAGGCTGCCAGGATCAGGTCAGTGTATTGTGTGTGGACGACAGTGACTTTTTGATTCCTAGCAATTCACCCTATACTATTGCAGTATTCAGTGAGTTATACTCCCCAGCATGTTTTTCTACCATTTAGAGTGTCTCCCAGAACATAGCAGTGGTATAGAGATGTTAACCTCGTTTCTCTGGTACTTCAGACAACATGCAGGCAAATGATAGAGGCTTGTATGTCTCTCATCACTGATCAAGTGATGAGAGGGGAAGTATTTTCCATTTTTTTCTTTCTCCCTTTCTTCCTTCCCTTCCTCCTTTTTGTGCTGGAGATGGAACCCAGGGCCTCAAGTGTACCAGGCAAATGCTCTACCACTGAGCCACACCTCCAGCCCTCTGTCTCCACTTTCTACATGCTAGGACCACTCCTTTGTGACCAAAGGGTTTTGTTTTTATCTTTTTGAAACAAAAATTTAGCTTTCAATAGGAATTTTTCTAATAGGCTAGTCTCTATATTCATATGTATGATTGCTTTTAAAACTAGTACTTTTATTTGAGTAGCACATTATAGTCTCATTCTTTCAGCCTTTTAAAGTTTAAAAATAAGGACTCTTAGCTGGGCGCAGTGGCACACACCTGTAATCCCAGCAACTTGGGAGGCTGAGGCAGCAGGATCACAAGTTCAAAGCCAGCCTCAGCAACTTAGCAATGCTCTGAGTAACTCATTGAGACCCTATCTCTAAATAAAATACAAAATAGGGCTGGGGATGTGGCTCAGTGGCTGTGTGCCCCTGAGTTCAATCCCCAGTTCCAAAAAAATAAAAATAAAAATTAAGGACTCTTACTTTTGCTTTTATTTCCTTTGGCGGTGTTGGGAGTCAAACATAGGGTCTTGTGCATGCCAATCTATTTATCCATAGCCCCACTTCTGTGAGGCCTTTTTTATATTTATGTGTGTTTGGCTATACTTTTTTTGCAGGTAATTATCTTATTGTCATTACCAAAAAGACGAAAATAGGTGAATTTTTCAATCATGTAATCTGGAAAGCAACAGATTTTGATGTCCTTTCTTATAAGAAGACAATGTTGCACTTAACTGATATTCAGGTAAGAACTGGAAACAGTTATTAATTTGCAAAACCCAAAGAAGTACCACAGGGCAAGGGGTTGCAGAATATAAAGTGCATTTGATGAATTTCTAATTATGAGGCAGCCTTTAGGGGTAATTTGTAATACCTATGTTTCTACCTGTCCATAAATGATATTTTAAGAAATTGTTCATATATTTTATTGGTTCCAGTGTTTTTTTAAAATAATCCTTAAGTTATGAAATTTCTTATGGAGAGAAAAGAACAAATAGAAAATGCACCCAGATTTAACTTCATGTTCTTTGTAAAGATACCTTTGAAGTTCTATTCATTTCATTCCCTTTTTTGAGCAGAGAAAAGTTTTCTTCACTTTTACCATGGGAATAGAAATTGTGTGTGTGTGTGTGTGCACGCGCATGTGTGCACAGGTACACAGGACATGCGTGTGTATTTGCAGGCAATCCTTTCTTTGCCTGAGTCGACACGTACAGATTTTAGTTACCTGGTTTGGTTAATACCAGTCCCTCAGCAACACAGTTTAAATTTTAATTACCACAATAGATTAACTGAAGAACTAACTTTACAAAGATGAGAGTGCAAAGAAGCAAAAAATGACAACTGTGGAAGTGAAATTGAATGTATGCAATTGAACATAAATGGAACACAGAAGAAATAGTTGACTATGGGAATGCTAACACTCACTGTTCATGAGGCTGTAGATATGCTCTCAGAGGTCATAGTGAAGGAATTTATGTACATTAATGATGAAGTGGCTGTGACAAAAAGGAGGAAGAGGAAGTGATAACTTCAAAAAACTTCATGCTGAATTAGAGCCCTTTTATTGTGACATTGAAACTGCGAGGGATAAAGTATCAAAAACTGGTTTCATCTTGGAAAGGTGTATGACAGTTTACCAAGGATGGAGTAGGTATTCTGTGTCATAAGTTATATCATGGGGAAGAGGGCAAGCACTATTAGTTTCTCTTGATGAAATTTTTACATAGAAACAAAATATTTCTAAGTTTTTTAAAAAAAATTTTTGTAGTTGTAGGTACAGCATGCCTTTATTTTATTTATTTACTTTTATGTGGTGTTGAGGATCAAACCCAGTGCCTCACATGTGCTGGCAAGTACTCTGCCACTGAGCTATAACCCCAGCCTAAAATATTTTTAATTCTCAATGTTTCTAATGTTTAATGTGTTGAAAACCTTAGTTTTACTATTTTTCATTTCCCTATATGTTTATAACTTGCAATAAGAGAATTTTTAATATTTTGACAAAAACTTTTAAATGTAATGGAACAATCACAACTTTTCCAGTGGATTATTAAGGTGATTTAAGATTATTGAGGTTGTGCTCACTTTGGCACCACATATACTAAAATTGGAACGATACAGAGAGGATTAGCATGGCCCCTGTGCAAGGATGACATGCAAATTTGTGAAGCGTTCCATATTTAAAAAAAGAAAAAGATTATTACAGTTAAGAGAGCACGATCATTTTCGCAGTCCCACCCACAGTACAAAGTGAAGATTGCCTATATTCAAACAGGATCTGTTTTTTATTTACAGTGTTTGCTTTAAAAAAATTTTTAAGTTGTATTTTTATATCCAAGGTTATCAAAATGTTTGTTTCTAAAAGAAAATGTAATTTTCTAAAATATATAACTTACCTGTGATAAACATTTAAAACAATAAAATTCTAGCATTGTCTTAAGTAAAATGTAGTATGTGATTTTTATACTTTTGAATTTCTTTTTTCCCATGCATATCAATATATTCATTCTCCGTGAGTCATGATATTTTAAAGAAATAAAATGGCTATATTCATTTAATAGCCCAGGAATATTTACTTGAAATGGTTTCTTCCTGATTGCTGCTCTCTCTGTGTTGTCAAGCCCTGGAGCTGATGTTAGCATTGTTCACTGCAAGTGCTTTGCCTTTACCTTCAAGTAAAAAAAAAAAAAAGTTGGAACCCAATTTAATAATTTGTAGTATGTAGATTTGTAACACATGGATAAACATGTTGATCATTTGGTAATTAGAAATTACCTCTCATGAACTTACACATTTCATTTGCCAAGTGAGGCTAAACAAACAGGGTTGTTGTGAAGATTAAATAGAATCTATGCAGTGTCTCGCACACTGTAGGTCATAATCTAAGATGATAATGTTTTGTTAAAACAACTCTTCTACCCTTTGGAGTAGAAATTGTGAAGGACCCAAAGGGAAGGAGTCCTGCCTAATCAGGTCGTGTGATAAGACCCTGTAATATTTATGGAGCATCTTCCATGTAAGGAGCTTTACTAGGTCCTCAGGACATAATGTGCCTCCCTTTCTTTGTCCAGTCCTTGTGCCAGTGCTGCTTAGTGGGGCTGACTTAACACGTGTTTATTTTGGCTCTTTTTTAACTATGAGACATACTGATTTTTTTCCTCCTTTGTTTACAGTTACAAGATAATAAAACTTTCCTTTCGATGTTAAACCATGTCTTGAGTGTGGATGGGTTTTACTTTTCAACAACATATGATTTGACCCATACTTTGCAGCGGCTGTCCAACACTAGTCCAGAATTCCAAGAAATGAGTCTTTTGGAAAGGGTAAGCTTGATTTTCAGTTATTTTTATTTATTCTTAGTTTTCTCGTTAAAGGACATGTCTCATTCATTGTTAAAAATTTGTATTTTCTCCTTTCTTTCCTTCCTTTTTTTTTTGGGAGGAGGTTGGGAGTAGTGAGGATTAAACCCAGGTTCTCACACATGCTAGGTAGTGCTCTACCAACCAACCTACACCCTCAGCACTATTTTGATTTTTCTTACTCCCAAGTATATTAGGATTATGTGTGGCTCTTTGAAAATGTACCATGTTGCAAGTGTTTATCACCATCTCAAATTGAAGGCCTTGGAATCAGTATGTGTACACAACCATAATTGAGAAGCACTGATGTAGATGTTCAAAAGTGTAGTCTAAACATACATGTAAGTGATTAGAATTTTTACCCAAATATTACTAGACTATCAAGTGCTCTCAGGTTTCAAATCTTCCAGCATTATATTCTTTTTTGATTTCTTAGATTCTAGTGGTCTCTATTGTTGGCAACATAATTAGGTTTATAAAGATCAGTTTTCTAGCAATTAATGTTCTTTCAGCAGTGATATTATTTAAACATTTTTAAACTAGAAAAGTACAATTTGTTAAGAACTTGAAAATATCATTTCAAGTTTTTTTGTTGTTGTTGTTTTGCTTTTTTAAAAAAGATGTTGTGATGTGTTTTTAAAATTCTGCCTCAAATGATCTCAACTGAAAGTTTCTGCTGTTCAGGAAACTGAATAATTACTGCCTTGATTTTTTAAATTAATAAACCCTAGATGTGTTTGGGGGGCAGCCAGAATTTAAAAGGTTGCTGTTATCTATTAGGTTGGACAATATGAAATTGCCAGTAATGACCATTTTTAATCAATAAAAATGGTACTTTCAAATAGTTTACCCTAATTCACATTTTAGTTGACTGGCCTTTTGTGTAAGATTTTATATATTTTTTTTTTTTTTAATTTTTTTTTTGGAACCAGGGATTGAACTCAGGGACACTCGGCCACTGAGCCACTCCCCAGCCCTATTTTTTGTATTTTATTTAGAGACAGGGTCTCACTGAGTTGCTTAGGGCCTCACTAAGTTGCTGAGGCTGGCTTTGAACTCGCGATCCTCCTGTCTCAGCCACACAAGTGCTGGGATTACAGGCGTGCGCCACTGCGCCCGGCAAGATTTTATATTATTAATCAAGTAAAATTATAAACTCAAATGTTAATTTAGATATAGGATAAACAGTCAAGAAATTTGGCTTTTAAACAAAAGAATGATGCTTTTTAAAAGCAGTTGCTGTGTTTTTCATTTGCTTTTCAAACTTTTTGTAAGTGCCTGTCATGTACCAGTCACTGAGTTAGCCAGTGGGGACCCAGCATGGAAAGCTGAGGCCCCTGCCCTGTGAGCCTGTGGAATATTTAGGGAGATGTGTGATAGACACATATACCTTAAACTCTTTATCCTAGCTCAAAATTTTCCATCTACTGACCAGTGTTTTCATGTAGAACCATAGGCTTTTCTTTGGTTTTGGTTCCTGAATTCCAGATTGTCTTTTATTAATCACGTCAATAGACTTTCCAGTTTGTCTTTTAAAGACTAACACTTAAGAGCAATTCGTGAGCAGGTTTTTAGTATGTTCCTCTCTAATCTTTTTCAGTTGCCTCTTCTCCTAATTCAGCAGCAGTTTTGTTTTAACAACTTGCCTTTCATCAATTTTTATTCCAAATCATTCAACTTCATAGAAATAGTAGTTTGTTTTTAGTCTTATTTCATTGATTTGTTAAGGTGCAATCACATTATTATGTAATGATGAATAATTAGTATACCTGTCATAAACTGGGAATACATGTTCAGCTCTTGGTTGTGGCCAAGTGTAAGGGGCATTCACTGTGAACTTCAGGTGTGAGTAGAGAGTGAGTGTGACTCAGTTGAGTGCCTCATACTGAGACTGTGGAGAGTTGGTCCATAGCTGAGTCAAATAAATAGGTTGTTGAAGAGCTTCCTCTGTTTTTGTAGTTCAGTATCAGAGTGGCCAGAGAATTAAGTAGAGGCTGTCAGATCCCAGGCCTGGTTAGGACAGGTAAGAATTTGGTTCTTAGATGACAGAGAGTCACTAAAGAATGTCAAGCAGACAGGAGACAGGATGTGAGAGAAATCCTGGCAGCAGTGAGGAGGATGGGCAGGGAGGGCCAATTCCAACATTAGAAGCAAGGGAGGCTGGTGCAGTGGTGAGGCTGGAGTCAGGTAGTGACTGAGAGGAGCGGAAATAGAAATGTAGACAGAGCATGGATTTTGAAGGTGATTTAGTACTTGAAAATTGGATGATGTAAGGGAAAGAGACCCTGAGAGGACTTCCAGGTTTCTCCCAGAGGCAGACAGGAACAGTGGGAGGAGGGGCAGATTTGAGGGGGGAGGATGTATTTCTATTGGGAGCATTTCAAAGAAATCTGCTTTTAGCCACCAGATGGAGATATTGGTGAGTGTAGTTTTCTTTCCATATATTAACATCACAGAAGCAATTTTATTAAGTTTTAAAACTTCTCTCAGGCAGATCAGCGATTTGTATGGAATGGTCATCTTCTAAGAGAACTGTCTGCTCAGCCAGAGGTAAGGTACACTAAAAAAAAAATCTGCTTCCTTATCACAGGGCAAATTTTAACTTATACATATTATAAAAAGACTACCCAATCACCAGGGATTTGGATAAATAATTCTAACTTAATTGTAACTTACACATTTTGATCATGTCTACCTTCTCATATCACTCTAGCTTGAAGAAAACTAATTTTACTGTAATCTTCTCTTGTGTTAGTTTTCTATCTCTGTGACAAAATACTTGAGGATAAACAACTCAAAAGAAAGAAGTTTTATTTTGGCTCACAGTTTCAGGAGTTTTAGTTTATGATTGTTTTTGGGCCTGTGGTGAGGCAGAACATCATGGCGGGGAACACATGGTAAGGCAAAGCTCACCTCATAGTGGCCAGGAAGCAGCGAGAGACGGAGGGGTGGGGTTGGATAGACCAGGTTCCCCATCCCCTTCAAGGGCACACCCCCAGTGACCTAACTTCCTTCTACTAGGCCCCACCTCTTAAAGTTTCTACCACTTCATAATAGTGCCACATACTGGTGGCTACTCCTTTAACACATGACCTTTGGGGGCATTTGAGATTCAAATCATAACACCAATTGAAGTCTTAAGTTAAAAACATTGCCTTCTGTAAGAGAGCTGGAATGAGTCTTGGTGGATGAATAATGAAGAAATGAAGGGTCAGAGCCAGGTACCCAGGCCAAGTGGAGCGCTCTGCGCTTGTCTTCCCCGGGTGTGGTCCCTTCTGTCTTGGGGAGAGACATGCCCAGATGCCACCTACTTCTGCCTTTGTTTATGCAAATGAGCATAAGGAGGAGGCCCTGCTGGAAAAACATGATACATTGAAGCTAGGAAAATAGACTTGTTTACTTTATTTCTTGCTGTGTCAGGCTTTTTTGGGAAAAGTAGTTCCAAGCTGCAAATAATTAGCATGGAATGTCTTTTCCCAGGAGGAGTGAATTGGTTGTAGGCAAAGACTGAGAAGGAGGGAGGTAAATATTCTGCAACTTCATGTAGTTCTATTAGTTTCCAAAAGCTGTGAATAATCAAGTCCAAATGATTGTACTGCATACTTCAAGTAACATTCGAGACATTCTTTTAAAATGAAAAGTTATGGGTAAGCTTACCACCTTGTTTTGTATGTGCACTACCTCCTTGTGTATAAATGTATTTTATATAATGCTGCTCTTTTTATTTATTTCTAAGGTATATGATGATTCTAAATACATTGTATATCTTCATTTTAGGTCCATCGTTTTGCTCTTCCAGTGTTACATGGCTGTATCCTTACCTGATATTACTCTCTAGTTTCTAGCAGTCTATTAAATTATTTATAAGACAGATTTGGAGACAGTCTCATATCTGGCATGAAGAGAGTATTTTGGGATTAATAGAAATTGCTATTGATAAGAAAACTCATTGACATAAAATTGTAGCATATTGATTATTACTTTTGTTTTTTAAGAACTCTTCAGACTAAATTATTGTCTGTGTTCAAGAGTTTGGGGGCTGTTGGTTTAAAGAAAAGGAATATGTACACTATATTTTGCATTTATTTTATTTTATCTTGTATCAGTACACAAGAGTAGTGTGAACTTGCCTGTTTAAATGAAACCATTCCTTAGTAATTAAAAAGCTAGATTCAGGAACTGGGGTGATTGATAACTTGGAGAGGAGAAATGCAATTAAAAGTTTTATTTGTGGCCGGGCGTGGTGGCACATGCCTGTAATCCAAGCGACTTGGGAGGCTGAGTCAGGAGGATCGCGAGTTCAAAGCCAGCCTCAGCAACTTAGCGAGGCCCTAAGCAACTCAGTGAGACCCTGTCTCTAAACAAAATACAAAATAGGGCTGGGGATGTGGCTCAGTGGCCGAGTGTCCCTGAGTTCAATCCCTGGTTCCAAAAAAAAAAAAAATAATAATAATAATAATTTTATTTGTATTTGAAGTAATGATAGAAAAACGGAAAGTTCCAAGAATAATGCTTGGGGAAACCATAGCACAAATGCAAATTAAGTAATGGTTGTCTAATGGTGTGCTTATTTTAAAAACATGTCCTTAGCAGAGATAACATAATAAAATAGGGAAGAGAAGTGAGCTGGCTCTTAAAGGATACATACAGTATGTGCTAATGAGTGCTTGTAATTAGGACTGTGGCCTGTAGAAACTGAGGTAATAATATCTTTTTATCAAGTAACCCCAAGAAGCTTATTGACACAACAGTCTTATTTGTTTCTTATGTTAACATAATTTTATTATGTTTGTTCTACTTAAAAGCAGAAAAGTAATAGAGGAAACATTTTACATAGTTATGGAGGAATAAACATCAGAAAATCTCAGGATAAAGGCTTACCTTTTATGCAGGAACTGTGTTCAGCTGTGTTCTGTCATCAGCTGGGCCCAGAGAACTAAAAGTTTTTTTGTTTTTCTTTTTTTGGTACTGGGGATTGAATCCAGGGCACTCCACCACTGAGCCACACCTCCAGTCCTATTCTGCATTTTATTTAGAGACAGGATCTCACTGAGTTGCTTAGGGCCTCGCTAAGTTGCTGAGGCTGGCTTTGGACTAGTGATCCTCCTGACTCAGCCTCCCAAGCTGCTGGGATTACAGGCGTGCGCCACCACGCCTGGCAGAACTAAGAGTTTTATAGGCCATGGAAATAACTGTAGCTTTTACCTTAATTGTGATGAAAAACTTTTGGGGGATTTGAGTTGAGTGTTGTCATGGTAAAATAGTATCACTGACTACAGAGACTAGGCCAAAGGTGAGCAAGGGTGAATGGATGCAAGGAAAAATCAGGAAGAATGAATTGCAGCCATCCAGGTGAGAAGTGATATTGCCTAGGACCAGGATGGTAACAGTGACAGTGGTGAAAAATGATCAGATTTTAGATGACTTTTAAAGACAGAACCAACAGTATTTTCTGACTTTGTACATGGTGCATGAAAAAGATTAGTGTGACTCTGGGGTTCTTGGCCAGAGTGTGGAGCTGGGCTGGAGGTAGAAGATTATCAGAATTCCATTTGAACTGTTAAGCTTGAGGGTTTTGTGGATAACCAAATAAAGATGACAAGAAGGCGTTGGATCAGATGGGACTGGAGTTCAGGGAAGAAGTTCATGCTGGAGACAGAGTTGAGTGGGTTCAGGGTGTAGATGATATTTCAAGCCATGCAACTGGTTGAGGTGGTCATCAAAGGAAGAAATGTATACAGTGAAGAGAAACAGTTGTAGGCAAGTGGTGTGGGGGAGAAAGACCTCAAGGGGGAGTTCTAGATAGTGAAAAATGTTAGTTATGAACTATAGGCTTTGGTGAGGAAGAAGGATCCCAAGTGAGTGAGCTAAAATGGCAGGTGTGGAGTGAGGATCCCAAGTGAGTGAGCTAAAATGGCAGGTCATAGGGTATTCCCAGCTTCAAAAATCAGAGAAGTGAAGATGAACCAGCAAAGGCCAGTGAGGAAGTGGAAAACCAGGTCAGAATAGGGTCCCAGGAGCAAGCAAAGATAGTTTCCAAGAGAGTGTGATCAGCTGATATGTTGCTGATTGGTTAGATATGATGACTGTTAGGGAAGGAGGTTCTTACTCCTCCCAAATGAGGGAGATTACCAAATTCTGATAAGAAAGATTTTGGAGAAGGGGAAGACTGGTAAAGGTGCATGCTGAAGGATGCCTGTGAGTGTGAGTGAGGTGGGGTGCTACACATGGGGAGAGGACTCGTCATGCTGTTCATCCACCCTTGTAGAAGCCAAGCAGATGTGTGGATGTGGATGCTGGTGGTTGTATGAATGTGGTAGGAGCATGCAGAGGGCTTTTATCTTCACAGTGAAATAGGAAGCTGTGTCATCAGTTGTGATGTTGGAGGTTGAGGAGACTATGTGAAATGGACATCCTTGGAGTGGCAGTGGGTCATTCTAGGAGTTACTCATTGACAAAAGAGTAGAAGTGATTTCATTCACTTTTTAAAAATTTAAAATAGTGTTTGTTATTTGTTCTTGAGATATATGTTGAGATAAGATTCAGATATCTTGTAATCAGAGGGAAATGATTCACAAAGTAGTCATATTCTCTGCTAGATTTAGCTCTCTAAGAGTGGGCTCATGTCTTACTCATCTTTGTGCCCTGGCTCGAAACAGATAATTTGGGTGAGTAAATGAATAATGCTGCCCTGAAATCTTCACTGGTGTTGCGGATTTGAAAGGAGAGCGAATCGGGAGCCTAAGAAGAGCCCTTAGTAAGTCTGATGATTTCAGGTAATAGGAATGAATCATTAGCAACTCATATTGCTGAGGTCAGAATGCTACCACCATTTTGGTTTGGCATTCTCTTGTGAGTTTGCCAGCATTCCTCTTGTGTGTTCCCAATACATTTGTATCAGGAGGTATTTACAAGAATGTTCATAGCAATGTGTTAGAGCAAAACTATGAACACTAGTTCCATCAGCAGAAGAATTAAGGTTTTTGTGGTGTGGTCCTTATAGATTACACTCAGCACTGCAGAAGAATAAAATGCTTCATGCAATATTAGGATGAATCTTGGGAACTTATAGGGAGGAAAAAATAGGACTTGAAGTTAATAAACAGTGCAGGGCCATTTTTATAAAACTCAAAAACAAGCTGCGTGCTTTTAATTCATGGTTGCATGTGTTGAAACTAAAAAGGGGAATGGCTTCACTTACTAAAGACTTGTGAATATTCTTGGGGAACCAGAAAGATTTACATGCTCTATCCCTTTTTCTCTTAAAGACCATTAATATTAGGGTAACAATGGTTAAATCTAGAAACGATGCATGTATTTCTGCATGTTACATTTTTCTTAATGTAATTAAGTTATTACTATGCACTCATGTTCTATCAATGGAAAATACTTTGATTGGATTCTCATCTCCAGGAGGAGTTGTTTCAGAGCTGGTGTGCGCTATTATGTAAGAGGTGAGACTCTTTTTGTCAGTGTGATTCAGTACCAGGTCATATCTGTCACTAATCAACATCTGTCTTACAGTGACATGACTGTAATCTTTTGTATTTTGTATTCATTATTTGATAGCTTTGCTAAATATTTGTGTCCTACCTCATTATAAAAGTTAGGTAGGTCTTCTGTTTTACTCCAACTTCTGTAATTACATTGCGTTTGTCAATGTGACCCTAAGCTGCTTCTTAACTGCTCTAAGAGGAATCGCATATTTGTTGGATTTTGGAAAGTACAGCTGAACTCTGCAGATATCAATAACCTAAATTCATATTAGAATATACTTTCTCTTAACTAGTTTTGGTTTCTTTATGTGTATAAAGCTAGATGTTTGACCTCATACCTTAACTTTGTAAAACGTTTATTACATTTTGAGCATTTGTTCTGTAGGTTTTATACTAGTGACATGCTGATTCTCTCAAAGCAAGCTTTTAAAATCTGCATTAAAAGTTACTCTTAGGGCAGGGGATGTAGCTCTGTTGGTAGAGTGCCTGCCTCACAAGCACAAGGCCCTGGGTTCAATCCCCAGCCCCGCAAAAAAAAAAAAAAAGAAAAAGAAAAAGTTACTCTTATTATGAAAAGGAGTTCTTTCAGCATTTTTCTTTTAATCAGAATATATCATATAAAATCCTTTTAATCATCAAAGTTTGGGGCCAGAAAGATGTAGAGATTATTTGGTTAATCTCACATTATAGATGACATAGCAGAGGAAAAAAGACATTGAGTGATCTACCCAAGATCACAGAACCAAAATTTAGAGTTAGAAACTCCCTTGTAGAAATGTATTTATAATTGCAGTTTTTGAATAAGCAGTACATTTGTCTATTTCAGATATTAAAAAGGATTTTAAAAAGTAATAAAAATGTGCCATTTTTGTCTTCATCTGCTCAGTTCTTAGCTCTACCAGCTTATTAGTTGTTAGTTTCTTGTTTATCCTTCTGGGTAATTTTTATGTTCAACAGGTATGTGTTGTTGTTTTTTTCCTTTTGTAGACAGTGGTTATATGCTTTGTACATTTTCGAATCCCTTGTTTTCTTCCTTTTTAAAAATTTAATTTATCTTGGAAATCTTTTCATAAAGAAATATCTCTCACCTTTTCTCCAATAATATTGCACACATACTTCAAAATGCTATATTTGAGAAATACATCATATAAAAAAGATGTTAAGAAATATTTTGGGGAGTTAAAAATTCACTGCTTTCTGTCTGAGAATTTAATAATTTGTGTCAGGGACTAGCTTAAAAGTCGCTTTTGCTTGGCAAGCCTTTCTTAGTAAAAATGTATACATAATTTTGTAAGGGAGTACTTCAGATATTGGAGAGGACTAAGCAGCACAACGTCTCTGTAAGCACTTCAGAGCAGTACTTTTCACACTAGGTTTCATCAGTATATTTATGGAGTTTAGAAGCTCTAGAATCATATGCAATTTTTGTGTTTATTTTGATAATTAAAATTAATAGGCATCTTTCAGAGACTCCGTGCATTATTATAACTAAATAGTATTAATGTTATGAGCCTCATTTGCCTATAATATTGTGTTATTACTAAGTATAATCACTTAAGTCAATTGTTTTTCAACTTTCAAAGTGGCATTTTTCAAAGTAGGATTTGTGGACATGCTTGAGAATTTTTTCTATTTAGAAGATGTCTCAGGAAGCAGTGTTTGGGCTGGGCATGGTGGCACACGCTTGTAATCCCAGCGACTCAGGAGGTTGAGGCAGAGGATCGAGAGTTCAAAGCCAGCCTCAGCAACTTGGCAAGGCCCTGAGCAACTCTGCGAGACCCTGTCTCTAAATAAAATACAAAATAGAGCTGGGGATGTGACTCAGTGGCTGAGTGCCCCTGAGTTCAATCCCCTGTTCCAAAAAAAAAAAGGAAGTAGTGTTTTAGAGAAGGTTTGTATGTTTAAGAAAATAGTAACTACATTTGTTTACTAATAGGTCTTTAATACTCCTTTTTAAACCTGTTTAAATCAGTAAACTGTTAGTTTTCAGGTTATGTGCTATGTATTTGTACATTTTAATTTTATAAGTGCTTTCCCTTGAATTTGAACTGAGTTAATTTTTCTAAGTGAACCTTAATTAATGAGTTTCGGGTGTTTTTTATGTACTAAGTATAATTAAATCTTAATTTTTTTCCATTTAGGAATTGATTCTGAGGGCCATGCAGCTAACTTTATAGAAACAGAACAAATTGTGCACTACAATGGGAGCAGGGCTTCATTTGTACAGGCAAGTTAGGATGTCTGTTTGGCAGCCTACCCATTGGCCTCTTCTGCTTGATCATAATTTTCTGTCATTTTGGAATTTTCCTCCCCTCCCTTTTCCTTCTTTCTTAAGTAATATCTTTGTCTACTGTGTGGAAATAGTAATGCCCCAAAAGGGTTATTCAGGTGCTATTCTGCTGATGTTTCCTGCCCTTAAATTAAATCCCTAAAGGAGAGGGTATGGAAGGAGGTGTAGGGTTATGGAAATTTAGCCACCTGTCTACCCACGGAGTGCTGACAGAGCAGGCTGTTGGCTCATGGTTGGCTTTGCCTGCTTTGCACATCACTGTGAAGTAATATCTCTTCTTTGTTGCCTTCTCATGGAATTGTGGATCACTCCTACTCCAGTGATGGTAAACGTATTCATGTGCTCATAAACATAATTCCTTTAAGAATGAATAAAGCAATTTTTATATTTTCTCATATTGCCAAATTATATAATAAACAGGCCTTATTACTTTTTACTTGTGGGTAAATTGATTTATTTTAGAATTTAGGGAAAACACAAAGCTGTCTACTACACAAATGCCATGAATATAAAACTAGGAGAAAGTGTCCTTTCTGAGCATTTTCCTGCAAAATATGAACTTTTAGAGTAGGTGCATTTGTACCTCTCCTCTTCCATAGCTGATAGGTCGTATTATCTTTTACCTTTGCGGAGTCACTTATATTTACACTGTTAACAATGCATAAGTTGAGAAAAACAGTTTTGTATATATTTGATTTCACATTTCTCTCTTTTCTTTTAGACTCGAGGATCAATACCTGTCTTTTGGTCCCAAAGACCAAACCTCAAGTACAAACCACTGCCACAGATCAACAAAGTAGCAAATCATGTGTGTATCTTTCATTGGCTAAAAGTAGAAGCTCAGTGAACATTTAGGTTTGCATATGAAGCAGTAGTTCTCCATAAGTCAGAATTCAACATCTTTGAGGCCCTTTTTGAATCTGGCACACAGTGAAGCTCTAAACCAAAATGCTTCATAGATTGCATATTAGAAATATATAGGAAAAGACTATGCTTGAATGTTAATGGCAAACACAGATTTGAAGGTCTTGGTAAGATTTGCAACTTAATGCTGTTGAGAGTACTTAGTATATTTTATTTGAGTTGTGCTCAGAGTTAAAATGGTATTGTAGCTCAGAGTAAAATGGCTTGTAATTACTGTGTACATGGTATTTAGAAGCATCCTGACACATTTTCTTGAGTATAGAAATAGGACATTTAAGGAGATACTTTAAAAAATATTACAAAATATTCCTATAATGTAATATGGTAAATATCTGCTTTCCCTCTCTAGATGGATGGTTTCCAAAGGCATTTTGATTCACAAGTAATTATTTATGGAAAACAAGTCATAGTCAATCTGGTATGTTTCTCACATGTTTCTTGGGGGAAAATAAAACAATGATTTGATTTTGTTAATAGAAAATGTATAGTTTTACACATTTTTAAGTATACAATTCAGAGGCATTATTTCATAATGTTGTATACCCATTACCACTATCCATTTCTGCTGCTTTTCATCATACCAAACTCTGTACCCATTAAGTAATAACTTCCTAGTACCTTCCTCACACCAGCCCCTAGTAATTATTTTACTTCCAATCTCTCTGAACCTGCCTATTTTAGGTTCCCAGTATAAGTAGAATCATACAATCTTTGTCCTTTTGTGTTTTGCTTATTTCACTTAATATAAACATTTTAAAGATTCATCCATGTTATAGCATGTATCAGAACTTAATTCCTTTATAAGACGGAATAGTATTCTGTTGTAGGTATACATTACATTGTGTTTATCCGTTCATCTGTTGATGGATATTTAGCTTATTTCCACCTTTTGGTTGTAGTGAATAATGCCTCTATGAACATTTTTGTTCAAGTCTCTACTTAAGTCCTGTTTTTAATTCTTTTAGATTTAAGTTTTTTGTTCTTTTTTTTCCCCCTGTAATGCTGGGGATTGTACCCAGGGCATCATGCATGCTAGGCAAGCGTTCTACCACTGAGCCATATGTTTCCCCAACCCTTAATTCTTTTAGGTTTATGCCTAAAAGTGGACTTGCTAGATCACTTGATGATTCTGTGTTTAACATTTTGAGGAACTGCTGTTTTCCATAGTGACTGCCCCATTTTGCATTTCTACTGGCAGTGTACCATGGTTGCAGTTTCTCCAGTCCCTGCCAACACTTGTTATTTTGATGATAGCCATCCTAATGGGTGTGGAATATAAATCATCATGGTTTTGATTTATATTTATGTAATGGCTGGTGATGTTGCACATCTTTTCACATGCTTATTGGCCATTTGGGTATCTTTTTTTGAAGTATTTGTGTGTTTTTTTGTTTTGTTTTGTTTTGTTTAGGTATTTGCTTAAGTCAGGTTGTTTGTTTTCTGTTTTTGTTGGGAATGGTAGTCCTTCTTTCTATGTCCTGCATATTTAACCCTTATCAGAGAGGTATTTTCAAATATTTTCTCTTTCAGTTGTCTTTTCACTTTCTTGATATTAATATGTGATTCACAAAAGCTTTTAATTTTAATGAAGTTCAGCTTATCTGTTTTTTCTTTTGTTGCCTGTGCTCTTGGTGTCATATCAAACATAATCATTGCTAAATCCCAAAATGTTGCCCCTGTATTTTCTTCTAAGAATTTTTTAGCTTTAGATCTGACATGTAGGTCTTTAAGTTTACATTTTGAGTTACCTTTTGTATTTTGTATGTGGTGTAAGGTAAGGGTACACCTTCATTTTTTGCATATAGAGTTTCAGTTTTTCCAGCACCATTTGTCCCATTCTTATGGAATGGTTGTGACCTCCTTGTCAAAAATCAGTTGAACATATATGCAAGGGCCAATTTGGGGCCTCCTGTTCTATTCCATTAGTCTGTGTTGTGTGTCCTTATGCCAGTATGACACTGTTTTGATAACTGTGGTGGCTTTTCTTAGTAAGTTTTAAAGTCAGGAAGTATGAGACTGCTCTCCAACTTCCTCCTCCTTTTACAAGATTTTGGCTATTTGGGGTCCCTTGAAATTCCACATAAATTCTAGGTGATTTTTCTATTTCTGTAAAAAAAATGCCATTAAAAAATTCTCATTTTTTAATAGAGATTAATTACATGGACTCTGTAGATTACTTTGGGGAGTATTATCATCTTAACAGTAGCAAGTGTCGGTCCATGAATAAAGATGTCTTTCCATTTTTTTAAATGTCTTTTTTTAAGTTTCAGCAATGTTTTGTAGTTTTCAGTGAACTTATTTTCACTTCCTTAAATAAATTCATTCCTGAGTATTCTTTCTGATGCTGTTGTAAATGGAACTCTTAATTTTCTTTCAGAACTTTTCATTGTTAGCATATAGAAATGTAACTGATTATTGTGTGTTCATTTTAGTATGAACACAATATTTATTATCATTAACAAGTATGTAGTTTATTATCTTTAACAAGTATGTAGTTTTGTTTTTTGTGGTACCTTTGTCTGATTTTGATATCAGGTAATCCTATTCTTTTAAAATGTGATAGAAATCATGCCCTCTTCTGTGTTTTGAAAAAGAAGAGTAGTATTAATTCTTCCTTAGATGATTGGTGAAATTCACCGGTGAAGCCATTTGGTTCAGGGCTTTTTGTGGGGAAACTTTTCAATACTGATTCAGTCTCCTTCTAGTTATTGGTCAGTTGACATTTTCTATTTATTTCTGATTAAGCTTTGGTAGATTGTGTATACCCAGGAATTTATTCAAATCTAGGTTATACATTTTTTGATATGAGTGCTAATAGTATTTTAATCCTTTTTATTTCTCAAATATTGTTAGTAATGTCCTGCCATTCCTAGTTTTAGTAATTTGAGTCTTCTCTTTTATTTTGAGGCAGGGAGGGTCATTCTGGCTAAAATTCGATAATTTTATTAAGCTTCTCAAAGAACAAACTTTTTGTTTTGTTGACATTCTCTTTTGATTTTCTGTTTGTTTTATTTCTGCTCTAATTTTTATATTTTCTTCACTTGTGCTAGCTTTGAGTTTAGTTTGCTCTTCTTTTTCTAGTTCTTTAAGGTATAAAATTAGATTATTGATTGAGGTTTTCCTTTTTATTGTTTATTTTTATAGCAGTGAACTTCCCTCTTAGCATTGCTTTTGCTTTATCTCATAAGTTCTCGTATATTATATTGTCCTTTTGTTTCAAGTACTTTCTAATTTCTCTTAAGATTTCTTCTTTGACCCAGTGGTTATTCAGAAGTATGTTGCTTTCACATATTTGTGAAATTTCTGTCTTTCCTTCTGTTATTGTGATCAAAAAATATATTCTGTCTGATTTCACTTTTTAAAAATTTGTTAAAAGACAGCCAGGTGTGGTGGTGTTCACCTGTAATTCCAGCAACTTGGGAGGCTGAGGCAGGAGGATCACAAGTTCAAAGCCAGCCTCAGCAAAAGTGAGGTGCTAATAAGCAACTCAGTGAGACCCTGTCCCTAAATAAAATACAAAATAAGGCTGGGGATGTGGCTCAGTGGTTGAGTGCTCCTGAGTTCAATTCTCAGTAACCCCCGCAAGAAAAATTTTAAAAATTTGTTAGAAGACTTTCTTTGTGGCCTGACATTTAGATTGTCCTGGAGAATGTCCCATGTGCACTTTTGAAAAATGGGTATTCTGTTGTTAAATGAGTGGAATATTCTGCATACTTGTTGGTTATTTAAATTCTCCATTTTCTTATGGATCTTCTATATGATTGTTTTGTCTGTTATAAAAATGAAATATTGAAAGTTTTTAACTATTATTGTAGACTTTTCTATTGTCAGTATTGCTTCATTATATTTTTGGACTCTGATGGCTTGTTGCTTCTTTATTTTTAATCATTACATCTTCTTGGTAAATTGGCCCTTCATTAATATTTAATGTTCTCTTATAAAAGTTTTTCACTAAGAGCATGTTTTGCCTGATACTATTGTAGTTACTCCAGCTCTTTAGATTACTATTTGCATCGAATATCTCTTTTTCGTTCTTTTACTTTCACCCTGTTTGTATTTTTAGATCTAAAGTAAATGTCTTATAGACAACTTAGGGGTTTATTCTTGTTCTCTATCCTTTCTCCCAATCTATTTCTTTTGATTGAAGAATTAATTCAATTATATTTAAATTAATGACTGATAACAAAGGATTTACTTTGGCCATATTGCTGTTTATTTCCTCTTTGTCCTATAACTCTTTCTTGCCTCTTTCCTCCATTACTGCCTCCTTTTGTGTTAGTTGATTTTTTTGCAGAGATGTGTTTCAGTTGCGTTCTCATTTTCTTTTGTGTATATTCTGTAGCTTCCTTTTGGTTAACCTGAGGATCATATATAATTTGAAAAGTTATACTATTTAATTTTAATTATTACCAACTTCAGTTGCATACAAAGCTCTACTCCTAAAAAGGTTTGCCTTCCCTTTTGTGTTATTACAAATTGTGTCCTTTACACATTATGTTTGTGATCATGCAGATGTATAATATTTATTCATTTTACTTTTAAATCCTGTAGAAAATTTAAAAATGGAGTTATAGAGCAAGATTTCAATGATACTGGGTTTTATATTTGCCCTTGTGTTTACCTTTACTGTCCCTACAAAGTTAGTACAGATAACTTCTGTGTTTGTTGTTTCTGTGCCAGAATAAGAGCTTAAAGCATTCTTGATATTCTTCTGATCTCTCTCTTTAAATAAACAAAGTTTGTCTATGGTGTTTTAAATTTTTTACAGGTAAACCAGAAGGGCTCAGAGAAACCACTTGAACAGACATTTGCAACAATGGTGTCTTCCTTGGGAAGTGGAATGATCAGGTACCTCACTCTCAATCTGTTGCCAGATTTTTCAGGTCCAGTGTGTACTTACATACATAGAGCTCACTACATATACTATGTTTCAACTTGCTTTTTTTTTTTTTTTTTTTTTTAAATACCTGGTCAAATCATACTTTTTGGTCGGTTTGAAATTTTCTGTGATATAATTTATGTTAGAGAGAAACTTCTCTATAGTTAAGTCTCATTTTGAGTTTAGTGCCTGATTAAAATCCCCTCATCAAGGTTTTATGTCTCTGTGAGACTTTAGTGAAGCTGTGGCCAATAGATCAGGAATTTCAGTCCTTTGTGATTGTTCGGTGTGTGGCCTCTGATAATGATCACCATATTTTCTGGGTCAGTTTAACTTTTGTGTGGTAACCTCACGGGGAACAGTACCTTTGCCTACCAGGCAACAGTCGCAAATACTATGAATCCTTGTGGAAAGATGGAATCCTAAAACATCAGTTTCCCTGTGGAAAGGTACAAAGTAATGCAGCCCATATGGAGCTTTCTGCCCAGGAAACTGGGTAGGTAGTGGGGGTGTACAATACTAAAATGTTGTCATAGGCATCTGGGGAGAAATTTTATGGAAAATTATAAGTGTACACAAAGATAAATAATAGAATGAATCTTGGGGAAGACTTTCAGCCTTTCCTGTCCAATTCAAAAGCTCTAGCAAATTCATCAGATCCTCACTCCATCCATACTTCCATCTTCGGACAGTGGAACCTGCCCAGACATACCCTGAGAGACTCAGAGAAGGGACTTCTAAGCAAGGTATGCCTGAGGCTCTGGAGCAACTTAGCCTGTACCATCAGACTCCATGATCTGTATCTCTGGGGTTAGAATCCAGCTTGGGTGTACTAGAAGAAGTACATGTATTGGCTCCTGTGTACACCCCTGGCTAGGACCCTGTGCCCGTACAGTTTCCTTAGGCACTTTTTGCCTCCAGAGTTGTCCTGAGGAATTTGAAGTTTTTAACAGCCAACTTTGAGAACTTGAGGTATAAATAAAGAGTCATGCCCTTTGGGGAATGTGAAGATTGCCTACTGCTAAAGAATGAGCTGTTTATTCTGTGAACGCTAAAGATCACCAGACAGAGGAGCATAAGATTGGATTTTTAAAAATTAATAAATACATATTCTGGCAGGCAGAAAATCAGTGAGTTGGTTTAAATCTGAAGTCAAATGGTAGATTTTTTGTTGTCTTTAAGATGTCTTTTGTACTGATAAACTTTGTAGTCTTTAAGCCAGTTACAACGAGTGAATTAAATGGATGAATTGATGAGTGACCAGAAAAAGAAAGTCATATGGCCACACTTATGAGGAGGAGTAGGATTCATTTAGCAGTGGAAAATTATTCTTTTGGAGACTGAATGAAAAATACCTAGATGTGTGAGGTGAAGTGTCTTCCTAGAACTTGGAGAGAAGTAAAACTGTTCAACCTTGGGTGCAATAAAATAATATATTTAAAATAATTTGTCCTCAAAATATAACTATGTAACTCATTCTTGGAAGATATAAATATGATTTAAAACAAGGATATAAGCCTAAGAATCTCAGTATGTTTAGATCTTGGTGAGCTACATAGATTCTTTTGGTTGGTTTGGTTTTCTTTTTTTCCTTTAATTTTATTTTATTGCGATAGGAAACAATATGAGAGCTCCCTTCTTAATTTTTAAGTGTATGATACAGTATTATTGAGTGGGGGTACAATGTTGTACTCTAGCACTTTGATTTTGCTTAACTGAAAGTTTATGCCTGCTTAAATTCCTTTAACAAGGCTAGGGGGCTGGGATCGTGACTTTAGTGGGAGAACACTTGCCTCACACGGTGAGGTGCTGGGTTCCATCCTCAGCACCACATAAAATAAAGAAATGAATAAAGTTATAAAAACAAGGCTAGAACTAATACTTCCGATCACATTACCACTTTTATTGAAGTTGCCTTTGAATATGCCATTCCTTATCATTGACTGACCTGTATATTTATACTGATTTCTAATGGTACTATTCTCACTTGAGATAACCATTGTGATAGTAGAATTTCTTTCTTTTTCTTTTTTGGTACTGGGGATTGAACCCAGGGGCACTTAAACACTGAGCCACATCCCAGCCCTTTATATATTTTATTTAGAGACAGGGTCTCTCTGAGTTGCTTGGAACTTTGCTAAGTTACTGAAGCTGGCTTTGAATTCTCGATCCTCCTGTGTCAGCCTCCTGAGGCTGCTGGGATTACAGGCATAAGCTACCTATAAGGCTGAAAGCTTATGCTCCACAAATAATCCTTCCGTCTGTTGGAGTCCAGGGAGTCACATGAGAGCAGGTGCTTCATCTGGATTTTCACTCTGCAGATGAGAGCATAATGCCCTTCCAGTCCTACTTCTTGAATTCATGTGCTAATGGTGCTTAGGTTCTCTGTACCCTTCCTCCCCTGACTTGCAGGACTTAATGGTTTTTTCCCACTCTCAAGGGCATTGTTTCAGCTTATGGTAGGGCACCTTAACTATTTGATCTCCTCTAACTTTTAGAATTGTGATAACTGGGAGAAGCTCATTATACATTGGCCATCAATAAAATGATCTCTGCCACATGTATGTGCAGTGTATAGATATTAATAGAAGAAAGTGAACATTTTGTTGGGATGGCCAGTAACTCAAAAGTTACTGTCCTGCCTCCATTTCCCACAGCCCCTAATACACAAAGATACCCAAACTCATCCTCCATGGACTGAATTGAGTTTGACTTTTTTGAATATGTTGATTGATTTGAAAAATAATAAAAAGGGACCCATTTTTTGTACCTAGGAGTAAAGAAAAAATGTATCGTAGATACTCAAATGCACTGTGCCTCTCTTTGGTGTGTACCTCATTATAGCACTTAGTCCACTTCACTAGTACTTATTGTACTCTTCTACTCCTGAGGGCCCCTTGAAGAACATGTGAAAATAGATATGTGTCTGCATGTATCTGTGTGTGGGTATGTGTTTTTTTCAGTGCTAGGGCTTGAACCCGTGTGACTGTACCACTAAGCTATATCTCCAGTTCCTATTTTTTTATTTTTTTCCAATTTTGAGACAAGTTCTCACTAAGTTGCCCAGGCTTGCCTTTTACTTGTGATCCTCCTGCCTCAGCTGCCCTAGTAATTGGGATTATAGGTGTGTGTCACTGTGCCTAGCTTGAAGGTATGATTAATAGAAGGTAATTGAATGATCTCTTGTCAATTTCTGAATCTTTCCTTTTGGTAGATACATTGCTTTTGACTTCCATAAGGAATGTAAAAATATGAGATGGGATCGACTAAGTATTTTATTGGATCAGGTAGCAGAAATTCAAGATGAATTAAGGTAAGCTATATTGTTTCCTTATGGAGGTAAAGGGAATGTGTACATACATATATATCAATCACATCTATTACGTATTATCTAGTAGAATTACAAAGGAAGTTTCCTGAGTTGTCAGTGCTTGTGTATACTATTTTATTTCAGTCTTTGAGTATACTATTTTATTATTTAAAATTTTTATTGGAAAGATGAGAATTGGTGATTTAAAACTATTTCTAAATTCTTAAAAATGACCGGTTTGAATATATTGACACTATACATTATTTCAACACATTGACAAGTTTTCACATAACTGCTCTGGTTTACCACTGTTCTGTATTCAGTTGTTTTCACTGAGCATTCTATCATAGGTATTTTGATATTAGTCTACATAGATTTTGTAATGTTAGCATTAGTGGCTTTTCTGTATTCCATCAGGTCTAACATGATTTAAAATAAATGTTTTTCTTCACATTAAACATCCAGTTCATTTCCTTTTTTTCTCCTATCCTCAGTATGCTGCAGTTATCACTTGGGTCACATGTATATATAGATTTTTACTTCTGTTAATCCCCCTGCCCCAAATTCTTAAGAGTAGGATTAATGGAGTCAAAGGTCTGCGTATCTTTGTGGTACTTTATGTATGCATTTGCTATATTGTTTATCATGTTGGTTCACAGATTTACTGTACTCTCTGGATATGTCTGTCTTATTTTAAAGCTAGAAGAAGGAATCTATAAACCATTCTGTCATTTTATTCTGCCTGTGTGTGATAGTTCTAGACTCAGATATGCCTTTTCATTTTAGTTACACATCATATGATAAAACTGCTCTGGCTGACATTTGCTCAGTTTCTTTTCCTCTTGTTTTATTATTTTTATTGCAGTACTAGAGATGGGACCCAGGACTTTGTGCATGCTTGGCAAGTGCTCGATCACTGAGCTGCATCTCTAGACTTTAGTTTTTAAAAATATAGTTGTATGTATACTAAGTAATCAAAAATAGTTCTTTTTTTTTTTTTTTTCCTGTGAGATTTTTGTCATAAACATTGCTGGTGAAGGGAGATTGACCTGTATTGTTTTTGGCTATTGGAGATTAGAGAAAACATTGGCTAGACCTGGCATCTTATTGAGGTGTGGGGTGTGGTTCCTTGGGTTCACCCATTAATTGCTATTATATAGGAAAGTAAGAAAGTAGGAGGACTGATAGCAGAATCCATGTCCATTGCCACTCACTGTGCTCCACAGAGACAGTAGTTGCTTTTACCAGTGGCTTTCAGATGATCTCTCAAGACAACTTTTTTCCAGAGGCTTTGTGATAGTAGAAAGAATTTAGGCTTTTAGGTCTGATTTGTCTCAGTTTAAATCTCAGTTTCCCTCTCATTAGCCCTGTGACCTAGGGATCTTTTGGTTATCTTCAAACTTTGGTTTCTCTGTTTGTAAAGTGGAGATAAGAACACCTACCTAATAGATTTATTTTATGGTTTAAGAAATATTTACAAAATATGTTTACAAAAATCTAGCATTTATTTTTCAAGTACTAATGGGGTACCATCACCCACACATGCACTCATGCCTATATATACATGTGTGCTAACTCTAAATTAGCCTCACTACTCACAAATCTCATGTAGATTTTTCATTTAAACACCTTTTAGGTCTTTACTTCTAAGACCATGATTTTTGTGTAGCCCTCAATGTATTGTATCTCCTCCCTCCTTTAGAATTTTGGAGAATAATTCCAATATATTAATATCATCTAGTGTTCAATCTATGCCTCATATACTCTGATAAGTATTTTTTTGTGTTATGAATTATCTCTATTTTGTGGTTAAAAACACATTATTTGAAGTTACAAAGCTAGGAAATTTGCTTGTGTTGCTAAGACTAGCAAACAGAGTTGATTACTGCCTGAGTCCCTGTTCTCCTGTTTTTCACATTGAGTGTTAGTGTTCATCACTGAGTGCTGTCAGATTTTTGAAATCATAGAATTTTTTTTTTTTGGTATGAGGGATTAAACCCAGGGCACTCCACCACTGAGCCACATCCCCAGCCCTTTTTTGCCCTTTTTTGGGTTTTATTTAGAGACAGGGTCTCACTGAGTTGCTTAGGGCCTCGCTAAGTTGCTGAGGCTGGCTTTGAACTCGTGATCCTCCTGCCTCATCCTCCCAAGTGCTAGGATTACAGGCGTGTGCACCACCACACCCAGCAAATTCATAGAATTATCTGAGGAGCTTTTTTAAAATAATGGAAACATAGGAACTGTTCACCATGATTGGCTGCAGTACAGGTATCTGGGTGGTTAAAGAGAAAGGGAGATAAAATTTTCAAATAATAATACTTGATTGTACTTTTTATATTTTATACTCTTTACATGTTATCCATTTAAAAAGAAGAAAAAATGCTTTTAGTATGCAGTATCCAGCCCTTGCTTCATGGATTCTGATTCAGTTCATCTTAAAGCCAAGAATTTTTCCTTTTAACCAGAAACCCAGTGGAGTCTGATACCCATCGTACAGGGACCATAAAACCCTGATATATAGAAACTTAGTTGAAACAAAAATATTAAAGGAACTTCTTCTGACCTTGGGAAACATGACTGATGACCATAGCAACCTTTATAATACTCCCAGCTCTACTTTTTCACTTCTCTTAGATGTAGTGACCTCTGATGTGCAGCTGTTTTTTAGATAGGGGGCTGTGTGGCCTTAGCCATTCAAATTTCTCTTTGGTCTAGGATAATGAAGTATGCCTGACCATGCATTCCTGCCTGACTTTTTAATTTATAGTTTTTAATAATGGCACTGAAATGAGACCCATGTTCAAAAATGGGTATGTCATTCGTAGATATGACCTCCTTCGGTATGAGAGTGTTTATACAAATATGTTTTAGTTATTTTCTAGTAGACTCTGCCGGCAAAGTGGTGACCAACCAGGAAGGCGTGTTCCGCAGCAATTGCATGGATTGTCTAGATAGAACCAATGTGATCCAGAGTTTGTTAGCTCGTCGGTCTCTTCAGGCCCAGCTTCAGGTGTGAATTCTTTTTTTTTTTTTTCCCCTTTCTCTCTCTTATTGAAAAACAGTATAACAGAAAATTTAAAGAACCTTCATCTTTGAAAACCAAAAATAAAAGTGATTCACACTGCCCTCACTCTTAACCTAAACTCTTTATTTGTGTCTTGCCATCACTGGTGTGCACATTTTCTATAATGGTGGTCAATATCTTTATATGTACAATTTTTAATTTTGTCATTTTCCTTTAGTATTTACTAAACCATTTAAGTTGCTATATTTGGGGCTTTTAAATAACACTGAAGAAAATGTATCTGTTTGTATTATTATTGTAACTTGAACTATTTCCTTTGGGTTAGTTCCAAGAAGTGAAATTACTGGATTAAGCTGATGTCAGCAATAAATAAGTGAATTCATTTCATTGAACTTGTGCCAGGGTTAGACATTTTTATTTAAAACAATTTTTTTTCGATTTTAATTCTATGAAGTAGTTCTTCGAAGTTGTTTTCATTTGTATCTCTTACATTATAAGCAAGGGATATGAACTCTCTGGTAAGAAGTTTCTGATACAACTTTGCTTTGCCACTAAGATTATACTAATGTGAAAAATAGATACAAATTTCTTCTTCGGTTATATTTACAATTAAAAATATGTAGCACCCAGATTTCTAAATCACATTGGCATTTGTTGGGTGGGACAAAGTATATCCCAAATGGTTTCTTGCCTAGATAATTAGTAAGTATTCAGTTTTACTTCTGACAATTATATGATACCCAGGAGGAAATTATGAAGGCAAAATACCTCTTTTAGAATGAATGAATTCTTTTTTTTATTTGTTCTAATTGGTTAGAATGAATTATTCTTGGATCACACTAACATGCCAAAGGAATGAGTTCCCTGTTTGAGTAATCTCTAATTTGTATTGTACTGTGTCCGTGTCTGCCTTGTGACATTTTTTAATAGAAACAATTAGGAATGGTTTGGCTCCATGACTGATTAACCAAAACCTATTTAAATAGGTTCTGCAGTCTTAAGTTTTTTACATACTAAACCTGATGAACCTTCAGGGGCTGTGTGGGAAGGAGCTTCTCTAGCAGCATTACCAGCTAGTGTGGGACTCTCCAATTGTGCTTCTCTCCTTCCACTGAAGGCAGTGTTTTTACCCAGCTATAAGTCATTGAGGGTGGCTCCTGCTGCGTCTCAGGGTAGAATAGCCCATTCTGGGTAAGAAGCAGCGAGCTGTCATTTGAGGTGAGAAAGGAGATAGTGGTTCCGAGAGAGTTGGTGGCCTGAGACTAAGGCCAAGGCAGGACTTCCTAATCTGTGGTCAGTGGACACCAAAGAGGAGTTCATAGAGGGGATTCAGGAGCCCAGTGACTCCTCGAGACTGTATTCAAAGAGCTGTTTGTATGTGCACTTTTGGGATGGTAGATGTATAGCATTCATCAGGTTCTCAGAGGTGCCTGGAATAGAGGGTAGGTTATGGTGACTCTGGAGTGGGAGAGTCTGGATATGGTGATCTGGGAGAAAGGCTGAGGAGTAAAGCAGTAGAGAGTTAGAGTGGGAGGGAGGGAGGAGGTAGTGGCTCGGATCCCACAGCAGCTTTCACTCTTCCTCATGCTCTTCTCCCTGAGTATGTTCCTGCTGCTTTCTCTGTGATTCTGGGACTCAAATGAGCCCCCAAGAGAGTCTTTGTAGTTTGCCCTGGCTGAGAAAGGGGTCTGGTGAGCTGGGTTGCGTCTCTGCCTCGCAACCAACAGCCAGGGTCCATTTGATAGATTTAAAGACTGTCTGCCATTTCTTCTTAAATCATGTCTGCTGAAATCTATTCCACATAAATCCGGTGTCGTTCTTATTCTAGAGACTAGGAGTTTTGCATGTGGGACAAAAGCTTGAAGAACAAGATGAATTTGAGAAGATTTATAAAAATGGTAAGTAATTTCTTTAGTAAGTCACAGTTGCTCAAATTTCAAAATAAATGTTTGGATTCAGAGTTTTGGTTGTCACTTTTGTCATTATCAGCTTCTTTTCACTTTTTTTCACAGCCTGGGCTGACAACGCAAATGCTTGTGCCAAACAGTATGCAGGAACTGGTGCCTTGAAGACTGACTTTACCAGGTGAGCCACACTTGTAAATGGCATTGCACATCATAGTCCTGGTGGCTTTTAGAGTCCTGTGGGAAACTTTTAGGGAACAGCAACTACAACAGCCAAGCACTAGCAGCTAGGCCTCACTTGGCACCACAACTCTGCAGCGCTTGTCAGACTTTATTATGGACTTGAGTCACTCATCTGATTCTGCAAATCTGAGATGTGCCTGAGAGCTGGGTCTCTAAAAAGCTTCCAGGTGACATTGATGCTGCTTTCAAGGACCACACTGGACAGTGAGGAGTTAAACATTTAGAATTTGTTACAAATGCAGTGGGGTCTTTTCTGCTATAGTGTATGTATTCCCTGGGACCAAAATACATTTTCTAGTCTCTTTCATACCATTTAACCTAGGCTGTAGGACTCTCTTCATATTTCTTGTTTTCGCAGCTGGGGCTGATTTTCCTCCTTGTGCCTACTTTAGTGATATTTTAGGAAAAGAATTCAGTTGGTCTTTTGTGTCCATGGGTTCTAGATATGTGGACTCAACCAACCACCGATTGAAAATATTCCTCCCAAAAAAAGTACTGAGCATGTTCAGACTTTTTGTCCTTGTCATTATTCCCTAAACAATACAGTGAAACAACTATTTATTTAACATTTACATTGTATTAGGTGTTATAAATAATCCAGAAATGATTTAAAGTATAGAGAAGGATGTATGTAGGTTATATGCATGTACTACCCCATTTTATATAAAAGAGCATTTGCAGACTTTTATATCTGCTGGGATTCTCCCATGGATACTGGGGTACAACTGTATGTATCTCTTGGACTTGCTTATGACTTCTTTTTGTGAAGTATCTGCATTTTCAGGAATGAGTTTCATCTTTGAACTCACTTGGTTCCATGATATGTGGCTGTAAAGCAGTGTAAGAATTTAGTATGTAAGTATGTAATTTAAAACTGACCTCTTTTAACCAGAACCGGGAAGAGAACTCAGTTGGGACTTATAATGGATGGCTGGAACTCACTCATACGATATTATAAGAACAACTTTTCTGATGGATTTAGACAGGTAAGTTTCTATTTGATGTTTTCTTTGTTCATTGGATGGTAAGAGCTTTGCATTATCACCCAATTATAATAATAATAATGTAATCACATTAAGTTTGGGAAGTTACTAATTTCCTTCTCTCTGTTCTAGGATTCCATAGACTTATTTCTTGGGAACTATTCAGTGGATGAATTAGAATCTCACAGTCCTCTAAGTGTTCCAAGGGACTGGAAATTCCTGGCTGTAAGTAACCTTTATGTTTTTCAAGTTATTAAAAGCATTCTTTCTGAAGGATAGATGGTACCAATTCCCCTTGACTAAAAACAGTACACACTGTTATTCTAAACAGAATATAAATGCTTAGGATTTCCTGAAGAGAAGATCAGGTGCAAAGTAAAATAACTGAGCATTTGTTTTCTTTCCCCGACACTCTCTTGCACATCATTTTTGTGTGAGAACATATAAGCAAAGGAATGTGAAGGATTCCTTGTTCAGGAAGACTTCAGTCCTCTTAGGACTGAGGAATTGCCAGAGATAGAAACTTGTAACATGGAAGGCAACATGTGCTTTTAGCACTTCTTTTCTTTTTGACCTCTGTTTGCCAAACTTTGCAAGAGCCTCTCATGCTGGTGGGCAAAGTACCCTGGGATGGAATGGAGGCCTGGTGTCCTGGATTCTCATTTGGGAGACCTCCTTCCTTCCACTTGGCAGGCCTTGATTTGGCATGCTTCCACTGATCTTGTAAAATCCAAATGACGTCTTGGAGTTGTGATTGGATCCCTAAATAAGGGGTTTGTTTAAAAAAAAAAAAAGAAAGAAAGATATTGTGTATATTAGCTTGCAGAAGAGTTTTAGTCTTTTTCAAGCAACAAACCTAACTGATACTGTACACCTTGATGATCATTCTTAATTGATGGTGTCTCTTTCCATTATGTTTTCCAGTTGCCTATTATTATGGTCGTTGCCTTTTCAATGTGCATTATCTGTTTACTTATGGCAGGTAAGTCTGCTCTTATTATTTTTATTTCACATTCTTACATTTTTTTATTTCTTAGAATGTTGAACTTGCCCATACATCTTGAATTTTTTAGTTCATTCAACATTTGTTTACCTTTCAAATTGAATGAGAACAGAGTAGATGAGATTAGTTCTTTTGATGTTACAAGAAGAAAAAAATATATAGTAGTTTAATAATTGATTCAGTTTTGTTTGTTTGTTTTTGTGGTGCTGGGGTCAAACCCAGTGCTTTGCACATGTTAGGCAAATGCTTTACCACTCAGACACAGCCTCAGTCCATGTAGTTTTTATTTTTATTTTTATTTTTTATTTTTTGCAGTGCTGGGAATTGAACCCAGAGCCTTGCCCATACATCCTACCATTGAGTTGTATCTCCATCCTTGTTTGTTTTTTTCTTTAAGGTTTTGATAACTTTTCTTATTACCAAAGTAATACATAATAGTATAAAAAATGTAGTTAGACAAAAAAAGTAGAATAAAATCCTGCCTTCCAGAGATAAGTTAATCACTCTTAACATTTTTGGCGTTCGTTTTTTGTGTTTTTCTTTTGGTACTGGGGATTGAATCTAGGGACATTTTACCACTGAGCTATATCCCCAACCCTTTTTATTTTTTATTTTGAGACAGGGTCTCACTAAATTGCTGAGGCTGGCCTCAGACTTGTAATCCTCCTGTCTGAGCCTCCCAAATTGTTGGGATGTGCCACCATGCACAGCTTGATGTTTTAATCTTTATAAATGTGTGAAATTTTTTTCATAAGTGAGGTAGTATGCATTTTTGTGATTTCCTTTTTGCACTGAGCAATTGGAGTATTTTTCTCATTCACTTTTAATGGATTCATTTGTGGATTCATTTGTGGATGTGTAATTATTGAACCAATCACTTATCATTGGACAAATAAATGTTATTAATAGATTCAAGATATTACTTATCATTAAATTTTAAAAGGTTAGGAGTAAAATTGCCCAAACACCTAAACCAAAAGGTCTTTGTTTTCTTTTTCTTTATTGCTTAATATTTTTTAATGTTAATAAACATTTAAGCTTAAGTGAGAGAAGTCCACCTTCCATTATGTGGTACTTGTACTTTGGGCTGAATCCGACTAGTATGTATCATATCTCTGAGACACAAGTTCAGGCACTCTGGGAAGAGAGGCCCCTTCAGTCATCAGCCTCTGTCCTTTTCTGCCTATCTGAATTCCATATACTTGGGCACCACTCAGACGCCCCCTCTGACAGTGTTCCTGTGTCCTCCTCCACAGAAGTCATCTTTCCTTCTCTGGATTTCCATAGCACTTTTGGAACTTCTCTTCCAACCCTGTCCTCTTGAACTCATAAATACCCAGGATTTTACTTTTTAGAGGTAGAACACCTCTTTAGAGTATTGGGCAGAACCAATGTGTATTTCTCTTTGGTAATGATTTGTATACTTGTTTGTCTTTTTCACTGGATCAGCAACCTTTTTTTTTTTTTTTTTGGTACTGGGAATTGAACCAGGGGTGCTTCACCACTAAGCCACATCCCCAGCGCTTTTTTGTATTTTATTTAGAGACAGTGTCTCACTAAGTTGCTTAGGGCCTCGCTAAATTGCTAAGGCTGGCTTTGAACTCATAATCCTCCTGTCTTAGGCTCCCTAGCCACTGGGATTACAGGCATGTGCCACTATGACCAGCTGGATCAGCAACATTTTGAGGGCAGAGACTATGTCTTACTATTTTGTCTCCAACATTGAGGATATAGTAAGCTCTCAAATGTTTGCGAAACTAAGGATTTATTCGATCACCACCACCATCATCCCAACCTCCACTGCTGTTTCTGGCAGCTTCTTGAGGAGGAGGCTCAGTGCCTGTTCATCTTGTGTTCCCTTCCTATTCGTCATGGTAGACAGTCACCACTGGAATGCTGGGTAGGAGGAAGGAATCATCCTGTTTATCACTCCAATTAGCACACTTTTTCTGTAAAGAGCCAGATAGTAAATACTTTTGTCCTTATGGATTGCATGCAGTCTCTATCATATACTCTGTTTGTTTGTTTTTGCAGCCCTTTAAAAACATAAAATCCATTCTTAGCTCATAGTTCAAAAATAGGTTGAACCTATACAGGTATCAGGTTTTATGGCAAGAAGGGAGAGGACAGAATGAGCTAGAGCCAGCAACCAATGGCTGGTTCATTCACTCACTAGATCCTGGCTTCTTTCTTAAAAATGGCCCAATGGAAGCCATTTTCTGGGAGCCACTTCGCAGTCTTGTTTTGTTTACCATACCCATGCTTACATAAAGAACCTTGAGAGCAGGGAGAAGCGAACACCAAGAGCACTTGCCTAGCATGTGTAAGAGCTCAGCTTTCATAAGTGAGAACTCTTCGGGGAGTATCAGCAGCTTCTGAGGAATTGCCTTTCTTTTGTCCAAGAATTGTTAAGCTCAGGGCCATGAAAATTGTAATTATGCAAGTTTTGGGGTATATTTAGTAAAAAGAGATTGCATGCTATGGACGGTAACATCTCCTGTCAGTTAATTGCTATAAATAATGAACTTTGTGATATCTGGGCATGGTGTTGGTGTCTGATCTCCAACCCCTGCTGTGGTTTTCAAAGGCATGAAAAACAAATGCAGCAGAAACTGGGAGTGAGGAATGTGAGAGTCCAGCTGTTGGCTTTCCTTCCCTCGTGCTCCCTACCTGGCTGTTGGCCTCCGCCTGTGTTGCTCTGTCTGCAGACGAGGCTGGTAGAGTTGGAGGAGAGAAGTGACCCTAGGCTCAGCTGCTTAAGGAATGAAATGAAACAGATCTCTGCCTACTGGCTTGCTATTATCCTTCATGAGCTCCAGACTTTGAAAAATGCCATCAGTACAGTTGTGCTAAATGTTATTAAAACACGTTATGGTTTGTGTTATATACTTTAATATAGCACATTAATGAAACATATTTTATAAAGTGTACTTTTGTACAGGTATTTTGATACTAGCTCATATCTGTCATAAATAGAACTATTAGTAGTTTCTTATAGTATTAAAGTTTGTAATCTCAGAGTGATAATTTATTATTTATGAGATATAATTTCAGTTTAGTCCAGTGGTTCTCAGAGTGTGGCCTCTACATCAGTAGCATCAGTATCATCTGGGAACTTGTTAGAAATATAGATTCTTAGAGCCCAGCACTTGATAGTTCATCATGGTCTACAGAAGATAATAGTACTAATGAGAGTTTGAGAACTGCTGGTTTAAACCTTAATTAAGAGGTTCTTACGTTTTTCCTGAGGATGGGCTGGTAAGCTTTAATGTTGTGAGGATGTACTAGACACCTGACTGCTAAATCTGGTATCAGTGAGTGACATTTATTGAATCAACTCTTTTTTTTATCAACAGGTGACACTTGGACAGAAACACTGGCTTATGTGCTTTTCTGGGGAGTTGCAAGCATTGGAACATTTTTTATTATTCTTTACAATGGCAAAGATTTTGTTGATGCCCCTAGATTGGTCCAGAAAGAAAAGATAGACTGAATTTGTGTTTGTGGAAAGCGGCTTGGCTTGGAAGATTCCATGATGCAGAACTGGAGTCTTTACTGACCCGCTTTCCACATCAGCCCATGGTCTTTTTAAAGCCTTTATCCAAAAGCACCTCTTGTGCTCTGTGTGGAGTGATGACTTAAGAATTGATCTGATGTTACTGCCTTGATGATCCTTTACTGTTGAGATGGTTATATTTAAAATTTGAAGCTATATCATAATTGAAAAATAACCTGAATTAAGCTCACAGAATAGAAGGAATCTACTCATTGTCAAGTTAATCAGTTGTTGCAGATGAGTAATATATTTAAAAAACTTAGCTTCTTTCATTATTTAAGACAGTAAAATTATTTTTCTAGCTGTTTCATTATTGTCATTGTAGACGCAGTCACTGTTAGCAGGCATACTTTTCCACACCTTTGGACTTTTCTTCAAAGTTTAATAATGAGCTAACTCTACTATGTTTATAGAATGTAAGTCTCTTACAGACGTCATATAGTTTGATGAGATAGTCTGTGACTTCACGGGAAGGAAGAGGAGAGTGGGGTCTGGGCTCTTCAGTTTCTGGTGGGCTGCCTCTCGACCTCAGTCAACTTGAGCTGCCGCAGTGCACCAGCAGTTTAAGTGTGATGAAGGAGTTAAGATATACTTTTATCTTTTATCTTTTTTACATGGTGTAAATGAAATCAAAGAATGTAAAGTCTATCTCTTATGCTAAAGGTCCAAAGCCTCTACTTTTTAAGGATTGCCCCATTGTATAAAGTACCCTTGACTGGCCAGCTGCTTCCTGTACATTTGGTTTCTTTGGGGGTTATTCATTGAGACCTGGAGGCCTCTGAGAGGGTGTCATGCTAGATTTGATATTGCACTTGGGGGCATCAGCTGCTTTTCCACGCATGGTACTATTGCTTTTCTCTCAGTCATGTTTTTTGTTGGCTATCAATAAGTGTGTCTAAAATTTAGTGCTTCCAGGTAGTTATAGTTCTCCAAATCAAGGACCAACTTCAACTTCAATTTATGTGCAAAAACAAACCTGAAAAATATGCTTCAGAAGCTGTGCATAGTTGTAATTGTAAGTCAGATTGTATATTCAAATTGTAATTATGAGGTTTAGATATTAGTACAGTATGTAAGGTAGTATAATTACCACTATTTTGAAACAATTCAATTAAACACTGCTACAATATTTCAGTGTTTTGCTTGAAAATATGTACAGATTTTTTTTCCAATGGTAGTACCTTATGTTGTCCTTAAATATTTCTAAAAGCGCCTTTATTTTAACATTACCTTTTTCAACATAATCTTTTATAAACATTAATAAGAGCTGTTGCTTTTAGAAACTCTAAAAGAAATAATAGTTGGGAAAACCCTGTGTAGCTTAAAATCAGTCATTAAAACTCACAGTAGGGTAAGTAGCTCGAGTCACCTGTTCCTAACATGTAAATAAGCATAATTTGTTCCAAAGATGGAATATTGACACATAGCTCATGTCTACTGTAATATATTATCCAAATGCTACTGGGCATTTCACAGTAATGATGTGAAAAACAACTGCATCAAAGACCAAATCTGAACCGCTCACGTGGCTGCTTTGCAGGGAATGGACTGATATTGGTATGTTAGGTCATAAGCTTATCAATATTTCTGAACCCTGCAGTGATTTTATTTCTTACTTCATGTACTGTACATCCATAAGTGAAAATAAAATGTCATATTCTTTTCTAATTACTGTTGGTTTTGTTTGTTTCTGTACTTTATCTTCAAAGGTGACTTTAACTTTTTTTATCTTAAAGCAATGCATGATCATTATGGAAAATTTAGACAATATAAGTGAACAGAGTCAATAGCTTCTGAGATCCTGTTTTCCAGTTACTATTTATTATCTTACAATTCTTGTGCATCAGGAATTTGGACGTGTTTTAGTTCTGTCCCCTGCTTCAGGGTCTCTCACAGAGGCTGCAATCAATGTTCATCTGGGTCCACTTTCAAGATTACCCCTAAGGTTGTCAAGCTTCAGTCCTCATAGGCTGCTGCTGGCTGGTGGCTGGAAGTCACTCTCAGTTTCTTGCTACATGGTTCTCTACATTGTAGCAGCTTGGTTCATCAATGCCAGCAAGGAAGTCTGCTAGCAAGATGGAAGTCACAGTCTTCTATGATCTAAGCTTGGAAGTGTCATCCCACCACTTTTTGTTCTCTGCAGAAGTCACTAAATTCAGCTCATTCAAGGGGAGAATTTATAAAGACACGAACACCTGGAGATGGGGATCTTTGGAGGACTCTTGTTAGTCTGCCCATCACAGTAGGGAGAGAAATCAGGTGATTTCCTGGAGGAGGTTGGACTTACACTAGAACTCAGGTGTATCAGTTATTTGTAGCAGATTGACTCAAAAGGGAAGGAGAGGAAGAGGGAGTCTTGGCCACACAGACACAGGTGGTATGCCATGGTGCTGTTGTCCTTAACCCCTCACTGTCTTAAAAAATTCTGTTTTCGGACTGGGGATATAGCTCAGTTGGTAAAGTGCCTGCCTTGTAAGCACAAGGCCCTGCGTTCAATCCCCAGCACCACAAAAAAAAAAAAAAAAAAAAAAAAATTATTTTTTCTTTCACACATATAAGGTATACCCACTTAAATGTATTGTTTTGTTCTGGGGCATTCTCAAGAGGGTTAGAAGGAGTCCTCAGCAATTCAAAAGAGCTCCTACTTTGTTGTAAATCCAACTCATTGGAAATAGTTTTCCTAACTTTTCTTAGGGAACTGAACCCTCATCTTCTCCTAGGGCAGACTTCATGTTCCATGTTGGAGTCGTTTCACTGGCTATGTGAAGAGGTGAACATGGAAAACAGTGACAGAAAAAAAAAGACTGAGTCTCCACCTTTTCTTTATTTTCCACGTTTCAGAATTAGCTTTTGTACTTACATGATAAGGGATCTCTTATGTCCAGAGAGGTCTGAAACTCTGAGTAAATGACAAAAAAAATCCCAACTACAGATATACTTGCTTAATGTTTTATTTACAATGACAGTGGATAAAAACCAGATGTTCCCCTGCCTGATGTCTTAGAGCTAAGTCCAGGGTAGTTCTATTTCCACCATGAATAGGAAGTTTCCAGAGTCCACCATCTGGCCCTGATGCCAAGGTCACTGTTAAGTGTCCAAGGATGGAATGTCCCCTTCCTCGGAGGGTGGGTGGGCAAGTGCCAAGACTGCGACTTTTGTGCAGTACCTAGCAAACAGCAAAACCTTTTCTGAGACAGGAGTTATTACTGACCCAAGAAGATTACTGAGAAGTGTCCTGATCTTTATGAAGTTCACAGAAACCAGAGTAAAACTTCAGTCAAACCAGAGTCATTGTCACCTGGAGTGGCGGGCATTACAGATGGTCTGCTGACTGATGCTGGTGTGACTTGGGATGTTTTCACTCTGATGGTGTGAAAGCCATGCACAAGGTCAGCATCTCACATGAGGGTCGGAAGCAAGGTGTGATAATGTGTTTCCAACTTTGGATGTTTTACCTCACAGAGGTTTTATCAGGATTATAACCATGAGTCAAGGGGCCTCAGAATTGCTTCGTCTCTGATTTCCAGGAGTTCTTCCGCCTTTTCCCCATAATTGGAAATGCTTTCAAATTTTGTAAGTCATTATTGACATAACTAAATATGCCATCCATTTCCCTTCCTTCTTAAATGGGGCCTGGCTCTCAGGTTTTGCTCCACTTTGGAATCACCTGGGGAGTTTAAAAAACTGCAGAGATCCAAGGCTCACCCCCAGATTTTCTGCTGGAGTGGACATCTGGAATTTGTAGTGCTCCAGGTGGGGTGGGACGGGTGGTAAGCAGGTCACACAGTGCCTCAGTGAAGCAGCGATCCAGGACGACCTTTCTCTGCACCTCTGAGGATGGCTGGTATTCAGAGCTTAGAGGCTGCCCTGCCTGTGTCTGACCACCACATCCTAAGACAGCGACCACTTCTGGAGGTCCTTAAGGACGGAACAGACTGTTCACCCTGGGATGGGCCCACTCTTCAAGGCTAGAGAACCATCAGAGGAGAAATCGGAGGACTGAGTGTTGGGTAAATAAACGCAGTTCATATATTTGAAAGGACTGAATCTTTGCAAAACCAGACATCAGGGGAAGCTAGAAGTATTAGTAAGCTGGGGGCTTAGATAGCAAAAGACCTTCCTAGTATTTATTTTTGCTGTAAAAAGTTTTGTAGCATGAAAATAAGTTAAAAAAAGACATCTCTGGCTGATGTCCCAAGTGTGTTTAAGTGTCTTCAAAGATGTCCGTACAAATATACCCAAAGGAGCTCTCCTGAATTCCAGGACCTCAAGGAAGCACAGAATGCTGGAGTGGGAAGGGGACCCTCCCACTTTAGGGTGCCGTTAACCTAGTTTATTACAGTAGAAAAGAAAGACAAATTCACATGGTGGACTACTGCTATAAACATACATATGGTGTATCTTCAGTAACAAGATGCTCTGTGTAAATTATATACATTTTAGAAAACTTTATGTACAGATAAATAAAAACTATAATTTAGACATTTGTTTTCTTTATAGGGTTGTTATACCCAAACATCACTTGAAATATATGGGAAAGTCAGATTTTCTCTTCATCTTCACAGTAACTTTTCTAAGGCATGGAGACGTCACGGACAGGATATCTATTCAGACTCCTCAGGGATTTGGGGGTTGCAAACGGTGCTTAGAGCAGTTTTTGTAGAGAGGGCTAGTCCTGGACCACTGTGAGACCTTAGATTAGAGACAGGTGATTCCCTTTGGGGCCCAGCAAAGGTCTCTTCATGGCCAGTCAATCCTCTTAGCACGTAAAAAGTGGACAGGGAAACAGTTGTACGTTCACTATGAGTAAAACAAAAAATGTACTTAAACACTGACAGTATTGATATATGTCACCTTAGGCACATCAAAACTCCTCCAACTGAAGTAAAATTATTGTCCTCTAATATTTTGGTGTTTCCTCAGCAAAAAAACAAATCGTTTACATTTGGGTCCCAAAAAATGATGGTAAAATTTCAGCTCACAGTGCGCCTTACTCCTAGGACTTCGTAGAAGCAAAGAAGCAGTTATCTTCAAGACTGGCCTTGACCTTGATGACAAGGAAGCGGCATGCCATGGCCTTCAGGGCCCACAAAGGGTGGAGGTTGGTTTTGTGAGGAGTGTGCTTTCTTCCCAGGAATCTTCCTGCACCCCTCTGACTTCTTCGTAGTCTTGGGAGGCTGGGGGTGGAGTCCTTGAGGCTGAAGTATTTTAAAAGCAGCCAAGGAGCTCCCGCCTGTAAGCAGTGGCTGTGAAACGGTGCGTCTCTGGGAGGTCCAGTTCTCAGGCCACTGGGGAGGTGTCTCCCCTCTTAAGGCAGTGCATGATGAAAGTCCCCAGGGCCACCAGGGGGACGCACATGATGGAGGATGCCACAAGCAGCCCAATAACTGCTAGAGCATGTGTCGGGTAATCCTTGGTCACCAGCTGACCCTGGAAGGATGGACAGCATCAGCAGAGGCAACCTTTCCACAGACCCTTCTGAGCACTGTGCCCAGGCCTCGTCCCCCAAGGAGGTGCAGAGGCAGCATGGGGTGAGAAGAGACCTGAGGGGCTGCTGTGCCACACCAGGGGCCACCCCAACCCTCACTGCAAACACGCTAGGAGCCCGCTCCTTTGCGCTTCCATAACTAGGGATAACTGTACCATCAGACACCTCTCTCAAGAGGCACTGTTCTGGGTACCTAAATATAGGGCCACCCTGAGCCCAAACTAGAACTTTCTGTGGTGGTAAATGTGCTCTGTATCCATCTGTCCAATGGGGCACCCAGACACCTGCATGGAGGAGGAGTTCCCTGCCCAAAGGGTAGGAACCAGCCTTTGCAGGGACACTTTCTTAACATCCAGGCAGAGGTCCACTGGGAAGCTCTGGAGGAGACTTACCAGTGTGACACATATTTAAAAACAGCCCAGCTTTGCCACCCTGGACTGACCATTTGTAAAATACCTTGGTATTTGTAAAATACCTTGTGCCCAATGACCTTCCCATACCACAGCCAGTGTCAGAGAACTAAGGGCTGTGCTCTGGTGTGGCCAGCCCCTGCCCTAGGGGACAGCAAGTACCTGGGTGGCGTCCCAGGCTTGGTACTGCAAGGTCCCTGTGAGGATGTAGTCACTCAGGTAGAAGACAAAGAGACCGATGATCAGCAGTGGGCTTACACAGGCCCACATGACCTTCCAGTACCAGTGCAGGGCACTGCCAGTCATGGCCTGAAGGTCACTTTCAAATCTATATGGATCACAGGGAGAGAAAGTCTGGGTTATTGAGGCTTCTGGAGGTGAGGGGTCCAGTCTGCACGCCCCCTCACTTAGGAAGATTGTGTCTGGGCACCACTTATGCTTGAACATCACCCCTGGGCACCTCTCTGACCCCTTCTTGCAGCAGGGAGGCAAAAGGAACTGAAGTTGCTCAAGAGGGTGATGAAGCAATCCACACTGATAAGAGGACACCAGGAGATATCTTCCTGGTGCTGGCTGCTGGTGTAGACCAGAGGACCGCTCCCAGTGACAGTGGGAACAGCATGGGGAACAACAGTCTAGTCAGTCTTCAAGGACCAGGCCCCTCAGGTGGTTTGCTTCCCCTCCACCCCATCCAAGTGGCTCTACTACCCATTAGAAACACCCCCAGGACCCCCAGAGCAGAACTGTGCATAGAGAGCCCAGCCTTGGACCCAGAGGGCCTGGGACCTGGCCTGGAAGAGCTGGAGGAGCAGGTCTAGAGGAGCCAGGGCTGTGCTTCCTAGAAGCTGGAGCCGCAGGCCAAAGCCATTCCCACCCAGGATGCACACTAACAGCAGCCCACAGTAGCACTCCTCAATCATGTACTGTTCCAGGATCCACATGTGTATGTGTGAAACGTTCTTCAGCACTTAGGGACATGCTGGCCCAACTAATCTCCCCATTTCACAGGGAGGAGACTGAGGCCCAGGGTTGGGATGGGACTCACTGAAGGCACCAGGTGGTGGCAGAGCTCCTCCTGCCTCCAGGCCAGAGCCTTAAAATCTGCTGCTCACTGTGGGAGAAGCCACCTTGGTAGGAGGGCTGGGGCCGGCCAGGGTGTCACTGTCACCGGCTGTGGTCACAGCCCCCTGCCTCCCTGCACCTATCTCCTGTGTGGGGTTTGGGTACTGGGGATCGAACCCAGTGCCTGTGAATTCTAGGTGAGCGATCTATCACTGAGCTATATTCCAAGGACCCCTCTCCTCCCTCTCACCCATATCCACTCCTGGACAGAAATGTGGGAAGAGTCGGCTGCACAAGAGGCAGAACACTGCTGCTTTCTGGTCACTAGGTGGCGCTGCGCCCTGAGCGAGTAGAAGGGTCCGATCCTGGCCACGCCCCTAATTACAAGTTCTTGCAAACTTGTGAGGCTCCATTTATTTTCTGTCCCTCCTCACTTACCACCACCTCTTCTGACATGCTTGTTCCCTTCCCCATGACCTCCGGTGGGCCCACAGTTCCATTCCTCTCTCCCCACTTATTTGTCCTACTTTACTGGGGACTTTCCTGGTTTTAATCGAAAGGCCTGGATCCCAGGAAATCCTTTGGTGCTGGGGAACATGGACGGCTTGGTCACCCTAATGCTAGTGTTCTCAAAATGTTATTAGCCGTGAAAGAGAAGTAGAGGGGGGAGGATAAAAGGGCCAAGTCGGTTTTGGGAATGCTGCAAATTATAACCCCCTCTCTGCAAATCTCAAGCGTCTTCAGGGCTCTGTGAATGCCACAGGGAAGACGACCAGCTGGCTTCCACTTATGTCCTGAGATGAACCGATCATGGGAGATCCCTTAGTGCAGGCAGGAAACCTCAGCTGTTTCAAGCACAATGAGAAATGCTTCTCGGGACTTTTAGCCGGCTAGAGGGCTGGAACTGGTCTCCCTGCCCATCCCAAACCAGTTTGGAACATCAGAAGACACTGGGGAAGAGGGCGTAAAGACAATGGGGCCCTGGTCCCCTGATCCCAGCTCACACTGGAGAAGCACCTACCATGAGCCTCAGAACATGTTAATTTGCAGGACCTGGCTCAGCAGCTGTGGGTAGTCTGAGGTCCTCAGGTTCTACCAGGCTCTCTGCTCCTCACTGCTGCTGCTGCTCAAGGGACCACAACTGGAGGAGTATGGTACTATGCCTAGTACCATATGTAGTATGGTACTATGCCTATACTACATATGGTACTAGGCATACCAAAGTGTGGCCCCAGACTCCCTGGGAACATGCTAAAATGAGAACTCTCTTTTTATTTATTTTTGGTACTGGAGATTGAACCCAGGGGTGCTCTACAGCTGACCTACATCCCCAGCCCTTTCTATTTTTTATTTTGAGACAGGGTCCAAGTTGCCCAGGTTAGACTTGAACTTGAGATCCTCCTGCCTCAGCCTTCCGAGTTGCTGGGTTGCAGGTGTGCACCACTGCCCCTGGTTTAAAATGAGAACTCTTGTTCCTCATCCCAGACTCCTTAACCAGAACTTCTGGTGGGTGAGACCCTGCAATCCTGTTTGCATGAGCCCCCAGGTAACCGTGAAGCACATTCAAATTTGAAGCTGCTGGAGACTGGTGGTCCTGGGCCCAGCCACACATTTCATGACCTGGGGAGACTGAACCACATTCCAGTGACAGCCAGAGCAGCAGGGTTGAGAACCTGACCATATTTTTAATTTGCCAAATTTCCTAAGGTATGAATTCTCAACTGGACTTTGGTCAGAGTCTTTGAAAAATACTGATGTTAACCAACGATCAGGGCATCTAGGGCCTGGGGGTATAAAACTTCTCTGCCAAGTAAGCTGTGGGGTTCTGCAGGGTCAACCAGGAACCTTCCTATAATACAATGAAGTGAGTCAGAAATAGCCGAGATCCCAAGGCAAAAAACTAACCTTGACCTAGAACGCTATGCTTCTGGGAATGAAATGACATTGAGGGGTGATTTTTCTTGTGGGGTGCCCCCTTCCGCTGTGTTTCCCCCACACAGCTGGCAAGGGCTGCAGCCTGCTCACCTCCTCAGCCCGTACACGTAACACACGGCGACCGTCTCCACCAGGACGATGAACAGCAGGGACAGCGTGGCTGCATAGTCATTGAATATGTCAAACCAGTAGTTTCCGGCCTCTGTGGTGAACACCATGCCGATGGCGCAGTTGATGAGGCACACCAGACCTGGGGGCACAAGACCACCGGCTCACCTGCCTGACACCTCCACCTACTTGTCCAATTTTCTATGGGGCAGCCGGAGCCATAGGCTCCTCAGGGGATTTTGATCAATGGGTTTGTCCACATGGGGTAACGTTAGGTTCCTTGGGAAAATGAAAATGGTGAGCATTGCTCTTTTGGGAATCTCACCTGGACTGTTGGGCTGGGGATGATATTGATCCCACCCACTCAGCCTCAGAGGTCATGGGCAGTGAATCAGGGAGGAGCCTTGAATGTGGGGTAGGGATCCCCATCAGGACTTCCTGGAGATGCCTTTCATACCACCACAGTGGGGAAGAAACTGTGTTCACCCAGCTCCTACTACGCAACAGGCACTGGCTATGAATTGCATCCTTAAGCCTCCAAGGCAGGTAGCAGGAGTCCCTTTCAATGGGACACCAAGGCTGAGAGATGTCAAGCAATTCATCCAACAGCCCACAGCACACAGTGGCAGTCAGGATGCAGAAATAGGTGCCTCAGCCTCCAGAATCTGGGTTTTGTCCCTGTCTCTCCTTCATCTATCCCTTCCTTGGGGACCCCAAGAAGCATCTGAAGCCTAAGCTCCCACTCCCTTCCATTGCATACCAGACAGTGATGGCCACTAGCCCCACTGCCATCTTCAGGGGGACACACCAGGAAAAATGGGGTAAGTGCTGCCCATGGAGCTGCTTGCACACAATGCTGGCTGCAAAGACCAGGTTCCAGGAAGGATGCTAAGTGCAAGTGGACCCCTGAAGAAAGGCAGGCGACTCCAGCTGGGTGGTCAGGACTTGAGGGAGCTGGGAGGGGAGCTGGGTTTGAATCATCCTGGACGTGGAGGCATGTCACCATCAAAGGCAGAGGCAGAGGATCCTCATGACAGGTTGGAATGGCAGGGCAGTGAAGCCAGGAAAGATGTTCCGGGAGAAGCTGGTTCCTCCTCTAACCAGAATGGATGGAGAAACTGGTCTGTGCTCTTACAGTGGCTTATTACATGACAGGAACAGCGTCTGGCAATTGCTGCCCACCATGATCTGGTGGATTTCACAGATTATGAATGAAGACAACAGACTCAGAGTATGTACTGTAAGATTTCATTGATACAAAGTTCAAGGACAGTGCCGAAGAAACTAAAATGGTAGAACTCAGAATAGGAGCGAGCTGTAGGCATGCTTAATGCCTGGGAAGGAACCTGAGAAGGAGCTCTCTGGGGTCTGGGCAAAGTTCTTGACCTAGGTGGTGGTTACTTGGGAGGATCCATAGGTAAAATTCATTGCAATGTCCTTAAGTAATATATACTGGTAATAGATATACTTCTGTTTAGCAGAAGTTGAAGTAGGCTCTGTCCTAGGCTGGAGATCATTAAGTGCCAGGTCGGGGAGACTGGGCATTATTTAAGGTCTGGGTGACCTTTCCTGGGATGTTGAGAAGGAAATGGAAAGGTTGGATCACATGACCTAGGTCTCAGATTACAAGCAGTAACTGAGGTGGGACTGTGGAGAGGTTGCTTCTGTCACCGGGAGCCCCTTGAGAAGCACAGGGCCCCGGAGGAAACAGCCTTGGCTTGCCATCACTTCGCCACCCGCCCCGACCCAACCTCTTCCACTGGCCGGCCCACTGACCTGAGATGGCCTCCTTGGGCAGGTGGCTGGAAACAACCTTGCTGTCAGTCAGAGGGGTGAGGATGGCTGCCGTGTTTCCCAGCATGCTCCCCACGCCCAGCATCAGCAGCATGAAGAAGTAGAGCACCGACCACAGCTGGGACACCTCCATGTTTTTAATGGCCTCAGTGTAGACAATGAAGGCCAGGCCGGTGCCCTGGACAGCCTACTCGTGGCGAGAAGAGACCAGTTGTGCATGCACCCAAAGGACTGGCAGTCTCCTTAAATGCACTCAGTTCTAAGCAACTTGGGGACCTTGGAACTAGCCAGAAGCCACATCTGAGCCTGGGTCTTCCTCACGCAGATCAGGCCCTCCGCCCAGCTCAGCTTGGACTGACCAGAAGTGGGAGCCACCCAGACTTCATATATACTAAGTGTGCAACGTGGCATCCCCCTCTCCTGTCCCTACATTCTGGATAAAATAGAATAAAATGGTGTTTGGATAATTTCTGTTTCCAATGTAACAAATGGTTAAGAAAGTGTGGTGGAGCCAGGCGTGGTGGCGCATGCCTATAATCCAAGTGACTTGGGAGGCTGAGTCAGGAGGATCGCGAGTTCAAAGCCAGCCTCAGCAACTTAGCGAGGCCCTAAGCAACTCGGTGAGACCCTGTCTCTAAATAAAATACAAAATAGGGCTGGGGATGTGGCTCAGTGGCCGGGTGTCCCTGAGTTCAATCCCTGGTTCCAGAAAAAAAAAGGCAAAAAAAAAAAAGAAAAAAAGAAAAAGAAAGTGTGGTGGAAGCAGAGCAGTAGCAGCCAACAGGGCAGGAAGCTGGACTTGCAGGGCTGCTCAGTGGGTAGATCCCTGTGCTGGTGACCCTGTTGTGGAGACACTGACCTGTGGAAACTGAGCCTGCAGCTCCTGCTTAAAGACACATTTTGTGATCCCAGTGAGGATCAAAAGAGGTCATGAGTACTCCGTGCTTCGGGCTATCAGAAGAAGAATCAAATCTTTCCAATCTCCACCGACAGGACTCCCAGGGACCAAGCAATGAGCTCACAATCAGGGATTTATAAACCCACAGGAAGACAGGTCACCATGAGGGAGGAGTCAGCAGGAATAAGAAAGATTTATAATACCCCTTCCTAAGGGTGGCAGATGCTGGTTGTCAGATTCAGAAGTTTTTGTTTTGTTTTGTTTTTTTGTGCCAGGGATTGAACCCAGGAGTCCTTAACCACTGAGCAACTCCACCAGCCCTTTTTTTTAAAAAATATTTTATTTAGAGACAGTCTTGCTGAGTTGCTTAGGGGCTCACTAAGTTGCTGAGGCTGGCTTTGAACTTGCAATTCTCCTGCTCCAGCCTCTCAAGCCACTGGAATTACAGATGTGCCCAGATTCAGATTTTTTGTGGACTGAACTGTGTCCCTATTAGAATTCTTACAGCCGGGCGCGGTGGCGCACGCCTGTAATCCCAGCACTTGGGAGGCTGAGGCAGGAGGATCGCGAGTTCAAAGCCAGCCTCAGCAACTTAGCGAGGCCCTAAGCAACTCAGTGAGACCCTGTCTCTAAATAAAATACAAAATAGGGCTGGGGATGTGGCTCAGTGGCCGAGTGTCCCTGAGTTCAATCCCTAGTACCAAAAAAAAAAAAAAAAAAAAAAATTCTTACATTAACACCTCTACCTCTAATGCAACTGTATCTGAACATAGGGTCTTTAAGAGGTAAGTAGGGTTAAATGAAGTTATTTAACCCTATGAAGTTATTTATTTAACCTTATGAAGGTGAACCTCTAATCCATTAGGACTATGGCCTCCTAAGAAGAGGAAGAGAGGGAGGGAAGGAAAGAGGAGAACTCTCCACCATGTGTGGATACAACGAGAAGATAGTGTTCTGAAACAGAAAGCAAGCCTTCATCAGAAACCAAACCCTTATGGACGGTGATCTAGGACTTCCCAGGCTAGAATTAGGTAGACTAATTCAAGAACACAGCTCAATGCAAGTCAGTTCAATGGCATCATCAGAATAGTCAGCATCAGGTATGAGACTGAGGGGTTATCACTTGCAGAGAATTAAAAAACCTGCTAAAGTTGACATGCTGCATGATGTTACTATCATGAGTCAGCAATTCTAAATGGTGTCAGTGATAAACACTCCCCACTAGGAGGTCCGTTTTCATTTTCCTGCCCACAGCCATCACCATAACAACGATGTGTGCAGTGTTTAAAGAAACAAAAGAACAAATTAAAAAGGTAAGCACATAATAAGAAAGAATTAGACAAGTTGAGGAAAAATAATGTATAAAACTAAAAAATATATACTTTTTGAATTGAAAGTTTTGATTGACAGGTAAATACTAGATTAGATGCAGCTGAAGAGAGACTTAGTGAGTGGAGAGACATATCTTGGTATAAATTCTGTTAAAATGAATTCTGTTTGCATAATTTAAATTTGATCTGTTGCTCTGTGCATAATGAGCTGTAAGCTAACTTTATGTGTGAATAGATCACAGCCCATCCTCGTAACAAGTAACTGGGTTTCAGCCAATTTCAACAGCCCAACTTCCATCACCCACAGACTGCTCAAACAGGTTCAAATAAGGCAAGCGCCAAGCCTCAACCACTTGAGCTGTCTCTGTCCCTCCTTTCTGCATTCCATATGTATTTATAGCCAGAGAAGAGGAAGTGACAATCTGCATTCTGAACCTTGTTTTTGTCTGAACTGCTGTCTGATTCTGGATTAAGTCAATTAACACTTACAAAACTGATTTGTTGTAATTATCTTTTAACAATCCATAATGAAGCAAAAAAAATATTTAAAAGCTTTAAAAAATAAAAGAGATTAAGAGACTTGTAGAATAGGAAGAGAAGAACTAACACAGGTGGAAATGAAGTTCTAAAAGGAGGAAAAAGAAGCAGAGGCAATGATCAAGAGAAAATAGGAATGAATTTGCTAAAACTGATAAGAAATACGAATCCAGTCAGGTGCTGTGGCACATGCCTGTAATCTCAGCAAGTCAGGAGGCTGAGGCAGGAAGATCACAGGTTCAAGACTAGCCTCAGCAAGTTAATGAGGCCCTAAGCACCTTAGTGAGACCCTGTCTCAAAATTTTTAAAAAAGGGAGATATAGTTCAGTGGCAAAGCATCCCTGGGTTCAATCCCCAGTACCAAAACAATAAAAAATTTAAAAAGAGAGAGAGAAAAAGAAATATAGATCCACAGATTTAGGAAGCTCAATGACACCCAAGCTTAGGTTAGATAAATAAAAATACAAGGGCTGGGGACATAGCTCAGTTGGTGGACTGCTTGCTTCACAAGCACAAAGCCCTGGGTTCAATCCCCAGCACCACTAAATAAATAAATATATATATATATGTAAATAAATAAAAATACATTCATGCCTAATTTGCAGATGCCAGTGACAAAGGAATGCTCATGAAAAAAGAGAAAGAACTATTTTCTTACAAAGAATGGAAGAAAAATTCAACAGCCACAATGGAAACCAGAATCACAAGGCACATATTTTCATAGTGTTGAGAAAAAATAGCTGCTAACCTGGAATTTTCTGCCCTAGAGAAAAATATCTGTAGAAACTAGGGTCAAATATGGACATTTATTCAGAAACAAAACCTAAGAAAGTTTGCCATTCTTGAAACCTGCTCTAAAGAAGGGTATTTTAAGGCAAGATTCCCCCCAAAAAACAGCTGGAATTCCAGAAAGAATGGTGAACCTCCCCACCACCCCTGCAAATGGCAAGCATGTAGGAAAAGACCAGCACTGTATAAAAAACAATGGTGTCGGATTTGTGGGAATGTGTGTCTATACGTACACATACACATAGGATGCGTGTGTGTGTGTGTGTGTGTGTGTGTGTATGGGTGTGTTTCCCCTGGAGCTGGGGATTGAACCCAGGGCTTTGCATATGCCAAGCATGCACATGACCACAATTTATGGGTTTAAAAAGACAGAACTGGACAACAATCATATTTAAAACCAGAGGGATAAGAGGAAAGAGTTCAAAAGACCTTTTGCTACTTGGGGGGGAAGTCAAGGTATTGCCTAACATTCGACTTTGTTAAGTTAAATATGCACAGGAAATCTTCCAGAGAAAACAAACCCACAAGCATCCACATTTCAAATGGTAGAGGATTAAGTGGAGTAAGAAAAGGGTGGGCAGGGGGACAGAGAGAAAGGACAAACAGAACAGAGAAAAAAGTCTAAATAAATGAGTAACCACGTAATTCTTGGCCAAGTTCAAAAGTTAGTGAGGGAAAAATCTCAGGTGCCAAAACCCAAAAGGAAGCAGGTCAGAGCCCTGAACAGTGGCTGGCACCACAGGGCCTGGTGGTGCTGAACAGGATCTGGGCCTCTGGGACTTGATGCCCAGGATTAGCATCTGATTCTCCCAGGAAGGGAGGGTCACACCCCTGCCTGGGGTAGGCAGGCTGCTGGGGCAGAACAACCAGCAGAAAGAAAGTGTTGCTCCATGAGCGAAGTAACCTGGAACATGTCCACCACAAAACCAAATGATCAACGAGCCCCAAAGATCAGCCTCCCAAGCCGGGTGTGGTGGCACATGCCTGTAATCCCAGCACTTGGGAGGCTGAGGAAGGAGGATTGCCAGTTCAAAGCCAGCCTCAGCAACTTAGCCAGGCTCTAAGCAACTCAGTGAGACCCTGTCTCTTTATAAAATACAAAATAGGGCTGGGGATGTGGCTTAGTGGTGGAGAGTCCCTGGGTTCAATCCCCAGTACCAAAAAAAAAAAAAAAAAAAAAAAAAAAAAAGATCAGCCTCCCAGCAGCCTCACTGGAGGCCAGAGCCACACTCTTCCTCTTCCCTGTTCTTAGAGTTCTCTAGAAGTCTCTAGAAGTATTTACACTGAGTATCAGAACCAGACAATACGCTTGCTCACACTTCTGCTGAGCTTCTTAGTGCATACAGTCAGAAAGTGGAAGGAGATACAAGGATTGAAAAGAAAATACAGAATTGTGTCTGTTTACACACACAAAAAAGAAAGAAACCTATGAATGAACATGGGACTTCGTATGCGAATTCGTCAAAGTCACTAGGTGTGAGATCAACCTCCGAAAACTTAAGCTTTCTTTTGCGACAAAAATAAACATAGAAATGGGAGGGGGGGACACCACTCACAATAGCAATATACCAATAAGATAATATAAATCCACTAAACGATGTGCCAAAGTATTCATGAAGAAGATTAGCTGAAGAATAAAAGTCCTGAGTGAAGGAGAGAAAGCGTGTTCCTGAATCAGAAGTCATGATTCAAAAGATATTAATTCTCCCCAAATTACATTATAAAATCATCACTGCAACCCTAATGAAAATTCCCTAAGGGATCCCTCCCAGTGAATCCTGCCCACATAATCCTAAAATTAATGTGAAAAAAATGAAGATCCCAGCATTGCGGAGAGAATTCTGTGAAATATAAAAATTTAAAAAGCAAAGTGTGAAAAACATCCGAATGTCTATTAGTAAAGGGATGGATAAATAAAGTGTGGTGTCTTTATGTGATGGAATAAAATACAGCACTTAAAATGAATGCATGAGATTCTAAATGTGTTTTGGACAGGTCTCAAAATTAAACTGTTGAGTGAGAAAAATGTCCTCCAGGACTTATGCTCATTTAAAAACCTCCAGCAGAGCAATGATATTTGAAGAATATGTATACACATGGTTTACAAATATCTTCTCCCATATGCTGGTTTTCTCTTTACTCTGTTGACTTTTCCTTTACTGTGTAGAAACTTCTTAGCTTGCTATAATCCCATTTGTCTGTTTTTACTTTTGATGCATCTGCCTTGGGGTGCTATCTAAAAAAATCATTGCCTATACCAGTGTCTTGAAGTGCTTCCTTGTTTTCTTCTACTCTTACATTTCAGGTCTTTGGTCCATAATGAATTGATTTTTGAATATTGCAATAGAGATCTAGTTTCATTTTTCTGCATGTGGATATTCAGCTTTCCTTGCATTGTGTATTAAAGAGATTATTCTTTGTTCAATTTATATTCTTGGCACCTTGTCAGAAATTGGTGTCAGCCTCTCAGGAGACAGAGGCAAGAGGATCGCAAGTTCAAAGTCAGCCTCAGGAACTTAGTGAGACCCTAAGAGATTTAGCAAGATCCTGTCTCAAGGGGGGATGGGGCAGGGGGAATGAAAGATGGTGGAATGAGATAAACATTGTTACCCTATGTACATGTATGATTAAATGAATGGTGTGACTCTACTTTGTGTACAACCAGAGAAATGAAAAGTCGTACTCCATTTGTGTGCAATGAATCAAAATGCATTTTGCTGTCATGTAAAACTAAATAGAACAAACAATTTAAAAAAGACCCTGTTTCAAAATAAAAAATAAAAAGGGCTGGGTTGTGGGTCAGTGGTTCAGCACCCCTGGATTCATCCCCTGGTACCAAAAAAAAAAAAAAAATCAGTTGGTGTGGATTATGCATGTGGATTGATTTTTGAGCTTTTTATTCTATTCCACTGGTCTATGCATCTGTTTTTATCCCAGGGCCATGCCACTTTGATCATAGCTTTGTAGGGTGTTTTGAATTCAGGTATTGTGAAGTCCTCTAGCTTTTTTTTTTTCCTCTAAAGGTTGCTTTGGATATTCTGGCCTTTTGTGGTCCCATATGAATTTTAGGATTTTTCTTCTGTCATTGGTATCTTGATGAGGATTGCATTGAATCTGTAGATTGTTTTTGATAGTATGGATATTTTAGCAATGTTAATTCTTCCAATCCATGAACGTGGGATATCTTCTCCTGTGTGTGTGTGTGTGTGTGTGTGTGTGTGTGTGTGTGTGTCTCCTCTTGGATTTCATTACTAATTTATGATTTTCATTGTAGAGATTTATTTATTTATTTGTCTGAATTCAAACAACTCAATTCAAATAACTCAATTAAAAATGGGCAAATGATCTGTATAGACACTTCTCAAAAGAAAGCATACAAATACATGAGAAGAGGCTCAACATCATTAATCATCAAAGACATGCAAGCCCAAATCATATTCTGGTTAGAATGACTATTGTCCAAAAGATAAAAAATAACAAATGCTGTTGAGGATGCAGAGAAAGGGGAACTCATGCACTGTTTGTGGGAATATGAATTTGAACAGACATTATGGAAAATACTATGGAATCTCCTCAAAAAACAAGAAGTAGACTTTCTATGCAATTCAATAATCCCACTACTGCATTTATATTAAAAGAAAATGAAATCATTATATCAAGGAAACACTGCACTACATGCTTATTACAGTATCAATAACCAAGATATAGAAACAACCTAAGAGTCCATCAGTGGACAAATGGATCAAGAAAATGTGGTCTACATATGCAATGGAACATTACTCAGCCATAAAAAAGAATGAAACCCTGTCACTTGCATCAGTGTAGATGGAACTGCACACATTAAATGTAATAAATCAGATACAGAAAGAGAAATACTGCATGTTCTCACTCATTCATGGAAACTAAAAGAATCAATCTCAGAGAAGGAGAGTGGTGTAGTGGGCACTAGAACTGGAAGGGTAGTGGGGAGCGAGGATGAAAGGAGTCAGAGGAGGCATTTTTTTGTTTTTGCCAAGGGTCTCACTAAGTTGTTGAGGCTGGCCTCAAACTTGAGATCCTCCTGCCTCAGCCTCCTGAGTAGTGGGGATGTGCCACCACACCTGACCAAGAGGAGAGAGGAGAAGCACCAAAGAAGAGACTGAGGAGGAATTAGTTTTGGTGTGCCATAGTGCCAGAGATTGTCTAATCTATGACAGTCTGTACTGCTGTGTTCCAAATAACCCCAAAATAGCCCTTTTTGGATAAGAAGGGTCCAGAGGTTCCTAACACAGGAAAATGATAAATGTTTGAGGAGATGGAGAGGCTAATTATCCTGATTGGATAATTACATATTGTATACATGGATGGAACCTCAGCACCAAAAAATCATCACACTCTACCCCATAAACACACATAAACATGTGCTAATAAAACATAGTTTTAAAAGAATATATACAAATACAAAATAGGGCTGGGGATGTGGCTCAGTGCCGAGTGAACCTGAGTTCAATTCCTGGTTCCAACAAAAAAGATAGCCAGGCATGGTGGCACATGCGTGTAATCCCAGCGACTCAGGAGGCTGAGGCAGGAGGATTGCGAGTTCAAAGCCAGCCTCAGCAACTTAGCGATGCCCTAAGCAACTCAGTGAGACCCTGTCTCTAAATAAAATACAAAATAGGGCTGGGGATGTGGCTCAGTGGTGGAGTGCCCTGGGTTCAAACCCCAGTACCAAAAAAAAAAAAAAAAATAGAATATATACATAGATAGATATGTGCATATGAATAAAAATGTAAAAATGAAGGTCTTTGTCTCTGGTGAGTAGGGAGAACTTGGGATCAGTAACAAAGGAGAATTTAACTTTGTCCCTGAAGCATCCTTTTTTAAATAATGACAATAGGTTTACAGGTGTTCATTCTGAGAGGCGGCTGGATGGGTGTCTGTGGCTTCCTATACTATCAGAACTTAAAGAGAGGGGCTGGGGATGTGGCTCAGTGGTAGAGTGCCTGTCTCGCAAGCACAAGGCCCTGGGTTCAATCCCCAGCACCGCAACAAAACAAAACAAAACTTAAAAAGAGAAAGGGAGAAAGAAGGAGGGGCACAGAGAACCCAAGGGGGCTTTGTAATGAGGGGAGGGCGGTGGTCCAGTCTCTCCTCTAAGTTGCAGGGAACATAAAGAGTCTTTCCTGACGTTCAGGGACCATGGCAGACAGCTCTCCAAGGCCCCTGTGAAGCGTGTGGACAGAGGCCAGCCCTCACCTGCCCAGGTACCTTACCGTGTTCAGCTCGGATTCCAAGCTGCAGTTCTTCATGAGCGGGAACACCTCTCCGTATTTGCTGGGGTTGGTGGACGCTAGGTAGTCCTTCACCTGCTCCAGGTTGCTGGCTGTCAAAAAGCCATCTTCAAGGTCAAAAGAATTGGTCAGCAGCAGAATCACCCTGCAGAGCAGACCATCAGCTTGACCTTCACCGACCAGCAAGGTGGCTGTCCAAAGGCTCTCAGAAGCTGGGGTGGGGGTCTGTCCTCCCACCAGCCTCTCCTTCTGGGTTAGGTGAGGATCTGTGGACTGGTGACCCTTTCAAGAGAAAGGGTGACCTTGGTTGACTTTGAGGAAGTGTGGTGACAGTGTACTTGGGTGTGGTCAGTGCCACTGAAGAAGAATTTAAGGGAAATTTAGAATTACTTAAACTTAAGTTAATATTGGTATGCAGATTATTTCAATGGAAATTAGCTTGCATGACTAATTTAAACTTCAAGGTAAACATGACTGCTTGTGGCTGCTGCCCGCCATGTTGGCATCTTACCTTCTCGATGATACTTCTGTATTTTCAGTCAAGAGCTACACATGGGAAATTCTGTAACCTCTGTGGTTTGGCCAGAGAGGACTTGGTTACTTTATTTTTTTAAAAAAAATTTAAGTTTATTTTTATTTGACTTTTTTGAGATGAGGGCTCACTGTGGTACCCAAGCTGGTCTAGACTCCTGGGCTCAGCTGATCTACCCACCTCTGCTGGACTTTGGATACTTTGGTTTTTTTTTTTTTTTGGAACCAGGGATTGAACTCAGGGACACTTGGCCACTGAGCCACATCCCCAGCCCTATTTTGTATTTTATTTAGAGACAGGGTCTCACTGAGTTGCTAAGGGCCTCGCTAAGTTGCTGAGGCTGGCTTTGAACTTGCGATCCTCCTGACTCAGCCTCCCAAGTCGCTTGGATTACAGGCGTGCACCACCACGCCTGGCTTGGATACTTTGGAGATAAGGGAGATGGATCAGAAGACACTGGAATTGTTTGTTGAATGCTCTGTTCTGCTAAGTACACTGAACCCCACAAACCAGCCCCTTCCTGCAGGGCTCACCTTGACTTTCCCAGGTCCCTCCCTCAGCTCCTAGGGCTGGTGGCAGGAAGCCTGAAACTGGACCCTGTATTGAGGACTCCAAAAGAGGTGGTCTCCATTGGTGGTCTCCAAGGGTGGTCTCCCTTGGCCTCTGGAGGGCACCTCTTCCCAGCCCCCACGTCTGCTCAGAGCTCTGGGGACTCACCCCCCACAGGAGGCTGGAGTCTGCGGGACAGCCCAGGCTTACTTATTTAAGCAGCTTTCATAGTTGAAGGTGGCCTTGAAGCCGTAGATGGAGAAGGTCACGATGCTGGCGAATATGGAGGTGGAGCTGTTGATGATGGACACGATGATGGCGTGCTTCTGGCAGTTGTTGGAGGGCTCGTTGTAGCTGGCAAAGGCGATCAGGCTGCCAAACCCCAGGCCGAGGGAGAAGAAGATCTGGGTGGCCGCATTGATCCAGGCCTTGGGGTTGGCCAACTGCTCCACCTGCAGGGCCGGCAGGGATGGGGCTGATGAACCCAGGGCCCCAGACTCTCAGATCCACAGGAGAGGGAGGTCCAGGGCAGAAGGAATGGCCTCCAGGGCACCACCAGGCAGGGCAACCTGGGACTAGAGCCAGCTCTCCTGACCCTGGCCTGTGCTCAGTCCATTCCCCAGCAGAACCACATCATATTCTCATGCCATATCCTACAGGGCACCTTACCCACAGGAGGTGTGTGACCGGACATTGAGGGTGAAATGATAAAAAAATGCACCGAGCTCTGACCCCCTGGCCAGGCACGATGTGGGTCTGGGCATTTGCAGACACAGTGGTGTGGCTTGGAGGTGGAGTTCAGGTCTGGATTGCATCTGGTGCTGATGTTGGGGGCATTTGGAGAAGGGTGTGCATTCTGGTGGCTGGTACAGTTATTCTGTTTCCAGGCACTAGATTTGCTAAGTGAAGAACTTGACTCCCCACAGGTCCCCTACTGGTGAGCTGTGGGGGTGCTGGAAAGTGGGGAATTGGGAAGGGATGACGTGGAGGGAAATAGTCACCGGGAAGTGGGGCGGAGCCTATGATACTCAGCTCCGGGGAGAGTCGGGGTGGGGCTTTGGGGCAGGGAGGCCAGAAGGAAGGCTGGGGCAGCAGTCAGCTGGGGACAGTGAGGGCGGGAGGGACTGGAAGGAAGAGGTCACGCCCTGGAATGGATGGGGTGGGGACTACCTGTCTGAGGAGGTGGTCCAGCCCCCAGGGGACCCTCTGTGTGCAGCTTTGCCCTCCCTCCATCTCCCCCACCTCCCAGCCACCCCAGAGGGTGGGGGATGTGAGAGAGTCCTCCTCGGGGTCCCTTCCCTCGGCCTGTACCTTGGGCGTGAACATGTACACCAGGCCGTTGGTGGCTCCATGGAGCGTGAGGCCCCTGACCAGGTAGACGATGAGCACGCAGTAGGGCAGCAACGCGGTGAAATACACCACCTGCGGGCATCAGAGGGCGGAGTCAGCGTCCTGGGGAGGGGCGGGCTGCAGGGTGGACACGTGCCCCGCCCCCACTAATGTCCAGAAGGGGCATTGACATTCTTGGTCGGACCGAGTGTCCGAGTTTGGGCTGAAGAAACGGGTTGGCTGGATGTGGCTGCCCATGGCCATCACCAGAAGAAAGTCTCTGATTCTACAAAGAGGAGGCCAGCGGGCACCGGGGCTTTTGCCCTCTGCCCCGCCTTCAAGCCGACTTGGTCTGCGTTGCTGAGCGCGGCTGCCTCCAACCTGACCACATTCCAGGCGGGATAGCCCACACAAGGGACACAGGAACTTTCACAGTGCTAGGTAAAGAGATCAGTCTGCAATGAAAACGTGGGCAATCCAGGAAGGAGTCCAGAGAGGAAGAACGCATGTGCAAATCTCTGCTCAATTGCTGAGCCTAATTTGGCTCTGAGCTTCCTGGTGGCCTAAGCAAAGAAAGAAACACTACCGTTTGTTAGACCTGTATTGTCTCTAAAAGGAAAGAGAATTCAGGGGCTGCGGGCAGGACAGGTTTGCAGGACTAAGGGCTGAGAGAAACTTGCAGGAGCGTTCCAAGAGGAAAAGTAGTGACTCCAAGTGTGGGGGATGAAGTCCCCCAGTAAACTCAACAGGAAACTCACTGATGGGATTTTATGGTTTCTCTCATGAAAGACTGACTTCTTGGGCTTGAAATTGCACAAAAATGGAATTTTTGTCAAGCAAATTGTTCCCTATTCTCATGCATTGCAAATTCAAAGACATTTTCTCTTCAGTTTCTTAGTAGCTTTGGCGGGAGCCTCTCATTCTTGGGGTCATCCTAACTTTTATGAAGCTTCAAAATAGGGACTTCAAGCCAGACATGGTGGCACACATTCTTGTAATCCTAATGACTAGGAGACTGAGGCAGGAGGACCACAAGTTCCAGCTCAGTTCACTTACTAAGGCCCTGTCTCAAAATTAAAAATGAAAAGGGCTGAAGGTGTAGCTCAGAGTAGAGCATCCCTGGATTCAATCCCAAGAACCATGCACAAAAGGTCTTCAAAAGTGCATCTGTGAATCTATAAAGAAAATGTGGTATATATCCCCAAGGGAATATTACTCAGCCATAAAGAAGAATGAAATTATGGCATTTGCTGGTAAATGGATGGAAATGGAGACTATCATGTTAAGCAAAATAAGCCAATCCCAAAGACCCAAGGGCTGAATGTTTTCTCTGATATGGGGATGCTAACACACAGTAGAGGGGTGTGGAGAGGGAAGAATAGAAGTCCATTGGATTAGACAAAGGGAAATAAAGGGAAGGGCAGGGAATGGGAATAGGAAAGACAATGAATCAGATGTAACTTTCCTATGTTCATATATGAATACACAACCAGTGAAACTCCACATCAGGTACAACCATAAGAATTGGATCCTAAGTAGAATAAGTTATAGTCCATGCATGTATAATATGTCAAAATACATTCTACTGTCATGTATAACTAAAAAGAACACGCCTGTGATCTCAGGAGCTCGGGAGGCTGAGATAGGAGGATCGAGAGTTCAAAGCCACCCTCAGCAATGGCGAGGCCTTAAACAACTCAGTGAGACCCTGTCTCTAAATAAAAATACAAAGTAGGGGTGGGGATGTGGCTCAGTGGTCGAGTGCCCCTGAGTTCAATCCCCGGTACAAAAAAAAAAAAAAAAAAAATTTAAAAGCACACCTGCCGGCCACAATTGGATTTTTTCCCTGTAGGTCACTTCCTATGTGCACCAGAGCCTTACAGTATTTGGCGGGCTGTTTTGTGTATGAGCACCCTTATCGTTTAGGTCCTCCTGGGAGAAACACAGCTGGTGACCCTTGTCCCAATGGACTTGAATGACACTCAGCCTTCCATTTCCTCTGAGGCATGGCGCCCTCTTCGCGTGAATTTCCAAAGCCACCAGAGTGATACTGTGTGTCCTCTCACCCAGATAGCAGAAAGAATGTCCGGGGTGTGTCTTTTATCATCACTTCTTTGCTGAGGTCATTAGAACTTGAGAAGAGTAATAAATGCACCTGAGATTATGAGACAACAGGGAGATGCAGGTGGATCCGGGGAAAGATGGCATTGGTCAGTGCTCTGGAGGCACTCAAGGGGCAGTGCCCACAGCACTGGGCACTAAGAGGACACTGGGGCAAGCTCCTTGGGCTCCCCTGCTTCCCCAGAGGCTGTCGGCAGTCCCCACGGGGTGGCTCCTTCTCCCCCATCAAAGGGGCAGGATTGTTGACATCCTGCTCACCCTACTAGGAGAAACCATTGCTGACCAATCTACAAAAATTAAAAGAAGAGGAGGTGGCAGCAGAGGAGGGCAGGAGCCAGTGGAAGTCTTTAACAAGACTCACGCCCTGTTGGTGGAGAAGGATGAGAGGGAACAGACTGTGAGATTCACTAAGGTGCGGTGGCCTGACACGGCCTCACCTCACACAAGCATGAGTGACCTGGAAAGGGAAGGGCTCAGGAGGTCTCCAGGCCACCCTCAGAGCTTCCGGTTCACCCTCCTGCTCCAGAGTGGGACAGAGCAGCAGGGGACCCACTGATCCCTTGGCTCTGTGGGGGGAAATTGGAAGTAACTTACCAAAGATAGAGAGCACTGAGGGGTGGTCACCAACCAAGATGGTAGGTGGTCCTTGGAGCAGAGCTGGGCTCTGCCCTGGCCCTGCCCTCACTAGCTGTGCCCTTGAGCAGGTCACGTCACCTCTCCAAGCCCTGCGGGGAGGGTGTGACAGCAAGGACCTACTGTGCAAGAATGGGACAAGGTGGGCACCCAACTTAGGCGGATCTACAACCAGGAGGGACGGTGTCTGAGGTGGGGCCCGCCGGGGTGTGGAGCCTGGTGCTGCGGGTTCACACAGGTGGCAGGTGATGGAATCTCTCAAGGCAAACATGTCAGCCCTGGGAGGAGTGTAAACCTGGGGACGCAGCAGGGACAAGACTCCGGAAGACCAGGCCTCACCAATCCATGTGCCATCGAAACAGAGCCCAGGGACCGAGCCCAGCTGCACACTGGAATCCCTCAGAGCCTGTTCACCTCCCCGGGATTGGGTGGGATAGGGCGGCTCCCAGAACAGCGATGTCAGACTGGGGCACCAGGTTTTGCAAGGTCTCAAGGCAAATCCATAGACAATTTGTGTGTGTGTGTGTGTGTGTGTGTGTGTGTGTGTGAGTGTGTGATGCTGGGGATCGAACCCAGGGCCTTGTGCATGTGAGGCAAGCACTCTACCAACTAAGCTATATCCCCAGCCCCTCCATATACAACTGACTTGGGAAGCCACCCTGTCTGGGTGACAGTGCAGTGACTTAAAGTTTTAAAGAAGGAGAACAGTGTCTGGTGGCAGGGGCCGTATGGATTTGGAACTGGCTGGAACAGAAATGCTCATTTTTAAAAAGTAGTGAATGAGCCCTCATTTTGAGATTTAGTGCTGACCATCTTTATAGGAACCTCTTAGATGGCTTGTGCCGCCACACTGTGTGCGTCCTCTGCCCCACCAGCTCCTTCCCCGCGCCGCAGAAGCAACCCTGGCCTTGCCCGAGGCCGGAGGCAGACAGCTGCTCCCACCCCCGCCCTCGGGAGCACTGCGCCCTCCAGCGTCCCCCGGCCCACCTTGCCAGTGGACTCGGTGCCCCGCAGGATGCACAGATACACCATCAGCCAGGCCAGGACGAGGCAGAGCGCCGGCTCCCACTGCACACCCCCATTCTCCTGGATGGACGGGGAGATGTTGAGGGTCTTCCTGTACCAGAAGTACTGCGTGGAGGAAGCCTTCTCACACTCCTCGTCGTAGCCTGTGTGGTTTCCATTGAGCGGGCAGACGGACCACGGCAGGGGATCCTTCAGGATGGAAAAGCATCAGACAGAGAGGTGAGAGGGAGGCCAAAGGCTGGGTGGGGTGATGGGTATGAAGGATGCTGGTCCCACAGGGCAGGAGGCTGGAGCTGCTGAGGCAGATGGGGAAGCAGGGTTTGTCAGGGTCACCAGCGGAGCTACAGGGAGCTGGAATGGTTTGGATGTTGTTACCCCAAAGATCCATATATAAAGACTTGGTCTCGAGCCGAGCGTGGTGGTGCACGCCTGTAATCCAAGCGACTTGGGAGGCTGAGTCAGGAGGATCGCAAGTTCAAAGCCAGCCACAGCAACTTAGCGAGGCCCTTAGCAACTCAGTGAGACCCTGTCTCTAAATAAAATACAAAATAGGGCTGGGGATGTGGCTCAGTGGCCGAGTGTCCCTGAGTTCAATCCCTGGTTCCAAAAAAAAAAAAAAAAAAAGACTTGGTCTCGGCAGTGGCAGTATTGGGAGGTGCTGTGGCCTTTTAAGAGGTGGGGCCTAGTGAGAGCTCATCAGGTCATTGAGGCTGTGCCCTTGATGGGGATGTGGGACCACATTCTTCTCTTGCTACTCTTGTTCAAGATGTGACCTTTTTCTCCCAATGCACTCCTGCCATGATGCACTGCCATTTGCCACTCTTACTAGGAGTTCAACCAATGGGACCCATCTGATCTTGGTCTTTGAACCTTCCAGACTATAAACTAAATCCTTTCTCTTTATAACTTACCTGCCTCAGTTATTTTGTCATAGTAATGGAAAACTAACTAATGCAGAGTCTACTCAACTTGCAATTCTGCAAGCGTTTGTTGAGGACTATTGAACTCCGTTGTGCATCTAAAAGGCTGAGGAAAAAGTGGGCCATGGATAGACCAGCTAGGATAACAGCACTGTGACTCTCTACCTCTACAGCAGCCAGACCTGGAATTCAAACCCCAAACTGTAGTACTGGTCATAACGATCAGAACTTAGGCAATAACTCATGTATTCCCTGTTGTGTGCCAACACAGGATTAAACAGAGAAAGTCAAATATGTGCCCTAATCTGTCACATAGAATGTCTCACTTCTACTTAGCCCACCTTTATCTGCTCCAAGCCAATACCCCTAACAGGGCACATCTGCTGGTAGAGACAGGCACATCTTCCCATGGACACTGGATCTGGAAGCCAGAGGGGGAAGGGTTTACCACCCTGAAGCAATCGTACCCCTTGAGTCACAGAACCCTGTATAGTGACTTCCTTTGAGCTCCAGTCAGCTACATCTGAAGCACTTGGACTCTTGGACTTTGTAGAGTGGAGACAGTAAGATCCTCTTCTGCTTAAGCTGGTTTACCCTGAGTTCTCCAGCACCGATGAGCAAAGGAGGCTAAATGGTGCTTGTACAATGAACAAGATCCAAGGCCAAGTGCAAGATAGATACTGAATGGCAGTATAATGATTAATGAGAAGTGTCAACTTGATTGGATTAAGAGATGCTGAAGATGAAGGTTTCTAGGTGTGTCAGTGAGGGTGTGCCTAGAAATGACTGGCATGTGGAATAGGAAACTGAAGTGGAGACCCTCCCTAAGCATGGGCAGCACCGTCCAATAGGTTGGAGGCTTGGATGGAATAAAAGTTGAAAGAACAAGGAAGCAGCAGCAGATGGAAGCTCGATTCTTCTTGAACGGGTTCTTGATTGCTGCTGCGATCGCCTGAGGACATCAGACTCTCCCTTCTTCACTCTTCCAAAGTGGACTCTGCCAGTGACTCTCCAGTGAGTTTCCAGAAGCCTTCAGTCTTGGACTGGGATGGTGCCATTGATTCCTGGTCCCTCAGCTCTCCAGCCTGCAGACGGCCATTGTGGACTATCCAGCTTCTGGTCGTGTAAGCCAATCTAATAAATTCCCTTCTTATAATCATAGTTCCCATTGATTCTGTTCCTCTAGAGAACCTTGACTAATACAGGCAGGGATGGAGGAACAGAATGAACTCTGACCACACTTGGTGGGGAGTCCAGAGCAGCAACCCTACTCTGCCAAGCCCAGTCCCACGTGGATCAGTCTGGGTGTCTCTGGGTTCCATGGGCTCAGATTCATCAGAGAGAAACGCACTAACGAGAGCAAGTCTGACCACCGCGTTAGGCTTAATCCCATCATAGTTCACAGTCCACACCACCAAGGCCCAGTGGTGTCACCTAACTGGTCATGGCCACTCTGCAGTGATGGCTGGAGCCCAGGTTTATACCCTGGACAGTGCTTAGGCCCTGTGTGGGGGACACCTTGGTCACAGAGCCACCCTGGCTTGCCAGGGTGTAAGAGCCAGTTTCTAGCTTTGATCCAGATGTTTTCCAGATGCCACAGCAGCCCTACCACTCTGCACTAGGAGCAGTTTCCCCCAAAGACAGCTGGCATCTCCTGCCCTGCCCTGGGAGTCTGGGCAGGCCTGGGGCTTGCTGTGACCAACAGGTGCAGGGAGAGATCTCGGGTGACTTTCCACGGAGGCCTCAAGGGCCTTTGTAGCTGTCTTTTCATCATCTTGGAAACCAGCTGTCACATGAAGATGGTCAGCAAGACTCTTGAGGGATGAGGCCACATGGACAGAGAGGCCATCAAGAGAGAACCCAGGTACCCAGTGACAGCACTGGGTCCCTGCCAGGTGAGAGAGGCCCTTACAGACATGAAGTCCAGTTGGCCCACCCCAGCCAATGTCTCCAGGGCCATTTACTCAGCCACAGGGGTCCATCCACTGAACCTCTGTGGAGGCTTCAGGCTCCAGGTTTCCAACTCTTCCGAGAGGACTAAACCACCCAGGAGGATGATACCCGGGCTGTACAACCAGTCTCTGATGTCATCTGTGTGGGGTGGGGCCTGGGCATCCAGTCAGTGTCAGTGTGTGACCAGGGTAAAGAAGCTTCAGAGCCAGATCACTGGAGCAATGGCGGCCCCCGCTGCCCTGCCCCCAGCAGGATCCCCCATCTGCATTGGTAACAGCCTGAGGCTGAGGGCCCCAGAGCAGAGGGGCAGCTGTTGGACTGGAAGCCACTCCTGCCACCATGACTCAGGGAGCAAAGCGGGTGAATGCTTCCATGGGCAAGGACCAGCCTGGCCCAGAGCGAGTGCTGGTGAGCGCCTCCTGCACCCTCGCTGCCATTATCATGTGACCCTGGAGGTGGGCTCCAAAGCAGAGGGACTCAGGGGAAGTCCACCGACCTGTGAAGGACGGGGTGAATGAATATTTAAGTGACTTTCTGGAATCGATGCCCCTCACATTTCTGAGGACTAGAAATAGGGACCCATTTTTTGATACACTTTATTTTCGCCTTCGGAAGATGGCAAATCGTTCCTGACCTTTGTTAGACAAGGCGTATTGCTTCCACCTGTGAAGGCGTCTATAAATCTAAGCCGGACGAGCTGGTGCATATCTGCAGTCCCAGCTACTCAGGAGGCTGAGGTGGGAGATCACCTGGGCCCATGTGTTTGCGACCACCCTGTGCAACACAGCAAGACCCCCACTCAAACAACGACAAAAGGACACAAACCGATAATGCCTGCAGTAATGCCTGCACCTCTTTAAGAGAGCCATTGAGCAATGTACAACTTGCCCAACCGTACGTGGCAGCTCTGCAGAGAGGAGGGGATGTAGGTCCCAACGTTTAGAGCAAGAGGAGCTGCCCTGTGTCCACCCAGCAGTCTGGGGAGAGGCAGAGTTGTGGTCGGGTGTAGGGACACACCTTAAAATGGCGACCACATTAACAACACCCTCGGGGCAAAAGCCTCCCCCACTCGTGGTACCACCAAGGTGGCGGCCCAGGATTGGCTCATTCAACTTCCATGGACCTGAGCAGCTTTGCATCTTAGCAGACCTCTGCCCTGCAGGCCTTGCTGTATAATGCATGTGCTGTTGACCTTTAAAATGATTGGCCCCCGCCTGTATCTCCTCCCCTCGCTCCCTTTTCATATACCTGTTTCACCCCTCCATTAAACTGAGATCCTGCTCGACAGACTCCCGGCTGGTGTGGGTTTTTTCGCCGTCGACAATCACCATCCTGTTTGACCCCGTGCCCCCCTGGCTGGTCCAAGGGTGGGCACCCAACCTTTGTTGTTCGGTGCGGAAGGAACAACAGTCGGGCTTCATGGAACTCTAGGCAAAGCCAGGAAAAGAATGTGGTGCTGGGGCTAAACTCAGGGCAGAGTCCTTGCCACCATGGGTATGTGATGGGGCAGCCTGGCTGGGTGGGGCTCCTTGGGAGGCCATGGTGGGGTGGAGATGCCACTTTCCAAGTCAGGATTATTAGAATAATTCACCCAAGTATTCCTGGAGGCCCCAAGGATTCAAGGATATGTGTTCCCAAGGACTCAGGAAGCCTCATACACTGGGGTCAGGCAACAGTCCATGGTCAGCCCTGCCTAGCTTTGGGGCCATGGGAGCACTTCTGAAGCTTGAAGGTCTGGCTCAGGTGTTGGCCAGATGGTCCTGTCTCCTCCTCCTTCCCGTCTGGGAAGAGGCTGAGCTGCACGTGGCAGCTGGAAGGCGAGTGGGGGTCCTGGAGAGAGATGAGGCTGGAGCTACCTGGTGGGCAGTGGGGAGGAAGTGCTCTTGGCTGGAAGGGGGTCTCTTTCATTCCACAACTTCTATCCCCTGCTGCACTGTGCACTGGGTCAGCTCTGTGGATAATCGGGACACTGTGCAGACTGTTGGTCTTTGAGAACAGCCCCTGTTGTGTTCAAGGGTGACAATGGACCTTCTGGGAGAAATTTGGGGTCTTCAGGAAAAAGGAGGGACTCCTCTCGGAGCCCCAAACCTGAAAGGGTAAGCGACCATGGCAGAAAGGCAGAGGAAGGAGGGGAGAAGCGGAGGAGGAATGGCCCCTGCAGACTTGCCCTCACACACACAAAGTTCTTAATATGTTGGGGTCACATCCTTCAGAGCGAACCGAATGATAACTGTGGACCTCAGGCCCAAAAATGGCGCATGCGCACACACACACACACGCTCATCCACCTGCACTAGCCGGCTCACGATGCAGGTCCAGGGTCGGGATCCCCCTGGCTTGGGGACCTCGGCTTCCCTTCCTTCCACTTGCTGGCTCCCTGGAGGCTGCCATCCTCCACCCACCATGGCCTGAGGTGGACACCCTTTCTTTTCCTGCTCTGGCGAGGACTCCTGCTCACCTGGAAGGAGTGGAAGAGGTACCAGAAGCCCCAGGCGTTGATGACGTTGTAGTACATGGAGAGGAAGAAGGAGACCACCACGCTGGCGTAGCCTGCCAAGAAGCAGAGGGCAGCGCTGAGGACCAGATATGGGTGGTCCCGTCCAGAGCATGGTCCCAGGACAGGCCCGCAGTGACTCCCCTGCCACAGGAAAGCCTTCTTGGAGTTTGCGTGAGCGCTGTGACCTCCTCCTGAGAGTTCTTTCTTTCTTTGCCCCGCCCTCCATCTTCTGGGACATGAGACCAAGGACAGCTCTTGGTTTTTGGTTTTGGAATCGCAGTGCCAGGTACCATGCTGTGTTCCTCATATGCGTTTGGTCCTCGTAACAGCATTGCCCCCATTTCACAAAGGAGGAAACTGAGGCATGCGGCTTGCCCAAGACTGCCCAGCTAGCAAGTGGCAGAGGGTAGGTTCCAGTCTCATGTGTGTGTGAGAAGCTCTTTGTCACTGCCAATCACCAGCCCCAGGCTGAGTGTGACCACAGCTTCCTCTTTGGCTCACTGAAGATTAAGTTGCTGGGGCCAGATCTGGTCCCATAGGGTTAGGGAGCAGGGGCATGAGGAGCAGGATGGAGACTGCATGGGAATGAGCTGCCCGGGCTGGTCAGGACTGCAGAGCTCAGGGTGGGCTTGTGAGCAGAGGGAAGATGGGTCACCTGGGGTGCCCGGGAGCTGCCGGCACAGGCCCTCTAGAGCCCTGTCCCCCACTCTTCCCATCCCACACCCGAGAGCGCTCACAAGGAGACTGACGCGGGCCATGGTGGGATTATTCACACTACCAGTATCGGCAAGCTGCAGAGCAGGGGTCGCCACCCCCAGCTACACTTGGGGTGCTGGATGCTCAATGGGGACCAGCACCCCAGAGTGACATGCACAGCAGCTGTCTTCCTGTGACGTAGCTTGTGCTGCCTCTGGGGAGCCCGCCGTGCTGACTCAGGTGGACTGAGCTGTTAAAAACCAACAGCTTTTCAAGGCGAGGAGTCATTTAGGGTTTGGAGATGATTTGAGAGGCCACTGGACACATTGCTCCTCTGTGACTGAGATCAGATCCTGTCAAGCTGACTTCTTCCTCACTCCTTGAGGAGTCACTCAACTTTCCTGGCTTCCCTCCTTTCTGGGGCAGGAAGGGTATGTAGAACAAACTGGCCATGGGCACCGTATATGGTGGGGTTCAGGTGCCAGGAGCACCAGCTCCAGGTAACTGAGGAGACATATCGTGTGACGCAGCACCCCTGCTCTCCAAATGTGCCTTGGTTAGAAATTTAATGGTACTTCACCCGGCAACCTCTCAGTGGTGCAATGCAAGTTTAAATAAGCTCATGCACTTATATCTTATAGGCTGCACCCAGCACATAGCAGGTGCTCAGTAAAAGGGATCGTTATTAATTAGCAGGGAGCAGTTATGTGCATTTTCTGAATGGTTGCTGGCTAGGCTGGAGTTAGAGCCCCCACACTGGGCAGCTGCTTCCCTTTTACATATTTCCAAGCCACGGCCCAGTGAGGAGAAGCCATGTGGTATCAGTGTCCCAGGGTGCGGCCCTGTGAGTCAGAATTCCAGCCCCTCTCAGCCCCTCCTGGACTCTCAGTCCATCCTGTCAAGGGTTTGTCTGGGGCCCCGTGCTTGTTGATGGATTCCCACCCCCACCTCTGTGCTGCCAGGCAACCAAAAGGGGTCTCTGGGTGGGAGGGGACTGGAGAGGGCCTCACATACCAACACCACTGAGGTAGGGGCTGATGGTCCTCCAGGCGCCGATGCTGCCTTGCCGCATGCGCTGCCCCACTGCTAGCTCCAGGTACAAGAGTGGCATTCCCTCCACGATGAGCATGATGAGGTAGGGGACCAGGAAGCTCCCTGTGGGCATCCAGAGCTGAGGACCAGGTTGGCACCGCAGACGGCCTTGTTTTACCACCTGTGCAAACACCCGTCCCTCATCCTCCCACCTGCCCTTGTATCTTGGCCTTCTATCTTTCCACTCAGTCTTCAGTCTTCTGCCTGCATGGCTCCCACCATTCCACACGTCCACCCCTCAGTTATCCCTCTCACTCATCCATCATTTTCTATCCATTTTCTTTCCTCCCTCCCACCCACCCATCCATCCACCCATCCATCCACCCAGACATGCATCCATGCATCCACTCACCCATGCATGCATGCATCCATGCATCCCTGCATCCACCCATCCATCCACCCATCCATCCATGTATCCATCTATCCATGTATCCATGCATCCATCCACCCATCCACCCATGCATTCATCCATCCATGAATCCATCCATGAATCCATCCATCCATCCATCCATCCATCCATCCATCCATCCATCCTTCCATCCATGCATCTTTCCATCCACCCATCCATGCATACATGCATCCATCCATCTATATAAGCATCCATCCTCTTTTTCTTTTGACTCATCCCTCCATCTACCATCCATGGAAGACATGCAGACATGTCAGTTATCAAAATCTCTAAGTATCCCCACCCAGGGAGGAAACTGCCTCTGTCCCACACTCCTTGAGTGTCCTCTTCAACTCCTCTTCCAGAACACCCATTCCATCTTCTATTTCATCAACTAAGGGTTGATCAGAGCCTAGACAACTGAGTTGCTGCAATTTTTCAACACTCCCCCCTTGAGCCTGCCCACCCAGCTGTCCCCCTCTATTTACTTCCTCTGGGCTGCACATAGCCCTGACGGTGCCCAGGTGAGGTGGTCTCACTCTGGCTCAGGCCTGAGTACAGATGGGATGGGCGATTAGCAACCCTATTTCCCACCCTGGAGGGCTCACCTGGGCAGGGGAGGTTCAGTTGCCCTATAATTGCCCAGGGCCACAGACTATTCCTTCCAGGCTTGATATCATCAGAGAGATGGCTCCCCAATAGACAAAGCTCTGGGTCACTCCTCCTTTTACAGAGCACCTCTGTGCGTATTTGGTTTGAACAGTAGCTTTCCACCTAAAATGTCATTTTAGTAAAGGGAACTGTGACTCATAAGGACTTCACACCTACCAGTTCCTTTGGAGTCATGGCACTAAGTGCCCTTAGTGATGTGGGGAGCCAGGGAGTGGGAGTGGGGCTGTGGCATCCCACCCTGCCAGACCAAGGAAGAGGCGGGTCACCTGTAGCAGGCCCCCCTACCTTCCCTGGAGAGGACTGGCACCCCAGTCTACCCAGGAGTCCCTCATCCATCCCTCTCCAGTTCCTGGCTCTAGTTCCAAAGTCCAGAGAGAGGAGGGCAGGGCTTCTGATTAAATAAAACCCCAACACTATAGCTGTAGGAATTAAGGGCTGGTTACAGAAGGAACTGATGACCCAGGTGTTAAGATAAACAAGGAAATATAGATCCTTTTTTTAAAAAAATTTTTTTCGGTACTGGGGATTTAACCCAGGGGCACTTAATCACTGAGCCACATCCTGAGCGCCCCCTGCACATTGTTTTTTGAGACAGGGTCTCACTGAGTTGCTTAGGGCCTCGCTTTTGCTGTGCCTGGCTTTGAACTTGCAATCCTCCTGACCCAGCCTCCTGAGCTGCTGGGATTACAAGCATGCGTCACTGCGTCTGGAGGAAATATATATTCTTACATTAAAATTCAATAGTTAAAAAAAAATGCTTCCATGGTGCATGGGCCTGGCCTGTACCCTGGCTTCTCGCCCAGCAGGTGTTCGCAAGCCCTTTCCGACCGCGCCCCTATCTCTGCATCCCCTTAAGTGGCTGCGGAGCGTTCCACTCTGAAACCAGCGCAAGACACCTTCACTCAGTCGTGGACCCGCAGGGCGTGTCCAGTTTTCTGCCATCCTAAGCAAAGTCGAGGATTGCAACCTGGACTACTTGCTTGGTTTTATTCCTGGGGCCACCTATCCCGAAAGTGGAATGGCTGGGACAGAAGCCATGTGGCTACTGGGCTACCGCCGAGGGAACGGCAGGAGCGGTGCAGGGACGGCGAGGGCCTGTGCTGACCGCTTACCTATCTGGCTCCTCCGCTGTGCAGAAGGGGCCTCAGCAACCCGCAGCTCACAGCAAGACTCTGCTTCGAGAATCCTCCAGGCCTATCCCTTCCTGCCCTCAGAGACACGTTTTGACACTCCATCAGGTTTCTCTGGGGGTCTGAGGCCATCAGTGGCTTCTACCCTTGAGCCAGATAGAGTGTGTCCATCCCTCTGAGTTGGTAAAATAATCTTAGATTGGGGGTGTGGCTCAGGGGCAGAACACTTGGGCCCTCGCCTTGGCAGGTGAGGTCCTGGGTTCCATCCCCAGCATGCACACACACACAAAATAACCGTGTCATTTTCACCCAAAGTGTCAAACAGTAACCACACCTGGCAAAGTTCACAAACAGCTTGTCTCTGTGACACAGCCCACCGTCCACTGCCCCGGGTTAGGGGGAAGGAACACCGGGTGGAAGGTTCCATGCCAGGTGAAAGCATGAAGGCCAGGAGCCCTGCCTGTCAATCATTTCTCTCCCTAACCTTCAATATGCAACCAATTCAGGGAAATGTGCCCTGAAATCATTTTGTCAACAAATGATCCCAGAACACTCCAACCTCTGGGTGGAACAATGAACCTCGGCCCTCATTTCACAGTTTATATCAAAACACCTGACAAAGGATCACAGACTTGTATGTACAACTAGAAGCTGTGAAACTCCAAGAAGAAAAGGAGAAAATCTTCATGCAAAGATGTCTTAGCTACCACAGCAAAAGACCTATATGTGGAAAAAATATGTTGATAAATTGGTCGTCATTGCTTCGACTCTGTGAAAGCTACTTAGGAGAACAAATGGAGAAACTACGGATGAGGAGAAAATATTTGCAAAATATACAGCTGTGTATACAAAGCCTTCTCAAACTCAACAGCAAGAAAACAAAGCACCCACTCAGACAAGTACAATAATGTTGATCAGAAATTTCACTGAAGAATATATGCCTTAGTCCATTGATGCCACATCCCAGGGTAGATGAGACTGGGTCACTTGTAAGGAAAATAAGTTCTTTGGCTCACAGGTCTTGGGGACATGAAATCAGAGAGCATGGTGCCAGCATCTGTGAGGGGTTCTTACCAGTCCATGGCATAGGCGAGAGGGCAAGAGCAAGCAAGAGGGTGTGGAGATCATTCTGATAGCAAACCCACTCCAGGCTCTGGAGGCTGAGGCAGGAGGATTGCAAATTCAAAGCCAGCCTCAGCAACATAGAGAGGCCCAAGCAACTTAGTGAGACCCTGTCTCAAAGTAAAGAATAAAAAAGGGCTGGGGATGTGGCTCAGTGGTTAAGTACTCCTGGGTTCAATCCTCAGTGCAAAAAACACACAAATAAACAAACCCTCTCCGGTGGTAATGACATTCCTCCATTTGTGAGGGATCTGTCCCTCAGGACCTAACGCCTCCAGAAGGTCCTGCCTTTCAACACTGTTGTATGGAGGATTAAGTTTCCAACATGTGGACTCTGCCAGGCACAATCAAACCACAGTTAAATTTATGAATGGCAAATTAGCACACCAAATGAGGCTCATCCCTGGTATTCATCAGGAAAATGCAAATTCAAACTGAAATGAGACACCCCACACTTATTATAATGGCTACAATTTAAAAATGCCATCAATACTAAGTGCTGGCGAGGTTCTGGAGAAAATTCCACACGTTGCTGGTGAGAATGTAAAATGGTGCGATCCCTTTGGACAGCAGTGTGGTGGTTGCCTACAAAGTGAAGCATACACGTCTCATGTGACGGCATAGAACTGACACCAAAAATAACGCAAAACCGCTGCATGTAAACATATCTCAATACAAGAAACATTTGCTGCATCATCAGCTTGAAAGTAAGTCTACTAACCAGATCCTCTTCCAACTGAACTGCTCGCATGCTCCTTTGATGCAGAAATTCCAAGCTGGATCTGCTCAAGGAGACCGTGGTGGCATTTAGAGAGACGGACAAGGCCTGCAGAGGTGCGTTTGTTCCTGTGCATCCTGATGGGCTGCACTTGGTCGATTAAACATGGCTACCCATTCTCAGAGCTCCTGAAGGTGGGGTCTGATTCCCCACCCTGGAATCTGGGCTGGCCTTGGGACTTTGTGCAGTAGAATGCAGGGGAAGAAGGATGCCATCTGGCTCCAGAGTCCAAACCTCAGGACTTGGAGCATGGCCTGAGCATGGCCCTGTCCAGGTTCCTGAGGATGACAGGCCACGTGCAGGAGAACCTCAGGCCCCCAGCCAACGGTGCTAACAGCCAGATGTGGGAGGGACCTTTCAGAGCATGAGCAAGGCCAGAGGCAAGCAGTGGAGGAGCTGCTCTGGAGACCCACAAAACTGTGAGGGGAGATTAATTATAGTCATACTTGTGTGGGTTTTTTTGAGGGGGTGGGTACCAGGGATTGAACTCAGGTGCACTCGACCACTGAACCACATCCCAGCCCTATTTTGTATTTTATTTAGAGACAGGGTCTCACTGAGTTTCTTAGGGCCTCGCTAAGTTGCTGAGGATGGCTTTGAACCTGCGATCCTCCTGTCTCAGCCTCCCATCATACTTGGTTTTTATTATTGATGTTTGTTTGTTTTGGTACTGGGGGTTGAACTCAGAGGTGCTTAACCACTGAGCCACATCACAGAACTTTTTATTTTTTATTTAGAGACAGGGTCTTGCTGAGTTGCTCAGGGCCTCACAAAGTTGCTGAGGCTGACTCTGCACTTGGGATCCTCCTGCCTCAGCCTCTCAAGCTGCTGGGATTACAGATGTGTTCCACCAAGCTGAGCAACTGTAGTTGTTTTAAGTCACCACTACCCCACCCCCAACCACTTTCCCTTTTAATACCTTAGCATATACTTTTTATGATATGGTAAAATATTTATGGAACAACATTTTTTAAATTTCGAACTTCTATTGGAAGGAGCCTCTCTAAATTGACACTTTCATCCTGAATGTGAGATAACATTAAAGAGGTGATTTGAAAAGATCCATATTGTAGCAAAGTGAAAGAAAATGGAATTCTCCAGGATTTTAAAAGAATTTGAAGTGGCATCTTAGGTGATCTAAGAAAACAATTGTATTTTCATGGTTCTCCTTTTGGTTCAATATTAGAAGAGTTCTGTTGCTACCACCTGTTTTAAGAGGTAGGATATGGTTTTTAGTCCAGTTTCCTGATCAGATGGCCTCAGTAGATTCTTGTATCTCAGCCTATCTGTCTTTAGTGATGGCCAGAAGATTTCAGTGCCCAAGAAAGTCAGACTTCTTGCTGGTCTCTACTTGAGACCTATGGACCAGATATCCACTATGGGAAGGAAGTCCTTAGGCAGTGGGTGAGGAGCTGGAGACAGGATGGTCCTCCCTGGCCACCACAATTAAGCTAGCCACGCTTGTCTCAGAAAGGTTCTCCTCTGTACCCTCAGCAGTGCTTGCACTCAATAGGTGTTGACCATGTCTGGGTCAGGGGTGACAGATCCTAGCTGGAGCTGATTATCTTCCTGAGACAAACCCAAAGGAGTCAGGCACGGGGAGCTGGGTGTATTTTAGTCAACATTTTCACTGCTGTGACTAAAGGATCCGACCAGAACAATTTTAGGAGGAAAAGTTTATTTGGGGGCTCACAGTGTCAGAGGTCTCAATCTAGACAGCAGGCTCCACTCCTCGAGGTTCAAGGTGAGGCTGAACATCATGGCAGAAGAGTGTGGCAGAGGGAAGCAGCTCGTATGATGATCAGGAAGCAGAGAGAGATTCTACTCTCCAGATACAAAATATATCCCCCAAAGCCACGCCCCCAATGAACCACCTCCTCCAGCCACACCCCACCTGCCTCCAGTTACCACTCAGTTAATCCCATCAGGGATCAATTCATGCATTTAGTTAAAGCTTTCACCCAATCATTTCTAGTTCAAACCTTCTTGCATTGTCTCACATGTGAGCTTTTGGGGGCACCACCTCTAAACCACAACAGGGGGTGCTCCAACCTCAAAGCAAAGTTCTGCTTCTCACTCTAGTTCCAATGTAGTCATTGGCTTCTTGGCGACCTGGGCCCTCTCTCCCATCCTGTCCATCTTTTGTGTGTAGCTGCTGTGCTGCGCTTGGCCAGACGCACATGGGAACAAACCGGGTTCTGCTCTTGTGCAGCGGGCAGAGGTGCCACCAGCACCCCTTGGGTTGTGTCAGCACATAATTCTTAAAATCAAGATTCTCTTACATGATCTTAGTGCAATGAGCAAAATCAGCAAATCATCGCAGACATAGGACTCTAACTTAATCTACGGACTTAGTTGAGATTTTACCAATCGCCTCCCTGATGTCTTTTTTCTGGTGTAGAATCCCGGCTCTTCAATCGCACCTGGCCTCTGGTTGCAAGGTCTCCTTATACTGTTTGTTATGACCTTGGCACTTTGGATGCTGCGCAGTCAGTTATTTTGTAGAATTTGTCTCGCCTTGGGTTTGGGCAGAAACACCGAAGTGACCTTGGGCGCATGTCTAGAGCCACAAGATAAATTTTTCCCCTTCTTGGTGCTGCTGACTTGACTCACGTGGATAAGGTGCTGTCTGCTAGGTTTCTCTGCTGAAACTGACTATGCTCCCATCTGAAACAGGGAAGTACTTTGTAGGAGACTTTTTTTTTTTTTTTTTGAACCAGGGATTGAACTCAGGGGCACTCAGCCACTGAGCCACATCCCCAGCCCTATTTTGTATTTTATTTAGAGACAGGGTCTCACTGAGTTGCTTAGAGCCTCGCTAAATTGCTGAGGCTGGCTTTGAACTCGCGATCCTCCTGCCTCAGCCTCCCGAGTTGCTGGGATTACAGGTGTGTGCCACCGCGCCCAGCTTTGTAGGAGACATTCTGAGACTAATCAACTGTCTTATTCTCACATTTTTGTCCAATTACTATATCGGCTGCCAAAGGGTGATTTTCTACTTCTGCCATTCCCTCTCAGTCCTGATGATTTTGAGTGGCTTGTCACGCGGGGACAGGTAACTGAGACAGAGGTGGAGCCCTGTGTTAATGTGTCTGCCATGTTGAGCCTGTGTTACTCCAGGTGAGTGGGACGCCCACAGGCACAGTGTTTCTGGAAGAAGTAACTCTGGCTCTTTGCCTGGTTGATTCTTACCTCTCCCCACCTCCCTGGTCCCCACCAGCACGTCTCCACAAGTCCTCCTGCACCTGCAGCTCTTACCCTGGCTTATCCTTAGACCATGGCACTCTGGCTCAGGGCCCCTAAGCCTCCCGTGTGGTCAAGCCCTCTTAGGCTCCTCCTCACACCAGGGACCTCTGCTTGCAGCCTCCCTGGGCCTCTGAGGCCTTGGGGAGTGGGCTCCTGCCTTTCTCCCTCACTGCAATCCTGCTAGGCTGGCTTTTGCACCTTTGCCCTGCGGTCCCCTCTGTCCAGGGGACAGTTCTCTGCCCAAGCATGGCTTCCTCACCTGCCCTCACTAGCACAGCCCCCATGCCCTCTGACCCCTCACCTGCAGAGGGTCCTGCAGAGCAGTCACCTGTGTTGAGACCGTATAATCACATCGTATGCCTGGTGTCTGCCTCTGGACTGGTGTGGAAGCTCACGCTCCTTGCCTGGCCCTGAATGGCACTGGGCAGGAGCTGGAGCCCAGGGAATATTTGTTGATTGCAGGAAGTTCTCCTTCAGGTCTCACTGGGTCTTCCACACACATTGCTCCCTGTAGGATCTCTCCCAACTACCCCAACCTAAGTGCCCCCCCCCCCACTTTCTGGGCTCACAGCCCCTTGCTATTGAGGTCCTAGCCACACACTGTCTACTTGTCTGCTCACCCCTCCCAAATCCCGAAACGGCTCACTGAGCTTAGGGATGAGGTCTACCTGGTTCACTGCAGAGTTCTACCTTCATGAATGGTGGGAACACAATCAATGCTCAATAAACATTTGTTGAAAGACTACTGGATGGTAAGTGGTTCTACAGTGGTGATTCTACTGGAGTGGGCAAGTCATGAGGCTGTTACCAGGGAATAACAATGGAAAGGTCTGATGAGGTGCCTCATGGTGCTAAAAACAGTGTGGTTTTAAAAAAAACTTCACACTGTCACCATTTTACCCTCTGACTTGACTTCGTGTCTGCAGAAGATAAGAGGAATACTGGCAAGGCCTTGGTGGCTTATGCCTCCTTCTGAAAGGATGAGCCCGCAGGAAGCAACCTTTGGACCTGTGATAAGTCACCGTAGATCAAAACAGAAGAAGCACCGGAGGGTGACAGAGCCAGTGTTCCTCTGAAACAGATTTGCTATGAGAGGCAGAAGAAAGCAAATAACACCAGGCAGCAATGAAGAAGACAGAGTAAGAAGACGAAGGGTTTTATGAGGATAAACAAACAAACAAACAAACAAAAACAAACTCTGATGGCTGAACGTCAAGCCCCAGGCAACAATAAGTAGAGAAAAACCACAATGTTAAGAAATCATCCCACGGCTGAAGGAAAAGAACGAAGAGGTGAGAATCATAAGAGCAGAGAAGAGATGTGGCTGGCAAGGCCACACACCTGCTCCAGCTCAGGTCCCCAGGAGGCGAGGGCACAGCAGACTCTGCCTTAGAACAGACCCCATGACCGATTCCACAGGTGTTCTCCTGGGTGTGGGCAAGGTGAGGGCTCACCTGTCCTAGGTAAGGCTGCTGAGAACATGATTAATACATACGCACATCGCCTGGGATTTGGGGGAAATGATGAGATCATATAAACTTATATAATATTTCAGGTGTCCAGGATACCTCAGGACTAATAAATATGCAAAAGTTCTCCTTCACGGAACCAAAAAGCTGAAGACAATAAAGAAGCTTCTATAGATTTTTCTTTTTTTAAGTAGAAGAGATTGTAGGCCAGTCATGAGATGACAAAGGAAACATATTCTCAGTCATACTCATAAAACGATCCACCTATTGAGGATTCCTGAAATAAATTACTTGTTGATGAATTGAAGTGTCAGATAAAAGGAAAGAACTGAGTTAGGGTGAATAAACAGAAGAGAGTGAAGTCTAAAATAAGAGTTAATTTCGTTGTAAATGCAAAAGGAAAAAGGAACTCCTGAATGAGAAGCAGCAACATATTAATAGTAAAATGATCATCTTCATGAGTCTGAAATCCCAGATTATGCCAAGTTAATAATAAGTGGGATGCAGGTAAGGAAAGAAACAAGAAGTGAATGTGTGTGCTATGGGTTGAACACGTTCCCCAAATTTCTTGCATTGGAAACTTAATTCCAAACTTCTTATGTTCATGGTATTTGGAGGTGGGATGCTTGGGAGGTGACTGGGTTGTGAGGACTCTGGATTAATGAACTGAGGAATTTATGGGCCGAGGGAGTGGCGTTGTTATAATTTCATGCTTTCTCTGGCATTATTACTCTCTCCCCCAAGGTCCTCTGTTCGTTATGACACAGCACAAGGCCCTCACCAGATACCAAGCAGATGCAGGTGCCATGGTCTTGAACTTCCCAGCCTTCAGAACAATGAGTCAACTCTTTTCTATGAGTTAGGCTGTGGTGTTCAGTTATAGCAACAGAAAACAGACTAAGCAGGTTAAAAATTTTCAACTTTTGCAGATAATGTTTTATATTTATATCAATAGAGAAAATAAATACTCCTCTTTTTAAAAAAATGTAGCCATTAGTAGAATAAAAATAGGACTGATGATTTGTAAATCACTTGAGAAAAGAAGCAAAATATACTTTATATTGTAAAAGATCAAAAAACACAACACCAGCTGGGCGTGGTGGCAAAGGCCTGTAATCCAAGTGACTTGGGAGGCTGAGGCAGGAGGATCGCGAGTTCAAAGCCAGCCTCAGCAACTTAGCGAGGCCCTAAGCAACTCAGTGAGACCCTGTTTCTAAATAAAATACAAAATAGGGCTGGGGATGTGGCTCAGTGGCCGAGTGTCCCTGAGTTCAATCCCTGGTTCAAAAAAAAAAAAAAAAATTAAATAAATAAATAAATAAAAAATAAAATAAATACAAAATAGGGCTGGGGATGTGGCTCAGTGGTCGAGTGTCCCTGAATTCAATCCCCATTACCAAAAAAAAAAAAAAAAAAAAAAAAATCCCACAGCCTGGGCTGGGCTGTAGCTCAGTGGCAGAGCGCTTGCCTAGCATGTGTGAGGCACTGGGTTCGATTCCCAGCACCACACACAAATAACTAAATTAACAAAATAAAGGTATTGTGTCCATCTTCAACTAAAAGTATTTTAAAAAACAAAAGCCACAGCCTGGCTTCTTTAACCTGAGTTTTTCTTTCTGGGGTGTGCATATGTGTATGGATATTTACAAAGAGCATCCTGGGGGTCGCTGAAGCTCCTGGTCCAGGCCCCACTCGGAGAAATACAACTCTACCCAGTGTGACACTCCTTCCCTTAGCTTCCTTCTCTTCATTCTCCCTCTTACCCCTAAAAGTTTCCCATTAGGACTCAAACCCAGTCAATGTTTTGTAAACAACAAAAGCTCAGGTAAAAATAATTAAAATCCATCCTTAGGAATCTGCTTTGGTTGGAAACGTCTGGAGTTCCTCTCCAGCCTCCTCCCTCCTCTCCATGCCCATCAGCTTTGGCAGCGTCCTCACGACCCTTGCCACCCAGCTCATCCTGGCATCTTGGTAAACCACAGATCTATACCTGGCTTTACCCTCAGAGTCAAGTTCTCCAGCTCAGCTTGTTAATGGAGGCCCTTGGGCCACATGCTGACCCCCTCCTCACCTCCAGGACCTCTCCAGCCATCACCCTTCCTGCCCCACTCCCCACCTCTCGCTGCATCCATCACAGCTGCTCAGGGTCTCTGGCCATTCCCTTCAAATGTACTCTGTTCTGTGCCTTCGCACACGTGATTTCTGCTGCCTGGACTGTTTTCACTCCTGCATCTAATTGACGAGAGCGGAGTCCTCCGTCTAGGCCTAGAGCCTCTGACCCCATTGCCCCAAGGCTTTCTGGATTCCCTCTGGCAGAAGGGATGGCTCTCTATTTGTCCTTTCTGTCCCCAGGATAATAATCATCTTTGAGAACTTCCCCACTGTCTGCTGTCCCTGTTTGTATTTACTGAATGACTTAAGTGCCTAGAAGGCTTATATTGTTTCTTTTTAAATGTTCTCTGCCTCTTCCTGTTCATAAACAGGCCTAAGATAGTGGTGGGGATTTGTTTTTATTTTGTTTTGTCTTTTGGTACTGCAGATTGCACCCAAGGGTGCTTAACCACTGAGCCACATCCCCAAACTTTTTATATTTTATTTTTGAGACAGGGTCTTGCCAAGTTGCTCAGGACCTTGCTGAGTTGCTGAGTTTGGCTTTGAACTTGGGATTCTCCTGCCTCAGCCTCCCAAGCCGCAGGGATTACAGGCGTGCACCACCGTACCTAACAAATAGTGGTTCTTAATTCAGGTTGCACAGCGGAATCCCTTGGGGAGTTTTAAAAACTCCTAAGTTCAGGCTCTGCCTGAGATCAACCCAATCAGGGTTTCTGGGGGTGGGACACTGGCACCGGCACTGGTATGTTCTCCAGGTCCTGGTGAAGCTAATATGCAGTTGAAAGGAGGCTTCTCCCAGGAGGCAGATACCATGTTCTGCTGGTTGCACCTCCTGCCCACTGTGGGGTGCCACACTTCAATCCCCACAGTGACAACTCAGGAGTGAGGCTTAGCCTAGGCTGCAGGGAAGAGGTTGCTTTTTCTTTGGGGAGGAGGAAGCTTCCTGGAGAGGATGAGGTATGTGGGGTGCATCAGGTCAATGGCAAACACCACACATTTTGGGGTATACTCAGTTATGGGCAGAGGTAGAAAGGATGCCGGTCCAGAAGGACAAGGGATCCCTATAGGAAGACACCATGGACTTGCAGGCTCTTGGCCAAGCCCCCTCCAGTGTCCAGGTGCATTCGTGGCCGAGGGTCACGTTGAAGCCCTGGGAGGAAGTCCCCTGACTCAGGGTCTTGGGAGAATGCTGTGACATCTGATGCAGTGTTCCTGTCCTGCCTGCGTCAGAGTAGACAGAGAAGCTGCAGGGTGCTGGGGAGAAGGCAGCAGCTTGGGCACAAATGTGGCTCTAGCCCCAGCTACTTCCCACCAAGCAAACTTTTCTTCTCTGAACTTGTTTCCTGTCTGTAACTGGAGGGACGTGACCGATGGTGGCCGTGCGTGAAGATTGCACAGCTGCAGAAAATGTTCCACACTATACCTGGAACGTACCTGGAGCCCACTGGAGGGGTTCTAGAAGCCAACCCATCAGAACTGGTTCTGGAAACACTGGGATATGTGGGGGATGTCAGGGCCCTGACCACACTGCAGTGCCTGACATGTCAAACTTGCTTTGCAAATCGTAGGTGCTTGACAATTTATGACCTCTGACACTCAGCTTCTGTCCCACCCAGGAGAATGTAGACACAGCGTGAGTCTCATCCCAAATGCACCCAGATACACAAACACATATACACAGGTCATAAGCGAGCACTCAAGTGGCTGCCCCATACAGTCCTGGACTGATGTGCACCACTCCTGGACTGATCAGCCCCTGAGCTGTGGTCTTCATAGCACCTGGCTCCAGGGGTACAGGGGGCTGGCCCACACCAACTCACAAGAGCCAGCCGAGCTGTCTCCACCTTTTCCTATTCCTGCACTGTGGGACAACATGGTGGTAGTCCCAAACCAGCCATGGTGGAAGTATTTACAGCATGATAATCAGCAAATGCTACAAATTACTTCCTGCTCCCCCCGCTGACTAGGCACCCCAAGCCAGGCCCCCAGCAGCTGGGGATCTGGGGGCACAGGAGCCTTGACCCTTTCTGTAAAGGGTGTTCCCTGGATCATCATCAGCAGCAGCAGCCTCCCAAAGAACTTGTTAGAAACACTGACTCGGGCTCTCCCAGCAAGTCTCTGGGCCTGAGGCTCTGGGAGGGGGAGGGGGGTCTGTTGGAGATCAGATGCTTTAAGCAGTTTGGGGTTAGCAGAGATAAAGGGGGGCTGGAAGAGCTCACTTCCTGACCCAGAGAGGAGTAGGGGCTTTGAGGGGAAATGGAACGTCTAATCTGAGCACATCATACTGGCCCAGGGCGTGGCCAGGTGCTGTCTGATGCCCCCTTTGTACTGCTTAGAAAGCACATGGAGAACATTTAAGAAAAAAAAAAGAAAAAAGTCCATATTTCCTGCTCTTGTTTCTCTGCATTTCTTTCACACACACGTTTTCATAAAATGACTCATAGGTGTCCCCACAGGTTAGTACCCGGCACACTGCCTCTGGTTTCTTCCAGCACCATCACTGCCTTAGACTTTGACATGGTTGCCCCAGACCTGCTGACTTTCTCATAAAGGGGATTTTGTCAAGTTCCTTCAACTGCCGATGTTTTTCTGGCACCAGTGGCCAGAGCTGTGCAGAGAAGCCTGGTACCTGGAATGTAATGCTCAGAATTAACATTCCTCGTGCCAGGCCTGGCCCGGCCCGAAGGACCGCAGGAAGGGATCAGCCTCCCTAGTCACAGCACACCCGGTGGAAAGGAGCGCAGACCCTAATCTGCTTGCTTCTGGGAGGCATTTTGGCACAGCTGGGGGACTGTGGCTTATAAACAAGCCCTTTGTTTGTTGGAGGTGTTTGCAGCTCTGTGTAGAAGGAGGTTTTCCCCTCTGGAGTAGTTTGTGATGTGGCTCCTTCACCCTCCACGTAGAGGTAAAGAATGGGTTTGGAAACTGCCTGGGTTTGGGGCAGCATGGGAATCAGGTATTAATAGTGACTGATGTGCAGCAAAAACCACAGCATCCCATCTCACTTACTGCACAGCTTTTCATAACAGACTTTGTCATTCATTCAGCAATGGGGTGCCTCCTCCAGCCCCATTCACCATGAGGCTGGGTGAATGGGGAGACAGAGAAACCTAGGACTTTCATGCTACCTTGGCCAGACAGGTAGTGGGGAGGGTCAGGGAGAGCAGCCAGGCTGACAACTGGGCCCCCAGGGGAAGAATCCATCTTGTGCATAGAGTTGAGGCAGGGAAGCAGGCCCTTGCTGACAAAGCTGTTCAGAAGAGCTGGGGGTGAGATTTGGTGGAAGATGAGTGGCAGGAAATGAGGTGGAAATAGGGAGTGGTTGTTAGGTGGTCAAGTGCCTATTGTGCCAGGATAAGTTGTTTGGTCTTCATTCTGTAGACACTTGCCATCCACCTGACCTACAGCCACTCCACCCGTTCATCTTTCCACCCACTAATCCATTAATCTACCCACCACCAATCCATCTGCTACCCAGCACTCAGCCATCCAGAATCACATCGAGGCTAAGTGTCCTCTGCATCAGGCCCAAGATTTCCTCCTGTTGTTCTTCCTGGATCCTGAGATCTTGAGGTTTCCCTAGCAACTCCTTGATACAAATTTGACTTCAGAACCACCCAGCCCACCTATACCTACCTGCAGATTCTCTAGGTGATGGTGGTGTTATAAAGGAAAGAATTACAGTCATGTGCACTGGGACTCACCTAGCCTGAAAATTGGGTGTTGGAAACCAGGTACCCAGGATAAAGGTTGGTGTGCTGAGCCCAGAATTGTGTGAAAATCTCCCTACCACAGTCAGTGAGGAAGCTGTGGGAGCATATGGCAGCCCCTGCCCTTCACATAATTATGGGGTGTTTGTGCATTTCAAATTTAAAAAAGGAATCAGAATTAAGAATGTTTTAAAAAAAAAAAAACTCTAGGGATTAACCTTTTGCTGAGTTGTTTTCAGGCTGATGGGGGTGATGGGAGAAGGGAGCCGTAATTAGGATTTGCTCTTAAATGGGTTAAATTTTGTGTAAATACTTCCATCTAACATCTTTCATTGTCCTTTATGCTGATTATAGAAGACACAGAAAAGGAATGGGGGAAAGAGAAACAAAAAGCACACAGATAAACTCCTGATAATACATTGGCACATTTCCCTTTTCTCTGCATGTTTTTAAACATAAATGTTAAAAATTTTATATCCATTTTATGAAGTTTTGACTCTGACTTCCATTCCCTCCCACTTGGATATACGATGAAAAAAGAGATAAAATTTTATAAGCATGCCACCTTCATGGCTGCCAAGAACACCACTCATAACTTATTGAACTCCTTAGTCATGGACTTGGGAAGTTTCTAACATTCAGCTCTTATCCAAAGGTGGTGGCCATTCTGTTTTCTACCGTCTATCAGAACTATGAGTATTTCCTTTAGACAGAATTTCTGGAAAGGAACAACTGAGGAAAATATGTCTTTAAATGCTGAGACTTGAATCGCTTTTGCCACACCGCCTTCCAGAAAGCTGCTGGGCAATGTGGTTCTTTGACCAGCCATGCAGCTCCTGGCTTTGCAAATCCCAGAGCACAGGTGCATGAGGCGTTGCTGGCTGTTCCCAGGGCTGTGCAAGGATTCATAGGAAACATTTGTCAAAAACAACCCACAAAATCCAGATATAGAATGATCAGTCTTTCCTGCCTCAATGACGCCAAACCCAAGCCATTCTCCCCTCCCCAAACTAATCTTTTCATTAAAAAAATGTTAAAGAAGCCGGGTGTGGTGGCGCATGCCTGTAATCCCAGCAACTTGGGGGGCTGAGGCAGGAGGTTCCCAAGTTCAAGACCAGCTTCAGCAATTTATGAGACCCTAAGCAATTTCGCGAGACCCTGTCTTAAAATAAAAAGGGCGAGGGTGTGGCTCAGTGGTAAAGTGCCGCTGGCTCCAATCCCCGTACCAAAAAATAAATTAAAAATAAAATAAAGAAGCAGCTAGAAATGGCGGGAAATCCTTTTAATAGGAGTCCCGAGTATCAAACCTGCTGTGCAAGGGACTCAAGTTTCAGATCTGAAACTTGTAACAAGTTTCTGTTGAACTAGACAATTTTGTCCTCACTTTTACACTTAAACCCCAGGTTTCTAAGAAGTCACGGAGCGGCCACTTCTCCTCCTGCCAGGGGAGAGAGCAGCGTCCCGCGCCTTGGCCCTCATCCTGCTGCAGCTGCAGCGGACCGGGTGGGAGCTGTGCCTTGGATGGACTCCGGCTGGGGTCCAGGGTCCCGGGACGACCTGGTTCTGTGGCTGCTGGCTGAGCGATCGCGCGCTCCGAGCCCGGTGCAGCCCCGCGCGCCCCGCGCAGGCTTGGCGCACTCACCTCCGCCGTACAGCTGGCACAGGTAGGGGAAGCGCCATACGTTGCCCAGGCCCACGGCGTAGGAGATGCAGGCGAGCACGAACTGCCGCGGGCGGCCCCACTGCGGGCGCACCTTCTCCATGGCCCGACTCCGCTAGCCCCGCTGCCACCGCCGGCGCGCTCGCCGCTTTTAATTGCTAATCTCATTAACGGCGCCCACGGAGGGCGAGGCTGGTAAATGGATGACGGCGAGCCCCACCCGCCGGGCTGCCGCGCCCGGGAAGCGCCCCGGACCGCGGGCGCGGGGCGGTGGAGCTCACTAAAGGATCCCTCGGCCCCTTGCCCCTCTTTGATCGAGTGCCCACTGTGTGCCAGGCCTGTCGCGGACACGCCTGTGAACCACACACATCCCAACCCTCCTGGAGCTGGCTTTCTGGGGGAAGGGAGACGCTTACATTGGACTGGATGGAACCTTTTCAAGGGTTTTTGACCCACAGCGGGGACAGCTTCCTATGGTTTGACCAAGTGCATGTGCAAGATCAAGAGACAGGGAAGATCACTAAGGCAAAGCAAACCCGTAGAGGTTTTGGGAGGTGGGCGCGGTGGGCTCCGCGGAGGAGGAGCCATGACCTTCCCGGAGAGGCCAGAAGGACCGCTCCTTCTCCCTCTGCAGCACCCAGTGTTGCCCTATCCAGTCTACAACCTGGCTCTGCATCTATGGCGGAGATGGAATCAGGCCTTGAATTACCGCTGAGGAAACTCCACTGTCCAGGCCAGGGAGGGGGCCCAGAATTCTGATTCCTTAGGCCAGGTGGGGACCAGCCCCGCAAGGTGGCTTAGGTGCCGTGGGTCACCTGATACGACTAAGTCTGCGCTTTGTATTAATGCAGGATCTTGGTTTGTATCCCAGTTCCACCATTGACTTGCTGTGTGGTCTTGGCAAGTCATTTAACTTCTCTGAACCTCTATTTTCTCTCCAATAGGGAACAAACCCCCGCCAGTCACCCCACACCCAATCCCAGGAAGAGCTCATGTGAGAATAATTGAGGGCTTACTACATGGCACATAGCAAGACCATTATTATTATAAGCACCCAGGAGGCTGGTAAACAAAGCTAGCTAACCCAGCAAACAGGTTGATAACACACTTTAAACTGTGCCTGCTACCCAGTGAGAGATAAGAAAACGTTAAATAAACAAATGAAATTTAAAAGGGAAAAGCCGAGTTGCTGGTGGACTCTTCCTTGAAGCCAAAATGCAATCATTGCTGACGAACATTTCTTAGGCCTTAGGACATTCTTCTGGTGCCTCCCTGCTGGTCTGGGAGGAGAATGATGGGGGCGAAGGCTCCCCCAGACAAACTACCTATCCTGGAACTTTTTACCTCCAAAAAGAAGAAGAGGAAGAGGAGGAGGGGGAGGGGGAGGGGGAGGGGGAAGAAAGCCCACAGCCCAGTAGAAGAGACTATGCAGGTATTTAAACTTCAGGTTCCAGATCATATTCTCCCAGCACATGCTTCCTGTTGATGGGCGTGTGTCATTCCACTTTGGGGCTGTTACAATAAACTGTGATGAGCATCCTAACATACTTTTGGTGGATGGATGCACTTACTGCTGGAACTTGGGGCTGCAGGGTAGGTATATGGTCTGCTCTAGTGACACTGCCCAGCTGCTTTCCACAGTGGTACCAGTTCACACGCCCATTGGTTTGGGTCGCTGGGCATCCTCACACCAACACTTCTGATTTTGAGGTTCTATCCCGCCTTGTGAGTGTGTGTTAGTTCATTTTGCGTTTTGATTTCTCTGACCATTGATAAGGCTGGACATCTTTCCATATACTCACCAGAACACCTAGAGAACCTCTTCCGGGAAGTACTTGTATAAGTCATTCACCGGTTTTTAATCGGTTGTTTTTTCCTATGGATTTGGAGTTCTTTCTGTATTCTGGGTTTGGTCCCCATGTCAGTTTTATGTATGACAGTTTTTGTCTCAGCATGTGGTAGTGGTACCTTCTAATGAAGAGAAGTTCTTAATTTTATCAAAGTGTAATTTATCCATCTTTTTCTTTAGTGTTCTCCTTTGGTGTTTTTCTCTTCTTCTTACATTCTATTTGAGAAACCTCTCCCGCATCAACCCCAAAGTCTTGAAGATATTCCTGAGAATTTAAATTCATGGCTAAGTAAGTCTCAACCCCAGCCCTGACAGAGAACTTTATTCCTCTCAACAATAGTAGTAGCCAGAGTGCCAGCATTTTCTTGTGCTGGGTTCCTGAGTTCCAATGCTGCAGGCTGCCTTTTTAATGTCTTTTAATATTGCAAATAGAAGGCAGTTTGCTGCCTCGAGCTATCTGCTTATATGTTCTTGTTCTCATAAACGAGTTTTCCCAGAGGGCTTCTCACTGTATGCAGTGACATCCAAGAACTCAGAGAGCTGCCCAGCACAGTTGTCTATCACCTGGAACAAGGGGTACTTGAAATTTGTTGGTTTGGCAGAAGCAAGGCCCCTGTTTAATTCCCCACCCCAGGGATCAGCACCTCCATCCATTCATACAGCACGCTCCCTGGGAGTCTGTCCAGTGTGTTGGGTGAGGCGGTGGTTTGGGCAGCACAAAGAATCACCCAGATAACCCCACGACAGGATCACCGAGTGGATGCAAATAGGCAGTTGCTCAGACCGCCTTGCTCTAATCTGACAAGGCCCAATGCACGGCTGGGGCTGTCTGCATGGAAAGGAAGTGTCACCAGCCTGAGTTCCAAGTTATTAATCACCTGTTGTTCTATCAGCTCTGTTTACTTATACATGCCACTTGCTTGTAGAAGTTAAAGCTGGAAACTGATAACCACATGCTCCCAGCTGCCCACTGTTGAGTTATCATATACTCCCAACCACAGAGTCCGGATACCATGTTGATACTCCAGAAGACCTTGGCTCATTACATCTCATTATAATGATACAAAACTACACCCACCGGCGCCATGACAGATCTGACCATGCCCAAGTTAGAGAATAAAAGAGGTGGCACCCTGATCCCTGGAAATCTCCTCTTCCTATGAAGAACTCTTTAGGTGACAACATGCAGACCACACCTGCTGGTCACCCAGTGCTAGTGAACACCCAGACTCCAGACCTGCTCTGCAGAAGGTGACTTCAGAGCATGACTTCTCCTTCTTCATTCTTTGGGCTTTGAATAAAGTTTCCCATCTGCTCCCAGAACTGTTTGGTTATTTGCAAACAGGATTGAGTAGGAAAAGAACCTGTGAACATGGTAACAGAAGAGTGGTTGGGCTTTCACAGGGTGGGATTGGACTTGGACTGGAGAGTGTTTAACTCCTGATTGCTCCAGAAAAAACTCTGATTTGTATATTTGCCAATTTCTGTGGTATAAATACTTCCATTAGGGCCAATTCCAAGCCACCAATGAGATGTCACTGAGCATGGAGTTGGGGAGAGATGTGCACTAATATACTGTTGGAATGAATTTATAGGAGCTGGGGTTGTGGGTCAGTGGTGGAGCACCCGCCTAGCACATGTGAGGCACTGGATTTGATCCTTAGCACCACATAAAAGTAAATAAATAAAGGTATTGTTTCCATCTACAACTAATTTATACATGTATATATACACACACATATATATAAAATGATACAATATATATAATGAATATACACCATGGAGGTACAGTAGACATAGATAGCCTTGAAAGCATAGCTAATTGTATACTAAATATTAGAAAATGACATTTATTCCCTCTGAGCAATATTTCTTTGCATATTTATGACCCATGTTTTAAATGATGTGTGCAATAACTATTTTATATAACTCAATACCTAAAAATGGCTGTGTTTAGTAACCAGCTTGCAAAATGCCTGAAAAATTTCTGGTTGGCTCTCAAGAGCCTGCAGGAGCCAGCTCCAGCACTCCATGGAGGTTGGGGGAGGTTGGAGCAGGGGAGTGAGTTCCGCTCTCCATGGTGGCTGGAGCCCCAGGGCAGCAGGATTTCTATCCTAGCTGAGCCCCACCCTGTATGCACCAAGGGACCTGCACAGGAGAGCCCCCGCCACCCGATGCCCCATGTCAATCAGGACATCATGCCCTGCAGGACAGCAGGGGGGCATGTCTGTGTTATCTGATTTCTTGGAACAGGTGGAGAAGGAGGGCCTGGAGCTGATTTAGTAGCATGGGCGTGGGCCACTCGACCTGTGTCAGGGTTCCAGATTCCTACTTCACCGACTACGAAGGTCACACAGCTTTCAATCATTTGCTCACTCTGGTGATCCTATTCTTACTTAACCATCTGGGGCTCCCAGTTCCCCACAAGATAAAGTCCAAACTCCTTAGCTTTGTTTGCAAGGACTTGAGGATTTTTTTTTTTTTTAATTGGGCCCTGAAGAATTTGACCCTTGCACACCTGGGTTCCAGAAGCTACAGTTGTTGGTTTTTTTTGTTTGTTTGTTTTTGTTTTTTGCCGTGCTGGGGACTGAATCCAGGGCCTGCGCTTGTGAAGCAAACACTCTACCAAATGAGCAATATCCCCAACCCAGAAGCTTGAGTTTTCACTTTCAGGAAAATGCTGTGTGTTTGTGTATCTCTGAGAAGTCCCTCAGCCCAGGAAAATCCTCTCCATTCTTCCCCACCCAGATGAAATATGACCCATTTTTGGAAGCGTCCATACCCCATCCCCAGCTGGAATGAGTCGCTCCCTCCTCTCTGCTCCCATGTCTGGGTACATGTCTGTTCCAAGGCTTATGGTGCTGTGTTATCATGGAGAGGCCATTCATTGTAACTGTGCCCTCGGGGCCATGGCTGTGTCTTAGGCATCTTTTCTCCCTAGTGCCAGGTACATGGTTGAGTCTCAAGACTTAGTGGAGAAATGAAAAGCCTGCTGCAGGCTCTGAGCACTTGGTGTAGTGAAGTTCATGCTCATTGTTCACAGCTTCCTGCTCACTCAGATACCTGCATGCAGAACATTTCTTTGGTCCATTCAAGCACTTTTTCTTTTTTTTTCTTTTTTTTTTTTTGCGGTGCTGAGGATTGAACCCAGGGCCTTGTGCTTGTGAGGCAGGCACTCTACCCACTGAGCTATATCCCCAGCCCTCAAACACTTATTGTACATGGCTGTGTTCCAGGAGGCTGCTAGGCTCTGGGACTCACAGCCAAACCTGGATCACGACTGTCCCCTTCCCCACTACCCAAGGTACCTGCTCACACTCCCTCAGGGAGCACAGACACACACACAAGTGCAGACGGGAGTGTGGAAACCAGCCGGAAGTTGGTTCCACAGAGGAAGTGCTGGGGGACTGGCCTAGCTTAGGTGGGAAGGAGGAGGGTCCTCCAAAGAGCCTAGAGGAGCCCCTTCCTCAGGGCTGTGCGTGTGTGAAAGTGTGTGCACAGGCATAAATGCATGCACACATGTGTGCACGTGTGTGGGCATTAGTGATGTGTGCATGTGTGTGTGCAGTGTGTGCACTTGTGTGTATTCATGTGTGTGTACTTGTTTGTGTGCAGTGTGTGCACACATGAGCATGCATGTCTGTGTGCACATGTGGGTGCATGGTTGTATATGTGTATATGTGCAGTCTGGCTGTGCATTGTGTGCATGGGTGTGTGTATGGTGTGCATTTGTGTGTGTGCTTGGGTGTGTTGGTGCAGCACACACACTATGTGTGTGTGTGTGTGTGGGTGTGTGGTGAGGAGGAGCTGCGAGTGTCCCATCACTTTTTGCTGAGATCTGGGACTCTCTGACCTCAGCCCAGGACCTGGGCTTGGCCCTGTGGAGCAGTGTTCCTGAAGCCTCAGTGTGCCCACCCGTCCCTGGGAGTCTCATGAAAACACAGCAGTTCCCTGGGGTCTGCATTTCCCACAGCTCCTAGGAGATGCCCCAGTCCCGAGTCAGACCCAGTGATCCCTCCCACTCTCCTGCCATGTTTGCTGTTTTTGACGGATTTATGAACCCAATATACTGTTCTTTATCATTTTCTTCTAAATTAATTCACTTTTTCACTTAAATACATTTTAAAATGAAGGTTTTTTTGTTTTTTGTTTTTTTTGGTACTGGGGATTGAACCCAGGGGTACTCCATCACTGAGCCACATCCCCAGCCCTATCTTGTATTTTATTTAGAGACAGGGTCTCACTGAGTTGCTTAGGGCCTCGCTAAGTTGCTGAGGCTGGCTTTGAACTCGCGATCCTCCTGCCTCAGCCTCCCAGGTGCTGGGATTACAGGCGTGCACCACCGCGCCCGGCTAAAATGGAGTTTTATGTCCCTGCCATACATGTAAAGCTATTGTTTTTGGAATGCATTTTAAGATACATTCACAAACATTAAACACTTTTAAAGGTCTCCCTGTGGTAGAATTCCCAGTGGTAGACATTCTATACTGAGCTCCCGGGGCCTTGCCCACGGACTCTGCCCACAGAGCCTGGAATTCCCAGAAGCATCTGTGGGATTGACTGTGTGCAGAGCTTGGACAGGGCTGGTGCAGAGCCCCCTCAGTGGCCCACCATGGTGCCTTTGTGTTTGTGTGGAATTTTATTTGGCAGAGTTAAGGCCTCCATTGCACTGGGAACCCTTTGCTGAGCCCATTCCTTGTTGTAGAGAAGAGGACCAGAGTTTGCTGTGCACCATGGTCGCCATCAGCCACATGTGGTTACTTCACTTTAATTTAATGGAAATGAATAAATGCAGCATTTGGTTCCTCAGTACACTAGCCACATTTCAGGGGCATGAAAGCCACATGTGGCTAATGGCTGCTGTGTGGGACCGCACAGACACAGAGCATTTCCATCCTCGCAGGACAGCCCTGACTTGTGGGGCCTGGGGAGTGTCCAGCGAAGACTCCTTCCATGGGGTTTTCCTCTCTGGGCCTGGACTGTGTGCAGTTGCTTGGGATAAAGCAATGTCCTGTGTGCTGTCCTTTCATCCCCAGAAAAGGAAAGATGAGACCTTCCTTCTCTCCTTTCTTCTCTGCCTCTCAGAATGCATAGCAGGGCATCTCAGGCTTCCCCAAGGCTGTGGCTCCTCATTCTCTGGCAGGGAGACCAGATGTGCCCAAAGGTGGCTCCATCCCCCAAAGCCACTCCTCCTGGAGGATGGGAAACGCCAGCGCTCTCTTGTGACCCCAGCCTCTGCTTGGCTGGCCAGCTGCCTTGCTGTCTCCTATGCCTTGGAATCAGCCCCCTGACCACAGGCCCTGACTCTGGACCTCCCTCTGTATTTTCCCAGTGCCACCCTCTCTGGCCTGGACCTCATGGTCGGCCAGTCCCACACGTCTCCCTCCTACCTACCTTTGTCCTCTGCTCCCTTCACCGTTTCACAGTGCCACCCAAACTCCCGGGTTTCTGGACTCCCTAGACTCCTGCCCGGGGCTTCTGGGGACCCATCCTAGAGCTGCAGTTGCCTCTTTGCAGGGCCTTGTGGTTGCTCACTCCTCTGCCGCCCATCTCTGGTTGGATGCTCTCTGTGGCCCTGGGCCAGGGTTCCAGACCTTCTCCGTGTGCCTGAAACCTTTCCTCCCACATCCCTCATCTCACGGATGACTTAGCAAAGGTCCCCAGAGCCCTGGGGACAGCCCAGGGGAACACCCCTCACACGGGCCCTCGACCTGGCACTCTCTCTCCCCCTAGTTGCCCTGAACACAGGCCTCAACCCTCCCCTGGGGCTTTGGCATCTTCCCTATCAGTCACCCCCCTCTCCCTGGCACTGTCCCTCCCCACATATCCAAAATGTTCCCAGGTGCCACTGACAGCACGTTCTAGAATCTTCTAGGTCTTACTAGCAATCTTCATTCGAAGGTGTGGCGGTATTCCTTGCCTTGGTTCACATCATTGACCCCTTGCCTCTATGAAGGAGTGATGTGGCACTGAGACCTAACTTATCAGGAATCCATTCTGTCACCTATACCGGGAAATATGACCTTTCATTTTCTTTTTTTGTTGTTGTTCCTTCTGTTGTGATGGAGGGGTCTGGAAGGACCTTTCTTCCCAGCCAAGCCAGGCGTCTACCTCCCCTGCATCTCCGCAGACCCAGACCAATACCAATAAGCAGCGAGTCCTAAACAGACTAGATGACTTGGCCTCGGGGTGTTCATATTGCTAGTGAATGGTCAGATTTGGAAAATGATCTTAATATATTAGTACATATTAGCTACTTTTAAAATTTTTTTACTTTTCAAAATGAAATATAATATCAATACAAAAAAATGCACAGAAAAAACCTCAATGAATGATTTCCCTCAGCTCAAGAAAAGCATGGCTGCCCCCTGGCCTCCTGTCCTTGCAACTTTAACACTGCATTCAAGTTTTCAAACTTTATATCACCTGCTCAAACTTTAGACCAAGGCAGTGGTTGTTCTTTGGTGTCTGCCGTCTTCTGCCCCACATTATGTCTTGTTTGCATTGTCTAAGTTCATACTGTAGCTATAGCTTTTTCTTGCCACTCTATTATATTACCTATGTGATTATATTTGTAAATTATTTGTACATTTTACTACTGATGGACATCTGGGTTATTTACAGTTTTTAGCCTCATGTGAAGAATGTTGCTAAGAACATTCTGGTACATGTGTCCCAGTACACATGTGCTAACATTTCTCTGGATGGGAAGGCTGAGCCACAGTATGTGGGGAGATGGTCTCTATGCTGGTTGTATCAATTCATATGTATATAATATGAAAATGTATTATAAATATAAATATATGAATTTATATATGTATCAATGTTCCCAAGGCAGTCTAAGATTTCTAGTTGGTTTATATTTGTTGCATAGTCTGATAAAGGAAAAAAAAAGAGAAAAAGTTGTTAAAAACGCAGGACAAATAGCACAAAGTAAGATAGAAGATGTAAGTCCAAATGTTATTAGTAATTACAGTAAATTTAAATAAGTTAATGGATCACATGAAAGACAGACACCATATGACTGGATTTAAAATCACAAATACATGCTATTCATAAAGGGATATTATCAACCAAAGATCACAGAAAAATGTATACAAAATTACAGAAAAGATGTACCAGGAGAATGCCATTCAAAATAAAGCTGGGAATAGCTGTATTACCCATCAGACAAGACAGACTTTAAACCAAATAGTGTCATAAGCAATGGAAAGAATAATTATCACAAGAAAGATATGGTGTTTTCAAAATCAACACAATTAATAAAACTGCTTAAAAATGAGAAATAAATTGATGGGATTATAAGGAGACCCTGGTATTTCTTTTACCATGATAGAGATTTCTGCAGCCCTCTCTCATTGCTGATGGATAAAGCAGAAAATATAAAGAACAGGGAGTGAAAACGGTTAAGAGAGATTATCATAATGTAATAAGAACTGAATGGAACTTCTAGAAATGAAAACTACAATAATAGAATTTAAAAACTCAGTCAATGTGTTTAAAAGCAGATTAGACAGAGCTAAAGAGAGATGGGAAGGACTCAAAGACAGGGCAGGAAAAATGGTCTGACATACTGCACAAAGATAAAGAGATAAAAATATGAAAGAAGATAAGATATATAAATAAGAAATGGGGGACAATAAAATCTAACATATCCTTACCTAGAATTCTAGAAGAAGGAAGAGGTACTGGGATATAGCAGTAAAGTATGAAGAGCTCATCATTTCTCACTACTGACTCATGAAGCCCAATGAATCCTCCATAGGATAAAATAACAACAATAATAATACACATAAGATGCATCTTGATGAGCCTCCGAAAGATCAGAGTGAGGACCTTGATGCATGATAAGATCTCACCGCAGAAAAGACTTTGTGACATTTTGAAAACATAAAAAGCTAACAACTTAAATCTTGAACAGGTAGAAGAGTGTATCCCTTAGAGAACTGATAAGAATTAAAATAGCCGGGCGCGCTGGCGCACGCCTGTAATCCCAGCGACTCAGGAGGCTGAGGCAGGAGGATGGCGAGTTCAAAGCCAGCCTCAGCAACTTAGCAAGACCCTAAGCAACTCAGTGAGACCCTGTCTCTAAATAAAATACAAAATAGGGCTGGGGATGGGGCTCAGTGGCCAAGTGCCCCTGAGTTCAACCCCTGGTTCCAAAAAAAAAAAAAAAAAAATTAAAATATTGGGGCTGGGTTTGTGGCTTAGCGCTTGCCTAGCACCTGTGAGGCACTGGGTTCAATCCTCAGCACCACATAAAAATAAATAATAAAATAAAGGTATTGTGTCCATCTACAGCTAAAAAAAATCTTAAAAAAGAATTGAAATGTTGTGAGGAGGTGAACAATTTTAGACTTCCTGAAGGTTTGCAAAGCGAAAGTTTCAAGGAGTTTTTCCCCCAAATGGCTCCTAAGCTCTCCAGAAGCTTAGAATGTTTAAACCTAATCCAGGTTCAAACATGGGCTGTGATTAGAGAACTGTTTTTAGGTAAAGTTTTTCCACCTTTTAATTTTCTTGACATTGACTTTCTGAAAGAGCAGGCTAATTGCTTCAATTGCATAATGTCCTATATTCAGGATTTGTCTGGTTGTTTCCATGTGGGGTCATTCAACACTGTCTCCCTGCTGCTCCCTCTGCTGGTAACTTGCAGAGAATGTGAATGCACCCATTTATTTATTTATCTATCTATATATCTATTTATTTATGGTACTGGGGATTGAACCCAGGGGCACTCGACCTCTGAGCCACATCCCCAGCCCTATTTTTCATTTTATTTAGAGACAGGGTCTTGCTGAGCTGCTTAGGACTCGGCTTTTGTTGAGGCTGACTTCAGACTCCCCAACCTCCTGCTTCAGCCTCCGGAGCTGCTGGGATTATAGGCATGAGCAGGGCTCATGCAGGGCTCTGTGCAGGGCTCAATACCTTTATTTTTATTTATTTATTTTTATGTGGTGCTGAGGATCAAACCCAGTGCCTCACATGTGCTAGGAGAGTGCTCTACCACTGAGCCATAATCCCAGCTCCTCACTTTAGTCTTAACACGCATTTGTACGCGTACACACACTCACACATAAGTAATTGCACTGTGTAGACAATTAACTGCATTTGCTCTTGATGGCATTTTGAAGCAAAATGCATACTTTTTGAGTGTATAACCCAAGTTGACATCTCACATTTGTTGAATGGAGTCCAGTTCTGACTTTTCACTGAATACTTCCAAGCAATTTAGAAAATGCGGCTAATCCAACATGACATGGGGAATCCCCAGGACAGTCAGGAATTGCTGGCCAGAAATGAAGAGGATGGCCCCATGACAGCAGGACTGAGTTGATGGCTTAGCAGGGCTGTTTCTGGCCCTGCCTCTGCTGTGAGGTATGACAGTCTAAGGCTCCAGCCCAGAGAAGCTTGAGCTTCAAGTCTCGGATTGCTAAAATAAGTTTGAAGGTATACTTGACCAGTCCATACTGGTTACAAACTCAGGGCTTCCCGAGACTTGGAGTAGGAGAAAAGAAATAAGTTTCTCCTCTGGTGTCCTTCTGTCCATGCACCCACCTCCAAAGGACAGTGGCGTGGAGAGAGTCAGCCACCCGAATGGGTTTTGCGTGAGCTGGTGCTTATTTATCTGAAGTGATGAATTGGAGCAAACGAGCACAAAGCAGGCACTGTTTAGAAAGGCCGGCCTGGAACAAACAGTTTTCAGGTCAGAGAGAACGGATGCAGGAAGGAGCTTACTTAGAAAACACCAAGGCTCCCCCTCCCACCGCCACCTCTCAGCGGGTCGCCTGCGTTGAGTAAGACAGCCCCGTGCTGCGGCAACAGCCGGCGGGAGGTTGGCAAGGAAGCCTAGGTTCTCTTTGTTGGTCTTGGCTACATTTCTTCCTTCGACTCCAATATTTTTTTGGCTGGGAATAAGAATCCAGATCAGCTAGAAGGCAAATCTGGTGGTGGTGGGGAAACAGAGGGAACGCTGTGTCAATATTTTCCAGGGTCAGAGTATACCTGGGCCACGCAGCCAGGGCAAGTGACCCCCGAGGAGCTTCACTGTGTCCTGCTAAGTTGTTTTGTTCTCGATCTCGCCTTTCATAACAGGAGAAGCCCTGTGAGTGTCACTGTGCCAGGGAACACACATTCTTTGTTTCACAGCTCAATAGTTCAAAGTCGCCCAAGCTCAGGGGTTCAAAGTGTATTTGACTTCTTCCACACTTCCCATCCTCAAAACATGGTCTAGGGGGTGTCCCGTGGGCCCCGCTGGGGAGCTCGTGAGAAATCTCAGAGTTCTAGAAGACCCTGGAGGGATTTGTGGGCATGTGAATAGCTCAGGAGCGCCCTGGGTTTTAAGCTTGATGGCGCATCAGATCATCCTTGGATCAGAATCATCCTTGGAGCTTTGAGACACAGATGCAAGGTTCCCCAGAAAAAATGTGCTCGGCAGAGGAGTCTCTTGATGTTTGGTTCTAAAAGGTGACAAGAGGCTGGCGCTGGCTGCCTTTCTCCAGGAGAGCAGGAGCCCTAATGCCTCCACCTGCCACTCATGTTGTCAGCCTTCATAGATGTTTGCTCTTTGCTCTGCTGAATCCCTCCTCTATTTTCCCTTGTCCCCAGTGCTCCCTCATTTCCCCGTTCTAAATCTCTTCTCTAAAATGCGGTGAGTCAACAGGAATAAAAGGTCTTAAAGATCATTTTTCTCCTCCATGCATCACACGTCTTCTCATGAACTAAAGGAGCGCAAGACCTATTCCATGTTTACCCAAGCGCCCCTTTGTCTAAAAATAACTTGGGCACCATCTGGGAGTGGTTGTGCTACATCCATTCATTCCCAGCTTGCTGTGTTATAGGGAATTCCACACTTCCGGAACTTCTCTTATGTCTTTGCTTCTGTTTTTTAATATAAAACCTGTGCCAATTTACCCTGTGCATCATTGTCTGCCACGTTTGGTTTTCACATATGCACTTTTTATTTTTTGGCACTGGGAATTGAACCCAGGGGTGCTTAACCACTGAGCCACATCCCCAGCGGGGCCCCCACACTTGTTTTTTTCTTTTTGTATTTTATTTAGAGGAAGAGTCTCACTGAGTTGCTTAGAACCTTGATAAATTGCTAAGGCATCCTCCCGCCTCAGCCTCCGGAGCTACTGGGATTACAGGTGTTATGCACTATTTTTGTATTGAAACACACAGCACACCTCTGGAAAGGGGTGTAAAGATGCATAGGTTGACAAATAATGATAATTTAGTGCCCACGGAGTCAGCGCTCAGCTGAAGGAATACCTTAGTCCCCGCTCTCAAGAGCACACTCTTTCCAGTTCTTCGCCTCTTCTCCCCTCCCCCAGAGATGATGTGACCTTAACTTTTATAAAATTGTTTCATAGTTAATTAGCTTTTCTTCCTGATGGCTTTATGATTATCATCCTTTCCCATGCACCCTGGAAAAAATGTAGCTCAGCTTTTGAACTTTGTATGAATGAAATTATAATATCTGTCTTTTTCACGTTTTTCTTCTTCCTCTTCTTTTTTTTTTTGGTACCAGGGATTGAACCCAAGAATGCTTGACCATTGAGCCACATCCTCAGCCCTTTTTTGTATTTTATTTAGAGACAGGGTCTTGCTGAGTTGCTTGCTAAAGATGACCTTAAACTCATGATCCTCCTGTCTCAGGCTCCTGAGCTGCCCCTGAGCTGCTGGGATTCATTTTCTTTTTCTTTTTTTCTTTTTTTTTGCGGTGCTGGGGATTGAACTCAGGGCTTTGTGCTTGCAAGACAAGTACTCTACCAACTGAGCTATATCCACAGCCGTTGGGACATGTTTTACTTCTTTTGTTGAACATCCTGCTTGTGGGGGGACACAGCCATGCTGAGTGTAGCTGTGCTTTGTGAATTTTCATTGCCATAAACAGTGAATTTTATGAATGCAGCATTTGGGAATGTTCATTAGAACTGACCGTGAGGTTCAGTGTATTGAATTTTATAGAGACTTGGTACAGTGTGTGGCTGATTTTCACAAGTGGTCTATATGCTTAAAAAAGTGGATTCTGGGTCTGGGGATTTAGCTCAGTTGGTAGAGTGCTTGCCTTGAAAGCACAAGGTCCTGGGTTCAAACCCCAGCACCGCAAAGAAAAAAAATAAATAAATAAAAAAAATTAAAAAAGGTGGATGCTGCAATTTGGGGGGCAGTGTTTTACTTATTAGGCCCAATTTGCTGCTGTATGGCTCCAATCTTTTATATCCTTCCTCATTTTTTTCGGTGTTCTATTAATCATTGAGAAAAGTGCATTAAAATCTCCCACTATGAAATTAACAATTTGTGGTTTTTCTTTCAATTGTGTCCATTTTTACTTTTAGAATTTGGAGCTATCAGGGGCAAACTTTGGATTTTTCTATACTCCTGGAGGATGAAAACTTTTATCAGGAAAGCTAGAAGTGGGAGCGACCGTCTCCAGCAGTGTGAAATCCTCCCCTCGTCTGCACACACCTGCAGAGTGTTGTGGATTTTCTAGGCACATAGTCAGATCATCTGTGAATGGTGGCAGTTTTGTTTTCGGACCTACAGCACAATGTTGTATAGATGTGGGGGTGAGAGGCCTTACTGAGTTCCAAAGATCAAAGATAAGCAGTTGACACATCATCATAAGTCATGGAGGTTGAATTTTATCAAATATGAATCAAATTGAGTTGCTCCTCTCTGCTCAGGACTCCTAAGTGATTACCCCATTTCAGCACAAAGTCCTTGCAGTGACCCATGAGGCTCTGCATGACCTGCCCCCTCATTGTTTTATGACTTCTCCTGTACTTTCCCTTATTTGAACCATCTGAGCACTGCCTGTGCTCTGCTGCCTCTTCAGTGTTTCAGCTTGGCCCTGCCTCAGGGCCTTTGCACTGCTCTTTCCTCTACCTGGGATCTTCTCACTCCAGATATCCCCAGAGTGATCCACCTCATTTTCTTCAGGTCTTTGCCCAGAAGTCTCCCGGGCAAAGGAGACACCTGTTCACACCTGTGTGTCCCCAACACCTGCATGTGAGGTCTGAGAAGCATTTCAGATATGCCTAAAACAGCATTCCTGGTCTTCACTCACTTTGCCCACAAACCTGTTCCTCCTGTGTGTTGAAACCAAGTCTAGCCTAGCAGTGGCTCAGTCCCGAGCCCTTGGAGTCATCCTGGGTCTTCTTTCTCATTGACTACCGATCCATGCTGATATTTTGTTAGTTTTACCTTCAGAATATATCCAGCACTGAACCCTCCCTCCTACACCGTGTGTGGATTGCACATGGGTAACTGGGAGACGTTTAGGGTGGAATCCACTCACATTGGACATTCATATGTGCTTTGACCCACAGACGGACTCTTGGATGCAAGTGTCTACACCACAGAGCCACAGCAGATGTTATAGCAGCGCTCTCCACACTTCCCAAAGCATCTAGGAACAGCATGGCAGATAAATAGTCACACACAGGAACACGATCTAGCAAGGACAACCAACAGACAATAGGTGAATGTCAAAACAGGGTGGTCCTCAAAGCTCAGGGCTGAAGGAAGCAGGACACAGGGGAGTATAGACTGCCTGATTCCCTGTGTGCAAAGTTAAAAACAGTCCAGGTCTTCAAATCAGCATACTCCAGTGACACAGCCACACCAATGTTTACAGCAGCTCAATTCACAATAGCTAAACTATGGAACCTGCCTAGGTGCCCTTCAACCAATGAATGGATTAAAAAAAATGTGGTACATATACAAAATGGACTATTACTCAGCCATAAAGAAAAATGAAATTATAGTATTTGCTGGTAAATGGATGGAACTAGAGACTATCATGCTAAGTGAAATAATCTAATCTGAAAAAAACCAAAGGCTGAATTTCTCTCTGATATGTGGATGCTAACTCACAATGGTGGGGGAGGAGGGGAGTAGGGAGGAATAGAAGTACTTCGGATTAGTCAGGCGTGGTGCCACATGCCTGTAATCCCAGTGGCTTGGGAGGCTGAGGCAGGAGGATTGCAAGTTCAAACAAGCTTCAGCAACTTATGGGGACCCTAAGCAATTCAGCAAGACCCTGTCTCTAATAAACTACAAAAAGGAGCTGGGGATGTGGCTCAGTGGTTAAGTGTCCCTGGGTTCAATTCACAGTACCAATAAATAAATAAATAAATAAATAAATAGTACTTTGGATTAGACAAAGGGGAACAAAGGGAAGGGAGAGGTGATGGGAATGGGAAAGCCAGTAGAATGAATGGGACATAACTTTCCTAAGTTCATATATGAATACACAACCAGTGTAACGCCACATCATGTACAAACACAGGAATGGGAAGTTATACTCCATGCATGTATATATGTCAAAATACACTCTACTGTCATGTAAAACTAAAAAGAACAAAATATTAAAAACCAAACAGCTCAGGTGAGCCCTAGGTGCTAGAAGTCCGGAGAGTGGTGGTTTTGAAAGGAGATGGTGCCCGGAGGGAGCACGGGAGGCCTCTGTGGGTACAGGCGATGGACACTTCTTCATCTGGGTGCTGCATGCTGTGCACTTAGGGGAAATTCTTTGAGTTATATATTTATGGTTTGTGCACTTTGCTGTTGGTTTTACTTAAATTGGAAAAAAAAAAAAGAAAGAAAAGTCGCAACGCCCTGCCACCTCCACACTCCCAGCCATCACTTCTCACCTGGATGACTCATGCGTCACTCTGTTCCCCAAAATCGCCCAAGAACAGTCACAGAGTGGTCCTTTTTATGGTCGCATGTTTTCCCATTCTAAGACTCAGAATCTGCAACGGCTTCTCATTTCCTTGGGTGCAAAATCCTGACTCTTTACAACTGCCCACTGGCATGATCCAGCCACATGGCTCCTTGCTGTCCTTCAATATGCTGGGGTTGCTCCCACCCAGGGCCTTGGCCCTTGGCTGGCTCCTCGCTGCCTCTATGTCTGCAGGGTCCTGATCTCATTGCTGAAGTGGTGTCGGGCGCCCCTCCAGCCCTCTTGATCCTCCTTATTCTCCTCCATTATTATTCTTACCCCAGCTCTTCCTTCTAATGCACCACAGAGGCTCCAGCTGAGCCAACCAAAGATAGGTCCTCCCAGAACCTAGGGATGTGACCCGATTTGGGAAAAGGGTCTTTATAGATGTGATTAAGGGTCTCAAGATGAGGTCATTCTGGATTAGGGTGGGCACTAAATCTAAAGACAAATGTCCTTAGAAGAGGAGACACACAGAAAGGAAGGTGATCTGAAGATGCAGGCAGAGACTGAAGCGAGGTGTCCATAGCCCAGGCACCAAAGGTGGCCAGCAGCCAGCGGAAGCTACGAGAAGAGTGTGACGTGGATCTCCCTCAGAGCATCCAGAAGGAACAGCCCTGCCAACACCTTGATTTAGGACTTCTGGCCTCCAGAACACTAAGAGAATAAACGTCTGTTGTTTTAAGCTACCAACTATGGCAATTTATTACAGCAGCCCTAGGAAACTAATACACCTATAATTTATTTACTGCTATTTATTTTTTACTTTTTATATTCTCTAATCGTGAGCTCCACAAGGGTACCAATTACCATTTTATAAACGCACTCAAACCGAAGAAGTAATTAATTTTATTTACAAAATTTAATCAATACTGGCTAAAGTACTCCAAAATTTAGTTGAATAAAAAAAATATGATATATCCAGAGGCCAGAGTAACGTGATCTACACACACTAATATGCATATGCAATATGGAAGAGGCCAGACTTAAAGATTTACTGTGTGATTCCATCCTGTGAATTCTAAAATAGGCAAAATTGAAGCCATCAAGAGAGAATGCAGATCAGTGGTCACTCAGGAACCCGGGTCAGGGAAGGCACCTGCAAAGAGCCAGGCAGGAATCTTTTTGAATGATAAAAAGGTCCTGTGTCTTCCTCATGGTGGTTGTCACGGGGGTGTCAACATTTGCCCAAATTCTTCAAACTATACCCTTAAAAATAGGTGCATGTTATCGTGTGTGATTATACCTCCAAAAGTAAGTGTATAAATTATATAATAAGTCACCTTCTATAGTAAGTCATTTACTTATTTAGAATCATGTAATAATTATTTAAAGCAAATACCCACCACGGATCCTGGAACTGGTCTAAGATGTTATTTTCTAGTCAAAAAATCTTCGGCAAGAATGTCTAGCACAAGGAAGCAGAAGATATAAAACTAAAACAACAGTAAACAGATCGTTGCTGATGATAAAGAGCTTTATTTACCAAGGATACACCCACAAGGGGACACTGATAGGAACTGAGTCCACACTGTAGACTGCCAACACCAGCTTGTCCCTGGCTGCCTCAAGCCCTTGGGACAGATCAGCAGCCTCAGTCATGCAAGACCTCCAGTTTGACAGGCCCCCATCCTGCTCCTGCCTGTCTGGGGCCCTTTCCTTTAAGATAGGCTGACTTCTGATGACAGATCATCGATCTTACCTACAAGATGCAATAAACACTGGTTAAAGTGTTTAATAGTTTCATATAATATGATCAAGGATCAAGCTCTTTTTTTTCCCCCAGAAATTGAAGTCATCTGTTTATTTAGTTTTCATCTTATAACCCCTAATGTGTACAACAATTTATTTTTCAATAAACATTTCTCATGTACAAAACATTACTATATATTTTTTTTAGTTTTGGAAGTTCAAAGCATCTCTACAATGATCATCTGCTATACAAATACCTGATCTGTTCTCTTTATTTAGGGCCGATAATTTTTTCAGTGTTCCTTATTTTATACAGTTTGATACAAACTAATGCCAATAAAAACTAATGTTTATTGAGTTTGTATAATGTTGGAACATGATTCTAAGCCCTTAATGTTTATGTTCTCTTTTAATCTTCACAACACCCCTATAGGATTTGAACAATTATTCTATCATTTTGTGGATGGACTTGATAACAAGGTTATGTTGTGTCCAAATTCAAAGCACAGTGAATACAATTAACTATAAGTTTCCTGCCATTTTCCTGATCCAACAGCCAGAAAAATAAGTCTACGCTGAATCTGATACATTCACAGAATGAGTACTAACTGAAATTTTTAAAATGATTATGCTAATAAGGACATGGTTAAAAATATCAGTGATATGTGCACAGTTTGCTCTCTGCATCTGTGGATTTGACCAATGGTAGAGCAAAAATATTTTTTTAAAAAATTCAGACATTTCCAAAGAGTGAAACTTGAGTTGTTCAAGTGCCAAGTGCTGTGTTGAACCTATGTGAGTGGGGACACCTGGCCACAGCCTCTTGACATTTTAAAGAGCCTCATTCTCTCTCCAGTGCTCGTTTTTAGAGCAGTTTGCCTATGTATTGTTTGTGCACCTTGAGTTAGGCTAAGGACGGTCATGTCTGCATTAAACATGAACAGATTTTTTTCTTGCCATTATTTCCTACTCGGTTTAGTACAGCACCTCCTCGTGTGGATTGCCATTGCATCAGGTGTTATCTAATTCTTTTCCTGTAAGTTAAAACTGATCGATCATTAAACATAGCCATTGATACTATCAATTGACCCATGGGGGGAAAAATAAGTAATATGGAGATGATTTAAAGTATCTACTTCTGCCTGTCTGGGGCCCTTTCCTTTAAGATAGGCTTACTTCTGATGACAGATCATCCATCTTACCTACATGGTACAGTAAACACTGGTTAAAGTGTTCAATGATTTCATATAATATGATCAAGGATCAAACTTTTTAAAAAAGTTAATCATTTATGGATTCAGAAACACTGATGGTGGTTTTCAAATAATAGATACTTTACAAGGAACATTCCAGACCTCTCTCTCTTGTAAATATGATGCAAAGAAACTTTTCATAATATTTTAGCTGACAGAAACCAGCAAGATATAAGAGGAGAGCACATCACACGGTCGTAGGCAGGAGCCTTGAGGAGCAGATGCCGCAGCAGAGATTGTGTGTAGGGTGTCAGTCAGGGAGTGGCCTTGGGAAGGGAAGGTGTTGTAAAGAAAGCAAAGTCAGCAGGTTGGACAGGCCCAGTAGAATGGCTCTTGACTTGGCGAGGAGTTCTGCAGATGAGATGCAGTTCACTGACCCATGTTGGCATAGAGAGCGGGGTCCTTACCTTTGTATCTTGAGTGTTGTGGGATGCAGCCCCCATGGATGGGAACAGAAACCCGGGCAGGCAGTTCAGAGCAGTAGGGCACACAACCCAGGGCTGACTGCCAGCAGCTGGAGCCAGAGTCCTTTATTTTCAACAGAGACAGCCAAACACATAACAGCCAAGGCAAGGCCAAGGCTGGACTGAGTCGGATGGTAAAGATGATAAGATTCAGGCAAGTTTTTACTTGCATCAATGACAGAAGGAACACAGGAAGAGGAAGGTGCCTGCTCCCACCAGGATTCCCCTCCCACACACCAAAAAGGACATCAACTAATTAAAATAGGCAGGATGAAATGACAGCAACACAAATTGTGGAATATCCTGTTGCTGAGAAACCAACTCTGGACTCTAGCTAAGTGATTTTGTATTTTGCAGGTCTATCCTGAGTTCTTCAGAACCTCATTAGAAGCCTCCCAGGATAGACAGGGAGGTGTGTGAAGATGGCTTGGGACAGCTCCCCATCATTTTCCATCTGTTGAGTTGGGGAGAATCAGAAGGTTGGCATCCTGCCAACCATAGATTATCTGTGGTCCAACCCTTTCCTGCAGGGCCTGTATGCCAGGGTGGAACCATTCTCTGACAGCACCCATCACAGTGACTAAATGGAATATGGTTCAGGACTCTAAGAATAGTTTAACTTCAAAAATTAAATATTACAATTCACATCAGCAGCAGAAATAAAAGAGAAAAATCATTCCTCATCTCAGTAGAAGCAGAAAAGGCATTTATCAAAATTCAACACCCATTTATAATTTTTATTAAATCTTTCAGCAAACTAGAAATAGAAAAGATCTTTCTTATTTTGACACAGAATATTTGAAAGTGTCATCCTTATTGATAAGATATTTAAAATATTCTCAGGGAATATTCCCTGAGATTGAGAATGAGGCAAAGATGTCCTCCGCCACCACCTCTATGCAATACTGTACTAGAAGTCCTGGCCAGTGCAATACGGCAAGAAAAAGAAATAAAAGGCATGATATTTCACTTATCCAGAATTAGTTACCTGGACACCTCAAGAATCTGAAACAAAACTGATAACCTGGATGATTCGAATTCTCTTGTAAAACAATCTAAGAGGTCTTGGAGCAGCCACGAGACACAGAACCCACACACTTCACCCACGAGAATCCCTCAAGCCCTCATTCCAAGGCTACAGACAATCCCAATAAGTGTCTCTACTTCCCAAGCCCTTACCTCATTAGAGAGAAGAACAGAAATTGGCACAATGGGCAAAACCAGAGTGTTAGTTTCCAGCCTAATAGAATAGGACATGGTTAAATCAGATTAAAAAAAACAACAACTGCTTTTGTGCCTACAGGCCACTTAGTAAAAGGGGCAAGCAGCTCTTACACCTCAGCAGCCCTCAAGAGCCCTGGAGTGCAGGACAAGCACTGATACTTGAAATCATGACCTTGAGTCATCAGGAAAAGAAAAAATTGCTTATGACTCACTGCTTAACAGAGCAGGAAATTATGTTCTGTATTAAGTATTTTTTTTTTTTGAACCCGGGATTGAACTCAGGGGCACTGGGCCATTAAGTCACGTTCCCAGCCCTATTTTGGGTTTTATTTAGAAACAGGGTCTCCCTGAGTTGTTTAGCACCTTGCCCTTGCTGAGGCTGGCTTTGAACTTGCAATCCTCCTGCCTCAGCCTCCTGAGCTGCTGGGATTACAGGCATGCACCACCACACCCGACAGTATTAAGTATTTTTTAATGACTGATTTTATACGCGTTTTGGTCATATGAAGGAATTCAGTATTAGGTAGTTAATTTATAGATAATATGTGATTTTTTAAAAAAAATCTATCCAAGATTTTTTGTGTTTTAGGCAGCACCTGCATAGGAGGCAGAAATCCATTTTCATAAACCTCTGGATTAGAATGTGCAATGGGCCTGACACTTGAGTCAGAAAGATGGGGCTGTTGTCCAGGTACTCAGTCCGGGGTGCTTCTTAATATGTACAGGCAGCTGTGGCCCCGCCACGTGAGCACATTGACCTGAAAACGCTGAGTGGTGTGTTTTGTGATCTCTTCTCATTGAATTGCTCCTCTAATGAGTGAGTATTGAAAGCAGACAAACATCCACTGCATTTGCTCTTCTCTTGACTTAGTTCATTGTGGAACCACTCACACACCCTCGTCCTCTCCTGGAGGGTGGACTGAGGAAGGTTCTCTGTGTCTCTTCACCTGGGGACCTTTCTTGGCCATAGGAGCCTGTTCAGCCCAGGCCCAATTAGTTCTGGGGATTGACAAACCTGGGGACAACTCTCATCCTGATAAACAAAGGACTGGAAGAGACATTCCCAGCTTCCTCACTCCTCAGTGGGATTGGGCAAGGTGGTCCCCAGTGGTGACCTGCTCATTTCCACATCCTTTATTCTTTTCCCTCCTCCCCACCACATGCCCTCAGCTAGCTTCCTGGGATCACCTCCCAAGTAAATTACTTCAACCAAAATCCCTGTCACAGGGATCCGGGTAAAACCCAATTCACAGTTAACTGCCAGCAGTGGGCCTGGAAAGTAGCCTTCATGATGAGATTCTGGACTTGGATGCCAGGCAAATGGCAACAGGATATCTTGCTGAGACCAAGTGTGGTGGTGCTTAACCTGGTCGTGCCACTGCATCAATTACCAAAACCCTTACCGACATCCTCTTCTCTCAGGATGAAGAGAGAAAGACAGGTTATGATTAGCCAACTATCACCGCAGGAGATGACCCAATAATGTAAAACCCCACGGTAGCATTCAGAGACCTCCTACTCCCAGAAGCCAGAATGTGCTGGTAATCAGGCCCACGATTGGAATAGAAGGGTGATGTTACAATAATTCACCTATCTGGAAAGTCTCTTTTTCTTCAGTCAGTTCCCTAGTTGGGAAAGAATGGGACTCTGAAACATAAGATGGACCCATTGGAGTAGATGTCCCCAAAGATCTTGATACTCATGTTCCCCTGAACTCTTGGGTCTTTTAAAAGCGGCTTCCTCCTCTGTGCTAGAGAAGAGTGGCCTCCCATCTCCTGGAGACCATTCAGAGGCCTCTTGGAAGAAAATGGGTAAGGGATCTCTGGTGTTCCCCCAAGGTCTGCCCACTTCCACTTACTACTTCTAAACCAATCAGGGAGCAGTGCTCCTGGTCTCCAGAGGTTCCACCAGTATACAGTGAAAGATTGCCACTTATCAGAAATCTATAGCTGCTGCTCTTCAGATCAGCAGACCACAGGTCAGGGAAGGAGTTATCACCAGAGGGTAACTGAATCTTCTTAGGCAGAGCTGGGGTTACCTTAGGGTAGAAAGGACTTGCAGAAATACTTGGTGATACCTGGGAATAACAATACATGGGAAATTCCACAACTACAGCATGGTAGGGGCTCAGATCCCTAAGAGAGGAAGACCCGGGTCATCCCACTAGGCAAGCAAGGTCAACCTGCACAAGTGCTGATGGAGAGTGAGGGGAAATCTGGAATAAGTGGTAGGAGTTGATAAATATTTGTTGTGGTTTCAGGACAACTCACAACTGCAAGGAATATAGCTAGTCCCATTAAGCTTTTTATTGATGTTTTCCTTTTGTTTATTCATTCTTTTAAAAAAAAATGTGACCAGTCATTACTCTTAAGATAGAGTGGATTTAGCATGGGACACATGATAGTGCAACACGGTGGACTCAGGAGATGTGGTCAGTTTCTTCAACAGAGCCCCTGAATTATCCCTCGAGGTTTTCTTAATTGAGAAGCAATTCATGTACAAAATTGACATTTTAAAGTATACATGTAATGATTTTTTAGTATATTCACAAAATTGGACAGACATCATCACTGTCTAATTCCAGAACCTTTCATATCCTCAAAAAGTCACTCCCCATTCTGTTATGGTTTGGATGTGAGGTGTCCCCCAAAAGCTCATGTGTGAGAATGCAAGAAGGTTTAAAGGAGAAATGATTGTATTATGAGAGCCTTGACCCAATCAGTGAATTAATCCCAATGGAACTAACTGAGTGGTTAACTGAGTGGGTAGGGTGTGGCTGGAGGAGGTGGGTCATTGGGGGTGTGCCTTTGGGGTACATATTTTGTATCTGGAGAGTGGAGTATGTCTCTCTATGCTTTCTGATCATCATGTGAGCTGCTTCCCTCCACCACCCTCTTCTACTATGATGTTCTGCTTCACCTTCAGCCCCAAGGAATGGAGCCAGGTATCTATGGACAGAAGCCTCTGAAACCATGAGCCCTCAAATAAGCTTTTCCTTCTTAAAATTGTTCTTGTCAAATCTTTAAGTCACAGCAGCAAAAAAGCTGACTAAAACACCATCTCTTCCTGAGTTTGCTTTCAGACACCTCTCCCCACATTTGGCTTCTAGGTTTCTGCCTGACGGTGTTCTCTGGTTACAAGGGTGAATTTGGTCCAGATACAGGGCAGGCTGAACATGGCAAGGATTTGGTACCTTAGGTTTAACCTTCAACCAGAGAGGGAAAGAAAGTGGTGGGTGACGACCTCAGCTTCCTTCACCATCGGTGGAAGAATTTAGAGATGTTTCCATTCAGTGTCTTGGAGGATCCCCAGGAGGACTGAGCCCCAGATGCTCTGGATCTGTCTTAATTCCTGTCTCCATAAGATTTCCTGGAATTACTTTCCAAATAAGCTACCTGTGCCCACATCCATAGCCAAGGATTCACATTTTGGAGAACCCAACTTTTTTCCAATGATGTTGTCATGAGGACTTTATCACACTCAGTTGAAATCCTGATATACCATTTTTCATGCTCTTCAAGGACAAATGAGGGGCTGGGGGTGGAGCTCAGTGGTAGAGTGCTTGCCTAGTATCTGTGATGCTTTGGGTTCTTTCTGCAGCAAGACAGATAAGTTTAGCCTGCTATGATTTCTTCTTAGGAAGAGATCCATGCTAGTTCCTGGTGGTTTCTATTCCAAGTGTAAATGAAAATCCATCTAATAAGGTGTTAATCTGACAGTAGGTACACTACTTTTACAACTTAAGGATCTTCAAAGTTCTGTCTAATGACAGTGTTTTTTTTTTAAATCTGTAAAAGTTAAATTATGTAGGTACAAGAGGAGGAAGTGATATTTTATATAATGCAAGTCACATTCTCAAGGACACTCGGCCACTGAGCCACATCCCCCAGCCCTATTTTGTATTTTATTTAGAGGCAGGGTCTCACTGAGTTGCTTAGGGCCTCGTTAAATTGCTGAGGCTGTCTTTGAACTCACAATCCTCCTGACTCAGCCTCCCGAGTCGCTTGGATTACAGGCGTGCGCCACCACGCCCGGCCCATGTTGCTCTTTTGGTGGTGCTGATGACAGTGTAAAATAATGCCACAGTTTCCCCTCAATGGCCTAGTCAGTTTGTCACCACTCCTCTGTCTTTATTCTCCAAGGCACCTGCTATTACCTTTCTTAAGTATAGTATTTCCTTTCAGAAAATAATGAAACTTTTTTCCAAGAGGTGTTGAAAATGTTATCTAAATACTATTTTGTTTAAATATGAAATACTAAAAGCAGAGAGAGCTTTTCTTTCCCAAAGACTTACTTGAGATAAATCATGCCTTGAATTTCTAATGGCAAAACTTTAAATACAGGCATTTACACATAAGCAGAGGGAAATCATTATTGCCAAATTTTTGCAACCCAAGCATTTGAAATTTAAACATCTCTATAAAATTCTTTTTAGTTAATCAGAATGGAAATAAAAGATTGCAAAGGCTGTATCAAATAGGATTGCATATTTAATGTGCAATATTTTCTCTATAAATTTATGACATAAGCAAATGATCATTTTAACATTTGATACTCAAAATGTAATGAGAAAAAATAAGCATGTCAATCAGAAAAAAAATTAATAAATCCTTTACATTTTATTCTTGTTAACAAAAAGTCTGAGTCACAGTTTAGCTGAAACCTTGAATTTTTAAGCTAAGTCAAAGCTGCATTTAATGGCCACCAGCTGAAAGTTTGCTTGAGGCTTGAATCAACCTTCTTAGGGATCTGCAATTTACAGAATTGTAAAGGCTTTTTTTTCCCCAGCTAAATGAAATAAATCTTAACGCTGGGCAACCACTAAAAGAAACAAAAACTTTAAACTACATTTTGCTGAGAGGTATGAGTTAAAAAACAAAACCAGCGGCACTAAAATGTGCTTGTAAGTGCAAGAATAATATTGATTTACCCCAAAGTGCATATTTGTTTATCTAAATTCTGGCATAAGTTAGGTTTTAAGGTTTCAGAAATACTTTTGAATTTATTATTGAACAAGTGGAACGTATTATATAGAATATTTCAAAGTTGTTACCAAAAAAACTAGGGTGACATTCTACCTAGCAAGATAGGTTTCTCAACATGTCTTCTTTCCCTCCTGGCATCAAACTGAGAAAGGTGTCAGGAGAAAATACTTAAATGGTTTCCAAAGAACACACTTGCCATTAGTTGGAAGTTCTGCTTCTGAATTATATAGAAGATAATTTGGTCCACAAACAATGGAATGGACTTTTGAAGAGGTACCAATTTGAGCTAAAGCAGTGTAGGGTGAGATGTGAGTCCTCAGTGGAAAGCCCTGCAGGACAGATATTGATGAGCCATTTAACCATGGAGACAGGCAAAGAACTGGGTAGAGTGCTGGCTTGTAACTGGATTTTTTTCTCTTCCTGTTCTTCCTTTATTCATCTTAACATTGCCTTCCCCCTTCTTGTGTGTGTGGGGGGCGGTTACCTTACCCTTTATCATTTGTTCCTTCAATATTTTAATGTAAAACCTACAAGAAAAATAATGGATTCAAGGCTGACATTAAAAGTTTGAATAAAAATAAGGACACATATCCTCCAACCAGTAGCTTTTCTCTGGGAATAAGATCTTCACCTGTCGAAGTGGAATGGCTTCTCTTAGCAGCAGTGCTGACAGAGGATGTGACACTTATGTTTTTGGAAGTGGGAAAAATTACTAAGTGCTTTCTCTAAAGCATTACTGTTTTGTGAGTTTCATTTGATTTACTCTCAGAGCATATTGCTCCATTACACAATGGCAGGTAGGATGCCCTGCCTACCGGGTGATTTATCCAAAACACCTGAAAAAAGCAGGATCAATGAACATGGTGAGTTTTTCTGCCACTGTGAAAGAACAAGGTAAAGGAGGAAAAGTTTATTTGGGCTCATGGTTTCAGAAGTCTCAGTCCACAGACTCCAACTCCACTGCCTGGGCCTGAGGTGAGGTAGAACATCATGGGGGAAGGGCATGACAGAATACAGCTCAGGACATGGCAACAAGGAAACAGAGAGCCCTCTGCTCACCAGGGACAAAACATATGCTAAAGGCACACCCCCAGCGACCCACCTCCTCAAGTCACACTGCCTAGTTACTACCCAGTTATCAAGTGGATTAACACACTGACTGGGTTAAGGCTCTCGTAACCCAATCATTTCACCTCTAAACCTTCTAGGATTGTTTCATACACGTGCTTGTGGGAGATTTCATATCTAAACCATAACAGAAATGTATTAAAACCTCTTGTAAAAGCTATTACTGTAGATGCAATTTATAATCCTGAATCCAATCTGAGGTCTGGTGATTGACTCCATGTTGAGTATAAATTTTAAAAAAGAGTTCTTATTTCACAAGTAATTAAAATAATATTCTGGAAGTACAAGTAATGATTACATTTACACCAGTCCAAATGCTTTCTAGTAGTATGGGATGGATCTGACTTCTCCATTAGTAGCCCGAAATCACAGTAAGTCATGATGCCAAAACATGTTGGCCTCTCCTCTTAAACAGCATTTAAGGCAGGAAGATGGGAGAAGTTAACCAAATCCTCATGTCCACTGCTGATAATTTTTCATACAATGGGTGAAAATGCTGCCTTTGATACAATTCACATTTTCAATGAATTCATTTCTTGATCAAATAGAGTAAATGAAGTAAGATTTCATCATTAATAAAAATAAGGTTTATTTGTAACAACTAACTTTAACAACTATTATGTATTTTACCTTTGGGGAATGCACAGCTATACACAGTGTTAGCTTCTTTAATTCATTAAAAAGATATAGTCTGTATGCTAACGCGGCTAAGATTCTTCTTCCCACTTGAAAAATCTCTTCCTCCCGTAAAGGTTTCCCACTGTACGTGAACTAAGCCTCTGGAGCACTTGGCAGAGAGGTACAGGGGCAACTGGCCAGAGCCATCACACTTCTTCTCTTCTCCACTGGACAACGGAAAATAGGGATTCTAGTTCAAAATATCAGAAGCAAAGTCTAAATATTAGAAAAATAGGGAGAGGAGATATGATGAAATGCTTCAAAATCCATGCCCGAGCTGGGAGGCAGTTGGTTCGTTCATGTTGTGGCAGTTTCCAGAAATCTTCAGTTTTTAATCGTCAGACTCATATCTGGAGATATAAATTAAGAATATGTAAGAATACTTTTGTTGTGATGCTGTCATTACCAAACAAGTTTACACGGAGCATCTCCAGGGTCCAGTCCAGTATGAATGCACACCTCATTTACCCTCGGCGCTGTGGCAGTCAGGGGCTTTCAAGGTGTTATGATGGTGACCTAGGGGATTTCTGCCATAGAAAGCCTAAGGTCCCTTTAGACTCCAGGTCTCTATATTTGGCATTTAGATCTGCTGTATTTTAGTACCATTTTCCAATCCTCAGATCAACACCAACAGCTGATATGACTCTATGAGTGAAGGGTTAATAAATCTCCTTCTTTAAAGAACCAATCTGGTCTTGAATTCTCTTTCTAGTTCTCTTCCCTGGAACTTGGATAAAGGCAAGTGTTAACTGCGTTTCTAGGTAAAAGTGCTGATGACAAAACTGACCTCAGCTGGTAGGTTACACATGGACAGGTAGACATATAGGGAAGAGACGCCCACTGCCTTGCAGCTGCTAGCTTCTGCCCTGCATCCTGCTAAGTGACCGCAGTGACCATAGTATCTTGCTGTAGCTGTGTGTGTGTGTTAAGGTCCGACTAAACCTAAGAAGCAGCATTGGTAGCCTTAGGGACGAGGCTGGGCTCAGAAGAAAGCCTCTGTACTAAATGCCTGAGTCCTCTGGACACAGCTCGGATTTAATGGAGAACAAATATCAACCCCGGGGGAGAGAGATGAGGGTGGGATTGGCCTGGCTTACTTTGCCAGTCTTTTCCTCAGGTCTTTGATTTGGTCATTCTTTTTGGTGAGAATCTCTTTCATGTTTCGATAAGCAGCTGTTTGTTGAAATTTCTTCTCCAATTCCTGCTTAGTGAGAAACATCAGCTCATTACTAAGAAATAGTTAAGCAAAGAACAACAAATATGATGAAAATGCTTATTTTTTGCTTCAAATTTACTTATTATACAATTTCCTCAACAAAAAAAATTTAGTTAAAATGAACACTATCCAAATTTTAAAAACATCATTTCAATGAGAAGCTAAGAAAAGTACTGTTTTCCCAAGTGAAATGTTAGCAAGTAACTCAAGCATGTTTCACCTAGGCATGGAAAATCTATGTGAAATATTAAACTAATTTTCAGGTAAAATAAACACAATCTTTTTTCAAATCCCAAAGTTGTATCAATATTTTAGGAAGAGGATTAATTAAATTTTTAATTAATTAAATTTTAGCTCCATATTCCTAAGAGTCTAACTCCTAAAGTGAAGAATTTAGCTCTCTACATATTCATATAAATTATAAAAAAGGTACAGAAATCTTAAAAGAAAAAAAATCACTCATTCCCCTGCCAGGCTGTAGGAGGACCAAGCCAAATGATGTAGAGGGCAAGGGTAGACGCAGCCAAAAGGGCAGCATTTTCCCACCCCATAGAAGGAGAGGAGATTGCTCACTGTCACAGATATTTTACCACCAAGGATGGAAGAATCTCAATTCCCGGAAATGATAATCCTTTAGCACATGTATTTGCTAATACCTTGAGTAAAAATAATGTGAATGTGTCCTCTATACTATTTATCCAGCTAATATGCCAGGAACAGACGAATCCCTTACACATAGTCTTCTGACCTTTTCAGCCATGCTCAGCTGCTCCTGAACCCTGAGTAGGTCGTGCTTGGCTGTTGCAAGATTCTCCTCCAGGGACTTCTGGTTTTCTGTCTTGTCATTAAGTGTCTTCTGAAACTCACTCTTTAAAGCAGCAACTGTGTTTTCCAAATCACTTAAGTCTTGGGCCTTTATAAAATCCTAGGAAAATGAAATACATGAATATAACTTCATACTGACATTCTAACAACCATTTTAGAATGGTGATTCAATGTCACAAGAGAGGAAAGAAGCGATGATGTGTGATGTGTGCCCACATAGCCACAGCCTTTCATTGGTCTGGGCTGCTAGCAGGGCAGTCCATCTGCTGCTCAAAAGTGTGACCTCTTGCACGGAGCAGACACTAAGAAGTCACTGAATTTCAAAAACAGAAAATATGGTTTATTACTGTTACTATTCCAGTCTAAACGAAATGGGAGAAGTGAGATTTTAAAATTATAATGATATGCAGATCAGAGTTGAGATGGCAATAGCTTTCATTTTGAAAAGCCAAATTAAAAAAAAATCCTAGTGAAGATTTTTGAGTCTTCAAAATGGTATAGGTGGAAGAAATAATTTAAAAATTAGATAAAAAAATTAGTAGATATGTTTTAGTCATTATTTATAAAATATGAGAACATAATTAATGATTATTGATTAAAAAGATGGGTTTTTAAATTTACTAGCTTTTAAGTTTTTAATGTTAATGAGCTATGCACATTTTGCACAATCTGACAACAGAAATATGGTTCTTCCACTTGGAGTTTGTTTTTGACTACACAAAATTCATGATAGAAAAAAGATTTGTATTGATACACTAGGCAAACAGTCTATGATAGCTAAAAATATAGATCTGAAGCAGTCTTTTCAGCAAAACCAAAAGTCCTTGCTCATTTTTGAAATCTAACCTTTAAAAATGTTTTATTTCATTGTGACTTGTAAATTGCACATGTCCATTTTGCTCATGTCCAAAATTTTATTTCTTGTGTCCAAGATCTTAAAACAAAAGTGAAGCAAAGTCCCAAATGGTTTTTAAACAAATCTATCATCCAAGAATGTTTAAAACTGTTTTACTTTTGAGAAACTATGAAGCTGTTCTGAAACATTCAGCTCTATTTTACAAATTTATGATTCTTGGTCGTATTTTCCTTTTATAAAAGCCATATACAAAGTACCCTCCTGTTTAAAACATCTCCATAGATACAGATACAATGTCTGAGATTTGCATCAGAAAGACATGGAAGGAGGAAAGAAGAAAGTGGAAGCAGAAATGAAGCCAGACAGGCCATGCAGGATGATTGGTAAAGCTGAGTGGGGGGCATATTGGGGTTCATTTGTACTAGTCTCTCTAACTCTGTAACAATGTTTAAAAATTTTCATAGAAAAAGTTTAACAGCCCAGGGAAGTAGAGTTTGGAATTATTTAGCAGACATTTAAAATAACAATATGAACCTAGAGAAGCCAATACTGCACTCAACATTCACCCAAACAGTCCCACTCATTTGAAATCATTACAGCATCGACACTCCATGGAGAGGTCACAGGAGAAAGAACTACACACCTGGCTTCCAGCAGGGGGAGCCATATTCAGTCATCAGTCTCAGCCAAGCCTGCATTACACAGTGTGGCTGTATACGGATGGGTTTGAAGACCTATAACCACTATATTAATTTGACTCCGTCACACTGATCCAAGGATGGACAGAGGGAAGGGTCCTGGTTCTCATCTGGCCATTCCTGGGCAAGGTGGTCCCAATGCAGGACAACAGTGGCATTTTTCTTAGGGAGGGGCAGGGGCAGGATATAATGAATAGGGACTAAGATTTAATTTTAAGTTTGTAACTTTATTTAGAAAATGTGAAAAAGAAAGCTAAAACTGTTTCACTATTTGATTTCTCTCTCTCTCTCTCTTTTTTTTTTTTTTTTGCGGTGTTGGGGATTAAACCCAGGGCCCTTGTGCTTGTGAGGCAAGCACTCTGTCAACTGAGCTATATCCCCAACCCTCACCTTTTGATTTCCTTGATCAAGCTGTAAATCTTGCAGTGCTTGTTGTAGTTTTGATTTCTCATCCAATGCATTTGTAGCCTACAATCAAATTTAAAGAGAACTCGTCAGTATTTGATCTGTAAGAAACTCAGTAATTGTGTTAAAGGATTTCTCAGTTACCTGTATTTCAATGGTCTTCAGCCTTGACTTCAATTTCTCATTCTCTTCTTGAAGTCTTAAAATTTCCTTTGGGAGTAAATTCAAGTTATTATTTTAACCAAAATATTTCAAATACTTGAAATTATTACTTGTTCCACTTAAAATTATAATTTTTAAATGAAGTTGAAAGCTCAAAAATCCCCATGCCCTGCTGAGTATCAGAACCCCAATTTCACCCAGCCCACCAGCCTCAAGACCTGTGAGTTAGCTTTGGCTCAAAGACTCTAGTTCCTTTTCTCTCAGTCCTCAAGCACCTCTCTTCTTTCGACTCTCTGGTCCCAGCCACCTTCCAGGGTGCCCTCCCCTCTCTTGTCTGGCCAATCCTGCATGGATCTATTTGTGGCCTACACTCCACACCTACCCTGAAAATACCACTTCATCATTTCAGCATCTTGTCCTCAAGATGCCAAATGGTTTTGACCCACCTGAGACTGAGCACCTTTGCTCTTATGCAGCTCCAACATGAACAGCTACCTGTTCATGTATGTGTCTCGCTATACCCCAACCTGTGTTGGTCCATCCAAGGGCACTCTGTCCCAAGTCCTGCCAGCCTTCTGTCTGCTCTCACCACTGACCATTCTGTTCCCCTGCCCAACAGGCCCCTTTCTCTTTCCTCTGACAATTTAATCTGTCTTCATCATCAGGGCCCAGCTCAGGCACCATCTTACCCAAGCGCCTGTTCTCACCCATGTGGAACTGTGGCTTCTCTGCTACTCCATCATGCCCACAGCACACAGGAGAGTTCTCCCATCTCTCCTCTGGAATATGAATTCTACCTTCCCAATGAAACTATGACATTTTTAGAGTGACGAATGAGTATCATACTGCTTTTTAAAATCTTTAACAACATCTAGCATAATGTTGAGAATATAGGAATAGTGAAAAATATTTATTTGTACACTGATGAATTTTATAAAACATTTAATAAATCTTTCATTGCTATCAAAACTTCAAATGTCTGTCAATAAACCCTGTCCAGAATCCCAGGTTCTTCACACAATGAAAAGGTGTGCTCAAGAGCTGCTTCACCCTCTCTGGAAGGTAAACATGCCCTCTTCTGGCCCATTGGGTGCCATGAAGTAAAGTCTGAGGGACTAGTTACCCTCAGTGCACCAACCCTGAACTAACCCTCTGCTGGCTTTGTTCCTCTACCCTAGAGTTGTTCAGGCAAAGAATTGAGAGAACAGAATGAGAGCTTTCCCATTGCTCGAAATGCCGACGACATTACCTTGTTTAGGAGTTCTGTTGTCCCACTTTCATTAAGTGGAACAAGTTTTGGCTTTGTAATATCTACGATGGGCTGAAACAAAATAAAGAAACCAGATCGAAATCAGCACGGAATAAATCACATCTATTCATCAAGTACTTCCTAAGTGGAAGACACTGTGTATGAACATATGCACGGGGATGCCAGTGCCATGGGTGTCTCACTGGGTGACTCTGTTATGTCTCAGGGCCTAAGACAGGCCCAGCCCACAGTGCCCAACACATGTTAAAGATAAAAATGAGAACCACCCACCCCAAACCTTTTTAAAAAAATAAAGATGGAAGGGAAAGGAGGGAAGGAGACCAAAACCAGACCTGATACAGATCCTAGCATCTAGGGACTGGGATTTTCATCTGTGGGAGATAAAACAGATTTCTGCATGATCCTCAGACTGTGAAAAACGGTAATAATGGGGTTAGGGATGTGGCTCAGTGGTAGAGTGCTTGTCTAGCACGTGTGAGGCCCTGGGTTAGAGCCTCAGCAACACGTTAAAAAAAAAAAAAGGATAAACAGAATAAAGGTATTATGTCCATCTACACCTAAAGAAATATTTTTTAAAAATGGTAATATTGCCAAGAATTTTGGCAACCACACTACAGATGAACAATAACTGGGCAAATATTCTGGCAGTTTAGTACCATGTATTAAAAAAAAGCATCCATGGGGCTGGGGCTGGGGCTTAGCAGTGGAGCGCTTGCCTGGCATGTTAAGGCACTGGTTTGATCCTCAGCACCACATACAAATGAACAAACAAAGGTACTGTGTACATCTACAAACAAAAAACAACAACGACAACAATGACAAGCATCCATGTCCTCTGACCCAGAAATTGCTTAGCCACAAGCATGTTCCAAAGGGATCAATGGAAAATGTTTTCTAAGGGTCTGTACGTTGACTCCTCTCAGCTGTGTTCAACAGTCTGACAACAGGGAGCATTTACAGTGTGCCTATGAAAGGGAGTGGTACATGATCATCACACGTGAGAATGTTTAGAAGACAAGTTAGCAACTACTAGTGCTGTCTCCAAGTGACAGATGAGACTCAGTCATCTCAGGAAGTCTGTTCAAGGTCACAGAGCTACAGAGTGGCAGAGCCAGGAATATGAGCTCAGGTCTGACTCACCCTAAACCCCTCACTGTGCATCAGCCAAGTGAGAGTTTACACAGCTGGGATTGACTGGACCGCAGGGAGTGTGTGTGGATGGGGGGCATAATAGACAAAAGCAGTTTTTCACAGTTACTCCCTTGAGAGTTCTCACTTTGACCTCTGAATGCTTTGAATGCCTTGAGAGTTTTGAATACCAACTATTAAGATAAGGACTCAGAATGACCAAAAATTACCTTTTTATTTGAAGATGTAAATTCTGCTTTTTCAAATTCTGCAACTTGTTCTAATAATTCTCTTGAGGATAAAAGCAAATATAGAAGAATATTCATTTAGAATAAATTTGTATCAGAAAAAAGAATAAAGTCACTGCTACCAACTTATCAAACACTAGAAGAGTACAAAAAGGACAGAATTTTACAACATCAAAAATGAGATTTAATTACAAATGGTTGAGAATCTGAGACACATGGACTCAAATTTGAACCATCCACAGCATTTTGTACCTGCTAGGGATACAATATATGTTGCTAGAAGTAACTGCAATGTTAGTATAAACATCAGTGAAATTTGTTTTTCTCCATGTCTCTAGTTTTGAGGTTCTACGACGAGGTTGCTCTTACATAGTAGCATTAGCGAAGAAAGGCAAGTTGATTTTTAATAAAGCAAACTTAGAAAATGAAATCAGTCCACAATATCTACTGTAGATGAGAACCATGTATCCCCAGGGAATAGGTGGTGTGGGGCAAGCCACCTACTGAGCTGTGAAGATAAAAAGGAGAGCCAACTGTAACACACTAAGCCCACACTTCCAAGCATCTTAAAACAGCAGCTTCTCAGAGTTTTCTCACCAGTCACCTCTGTAGTTGCACAAGCTCCTTGACTTCCCTTCCCTGCCATAGGCTACTCTTAGCATTTCTCAACATGCTCCACATGAACCAACATGATGCCACTCTGCCTGGAGAGCAGGCTGCAGGGCGGTCAGTCCTTGCTCATTTCTAGGATGGCTTTTCTTAGAATGAGTTTCAACTTCACCAGTTTTACCAGAGTTTTTGAAATTAATCAGCTCTTCAACATTGTTAGGATTATAAACTGTTTTATATTTCCTATTTAAAGATAACTTGTAATGCTACTAGTAAGAACCAATGGTATCTGTTATACTGGAATTAAGTTTTCAACTGCTTCATAACCTCTATCTATTAGTTGACCTAGCTATAATGACGAACTGTACTACTGACCAAGCTAACAAAGATGCCACAAAGAACAACTAATGATAGCTTGGGAAGCAATTTCATAGATCTCAAAGGCCTTTGCAGTCCCTAGGAATAACAGAAATAGAATTTTAAAAGGACATTGAGAGGTACTTAAGAAAGCTATCCAGTGTCTGAATGCTTTGCTGCTACCCTACCCAAATTTTCTCACACCCTAGTCCCAAGAAAAGAAGCAGCAAAGACATTTACTAGCTTTTAAGATTATGGTGGGGCCTCTACTTCCTCAATTGCAGTAGAGTTGCCTCAATTTTATTACCTGTTTTCAAGCTCGGAGATATCTGTCTGTAGCTTAAGGTACCACTTCTCAGCTTGTGAGAACAGCTGTCGCAGAAGCAGCACGTTGGTGTAGGCAGTGTTGATGAGCTCGGACTCCACCTCGCTGTGCACCACCGCCTGCAGCCCACTCAGGACTTCCGACACTTCATCCACAGTGAAGGTCTCCTCCACCAGCCTGGAAAACAACTGGGACCTGAAACTTCTGCATGAACAACAGAAAACATTTACAAAACAGAACAAAAATTAAGAGAGCCACACCAATGTTACCTAAAGGATTAAGGACTATAATGAAACTTTCTCTAGGAACTACCTTCTCTATTAATGCGATGGAATTAAAAATAAAATAAACTTGATTTTTGATATCTATATAAATGATTACATTGTGGTTAATTCTTCAAATGTTTACATCAGTTAATACAAGTACACGCTGAGAAACACTTCCAAAATCATCATCTATTTTTTTCTTTAATTTTTCAATATTAAATGTTTTCTACTTCAATCTCCACTACAATTAGTCTACTCACATTTCATTATTTCAAGTTCCTTGGAAGGTGTAGTTTCTCCTTTTTTCCTATTATTTCTCTAGCATTTTAATAAATGTATGAACTACTCACATGTTGGTTAGGGTCTAAATGAAATAAATGATATTATATATTGCTTCTCTTAGCATTCTTGAGACCCAAAAGGAAAAAAAAAAAAAATCTAACGTTTCTCAGTGTAAAGTGCCACTACCACCCCACAAAAATGAACATCACCGGGCTGGGGATGTAGCTTAGGGCTGGGGATGTAGCAAAGTTGGTGCCTGCCTCGCAAGCACAGGCCCTGGGTTCAATCCCCAGCACCGCAAAAAAAAAAAAAAAAAAAAAAAAAAATGAACATCACCATGGACAACAGTCTTAAAAATCTATTTCACTCAGAGATGTTTGGGCTGGAAGGGAGTCATCTTCTCCAGTCCCCTAATTACACAGAGAGGGGCACAAGGCTGGGAGGGCAGGGAGACCTGCTTCTGATCTCAGTGGGGGTGATGAAACCCACAACCATTCTCAGGAATCTCAGCAACATGTGACACTGAGCCCTTGAAAAAGCTTCTGTATATGCTTTCTAGTGTCAATGACAGCTTCACAGTAACACAATCCTCCCCACTCCTAAGTCCCTAACTCTCAGTCTCTCAGCAAGACCAAGAGCAACTACCCCAACCTCATCTTGATCATCTTCCTCTCTTCCGAACAGCCACAATCAAGCAAGATCCAGTTACAATAAGTCTCAGCACAGTCCTATTTCAGTTAATAGTATGTGATTTATAATTCTTTCATGTTTTAACTACTCACCAGAGTTTAACCACTCTTAAAAAGCCCAAACTTTATTTTTTAAATAAAAGTCCTTATTAAATACATTAATAATTTCTATGTTCTTTTATAGAGCATACCATGTTCTTACCCATTAAATTGTTATTTTCATTTGCTGGAGTTAGGGAAGCAGATTAGTCAATGGATTTGATAATAGTCTAAGGTTGATGACCTCTGTTATTTGAGTGAAGTTCATGGCTTTCTTTTTTGAGGCAGGGGTACTGGGGTGCTTAACCACTGAACCACATCCCCAGTCCTTTTTAATATTTCACTTAGGGACAGGGTTTTGCTAAATTGCTTAGGGCCTCACTAAGCTCATGGCTTTATGACTGCTTTAGTTCACTTGAAGGTTTTTCACTTACATCTGGCTTGACATTTAACTACCTTCCATTATTGATCCAACAAAACTTACTGTCTTTTGCCTCAAATCAACTAACAATTTTGGTACTAGTCAACAAGTTTCTCTTGGCTTCCTGCTGTTCTTCCCTCTCCTAATTCTTCAACAAGAATAGCTTAGCCTTCCTAACTGCCATGTTTGAAGCCTCTAATCTTTTAATGAGTAACTCAAGTAATTAAAGTGAGAGAATCTTCAGTTGGGTGCAGTGGTGCACACCTGTAATCCCAGGACCTCAGGAGGCTGAGGCAGGATTATTGCAGGTTCAAGGCCAGTCTCAGCAACTTAGCAAGGGTCTGGGCAACTTACCAAGACACTGTCTCAAAATAAAAATTAAAAAGGACTGGGGATGTGGCTCAGCAATAGAGTGCCTCTGGGCTCCATCCCCAGTATCTAAATAAATAAATAAATAAGTTACAGAATCTTATCATTAATCTACAAGTCCACCACAATTTAATGACTACTTGTCATAAACTTTGCCATCCCATAATAATCACCATGTGCATGTTTGATAATAGATTCACTGTTTACATCCTAATACGATTTCTATATTTTGTATATCTAGGAGTTTCAGCATAGCTGTTCTCAGTGAAAAATTAATCATGACAATCCTAGAACTGTCATGATTCAGCATCCCCATAATGGCTACCAGAAAGGATCCACATTCCTATTTGGTTTCCAGAGTCCCCTGATACCTGCTCTCCTTGAGGTCTTGGAAGCAGGAATCTACAGTTTTGAGTCTCAAGCCTCTTTTTGAACGAGCAAAACGCATATAATTAATAACTTCATTTTGGTGGTGCTCATTTAGGCCCAACTCTGCCTGAAAAAGAGAGAAGTAATTTGTTTTGAAGATTTGTTAAAAAACAAAAATGAAAATATACAGGATATTCTGTTATAGAGACTGCTACATGTCCATCAAATTCTGTTGTTCCAGGTGGGGGATATAGCTCAGTTGGTGGAGTGCTTGCCTCACATGCACAAGGCCCTGGGTTCAATCCCCAGCACCACACACACACACACACACACACACACACACAAATTCTGTTGTTCCATTCATCCTGGCTACAGGGCTGCTCCAGCTAGATATTTCTTCAGCCTCCTTGCAGTCAAATGCAGTCATGGAACTACTTCTTAGGAATGAATGTGAACAGATGAGATGTGTGCTGTTTCCAATGCCTGGATCTTAAGATAGGGGTACATCTCTGTAACATTCTATTTCTGAGACCTGGCAGAAGTGGTGACTCAATGAGCCTCATAGACAACATGAATGCCTCAGGGGGTGGAAGAGCAGCTAGAGGAAAGGGACCTGTGTTCCCATCTCATGGAACACCACTGACCTACTCACCTCACTGAAATGAGCAGTGAGATGGGATGCTAAGTGAGAAAGAAATAAACTTCTGAATTGTTTCAGTCACTGTCTTTTGGTCTCTTTTAGCAACTTAACCTTATCCCACTGAATACAGCTTTTAAAAGTGGATTTGATTTGGAAACAAGTATTAGTTGGTCTCTATTTTAAACCAGATGACATCTTTATAGATACTTAAGAGGTAAACCCTGGAAGGCTGGGGAGCAGCCAAGGAGGATAGGTCAAATCCTGCTTAATATTTTAGCATGTACTATGTTATTTTATATGCATTACTTCATTTATGATTTTAACAACCCTAGAATTATCTACAATGAAGAACCTAAATCCCACTCCAAAGTTTCAGTTGTTAATTGAATTGGCATAAATGATTGACAGAAGATAGAACATGAACTGGAATCAATTTTTTGTGACATTGCCATCATCATTTTTCCAAATCACTTTCATAAGATTTTAGGGAAACCAAGAGAAGGAGTGAGTCAGGCTCTAAGCACAAGAAAGGTAAAGAATGATCAGGAATTATCTGTTTTTTGGTGACCTAGGAAGTCTAATTTAGTAGCCCATTAAAGCAGCACTCCCAAACATGGCTTCATTCCTTTTTCTCTTTAACACTTCAACTTCAGTACTGTACACGGCTCTATGTGGGAACACCATTTAACTGGCCTGGTATATCTGCTGGAGGAACTAAGCGGTCTTTTCTTACTTTCGTTTTTTGGTACTGAGGATTGAATCCAAAGCTTTGCTCATGCTAAGCCTGTGCTTTATCACTGAGTTACAGTCCCAGACCAAGGGTTTTTTTGAACAGTGGAATACAAAGGAAATATCACCCCAAATTTCTTTAGTTGTAAAATGGGGTGCTTGAATTCTTAAAATTGAAAAGATTCCACATCAGAAAGTTGGATTCGTTCAATTGATCATACTGGCTACCGTGTGTGTGTGTGTGTGTGTGTGTGTGTGTAAATTGGAGTTTCTTAGAATAGTGTGGAAACCTGGCGCTGAGCTGCTCATCATCTGCGAGTTGTGACTTGGCATTGGCACCCCCCAGGCAGGAGCGAGGGGCAACGCGTCAGAGAGAGGCTGCGAGGGGCGGGATTCACTCCGGATTATCCCAGAGCGCTTGGGCTGAGATTAACCGAGAGTCTCGCGCCCAGCGCAGTCTCCTGTCCTCAGGCTCAGAAGGTGGGCTCAGACACACTGATGACACGCCGTCATATCGGACCCACCCGCTCAGCGCCTCCAGCCCGGGCTGCGGCACTTTCCTCCGCGTTGGCCGGTCTGCTACTCACCATGGCGGCAGGCGGGGCTCAGGAGCCTAAAGGAGCAAGAGAGGTGAGGCGGGGATTTGCCAAGCCCAAGATCACGGAGATTCACAGGCCGGCAGAAGATGGGAGGTAAAATGGGTTGTTTAGAAGCCTGCGGTTGCTAATGGGAACGGAGGCACGTGGGTCTGCAGTTATGCACGTTCATTGGTCCTCAAGATCACGAGACAGGAAGTGCCTATGATTGGCATATCTCCGCATGCGCTTTGGCTTCTTGGGCCGGAAGTCCCCCTTTTTTGTGCCACGCTGCCTTTAGGCGCCGACTGCCGTCGCCAATGGTAACGGAGGGCGGGGCCGCCAGAGTCCCCCAATGCGCTTGCGCTTCTAGGAGCTTCCGGTCCCGCCTGCAAGAGAGGGCTGGTTTGTGACTCCCTGTTCTTCTCCCGGCCTCGGCCTCCACTGGTGCGGTTGTCCACATCTCTTAATGCCTCACAGCGAGCGGAGGGTGCGAGGCGAGGTTTTTCTTTTGTTTGCTTTGTTTTTTTTAATTTTTAATATTTTTACTCCGCAGTATTTTCTATCTGAGTGTCAAGGTGTGAGATGGGCGTACGACACCAGCACTTCCAAGTTTCAGAACAGAGCCTCGAACAACCCTACACCCGAACCTCCATCTATTAGTGATTTTTCCCTATGTGCTGGTAAAGGTCTCTAATTTATCACCTTTTCCTTTTTAAAAAATTGCCAAAAAAGTTGGTTTCATGTTTAGCACGACTAAAAAGGCTGCTGCACCACCTGAAGTTCTCATTCACCAAATCTAGCTTGGGTCTTCAGAATCCGCAGTTTTTACCATCGTCCCAGAAGTGGTCAGGGACCACTCTTGAAGGAACACTGTCCCCGAAAACAAAAGTGTGTGATACCAGATGAGTTATTGCAAATACTTGGGGCTCGGGTGGGTGAAATCCAGTGAGTGAGCATCCACCACTGAGTGGGTTCAGGAGGCTCAGAAAGCAAACACAAGCAAGATAACCTCCTGAGGAGGCAATAAGTAAACTGAAAGGTGAACTCGGTTCCATAAACTGAAATGAGAATCTCAGGGCTGAGAACTACCACCCTTTTGAGAGTCTGGAAGACAGAAGACATTTGGCATTAGTCCTGAATCATGAATAGAAAAGCCAATTTTAGGTAATACATTCTAGTTTTGTGTTGATTTTGGCCACTATAAAGTACAATTTAAAATGGATCACAGTCGGGTGCTTTTTACCTCTAAAAAGGATTTTAGAGACCTGATCCTACCTACTTATGGATGAAGAGACTGAGAGACAGTGTCAGGTGTCCAAAACCTCATTGGTCTAAGTGGAGGCATCTGAAGCTGGAGGCTGAAGAAGCCAATACAAATGTGTTTTCCAGAGCAAAACTAGAAGGCAGGTGTGAACTATTCTGGTAGTTGGTGTTAAATCAGATACTGGTTTCAAGAATTTCATTTTTCGCCACAGTCATTTTATTCAACATGACTAATTACAAATTATGTACAAAGCTCAGTAGTTGTCCCAGGAACCAAATTTAACACTTATAAAAATAAACTTATTGGTAGCAGAGGCAAAGTGGCAGCAGATAAATTCTTTGGAATAAAGCTAAGTTGTAAATGTTAACTTTTGGTATTGATATTGGTAGAAAAAGAGGTGTAGAAATGAAAACATGTTTGTTAAAGGTGTATACAGCAAAATGGAAATAATTGAAATGGATTATTTTCAGTTTTGATAAAGTAAGCTTGAAGGAAACTTTTCAGATAAGGAAAGGCAGTTTAGAAAAGTCAAATGTCTTGCCAGGATTTGATGCAGCAAAGGCAGATCTGGAATCCATACCCCAAGATTATTGCCAAGAGTTTCTTGATCATTTACTACCACCCAAGTACAGGTGACAGGCTTTCTTATCCGCATTTAGCACTGCCCCTCTGAAGGTCAGGGATCCCCTGTGCTTGGGTGCAGGGGCAGTTTTTGAGTATGACAAGATTGTTGAAAGGCAGGAAGAAAAGAAGCACTTGTCTTATGTGGATGGGGCTTAGCAAAGTCTTGTGACATTCAGGAATCCTTCACTGAGATAATCCAGAGATGATGTACTTGTAACCTCTGAGGATCGCAAGCCTCAGAGACAAGAAGAACATAGTCATTGTTCTCCCATGTGTAAGCTGTAGCACTGGGATGCATTGGATGATGGTTTGGAGGCATTGGCTTGGCTATGCCCAACTTTGCCTTTGGCCAGGCTCCCTGCCCTTGGCCCCTCCAGTGGCAACTGGGAAGAATCTCTTTTCTACATGCAAGGTCCATAAGGGTAGGTCTGTCAACCCCCAATGATATCCCCTTCCAAACTCAGTTAAATTTCTACCTTACCAGGCCACCTCGAACATTTCTGTTTAGTGAGTGTTGAATCTGATAACAACAGTTGCTATCATTTAGTGCCTACTATGGACTGGACACATTTCCTTTTAACAGTAAGTCCTCACGATATTTTATTTCAGTAAATATTGTGTTCACATAAGTGAGAAGATCACTTTACTAGGTGTTGTGGATGAAAGATAAAGAAGGAATTTCATAAAAACCTCTGTGACATGTAAATAAACAGAATTCTTCATCAGTTTGCATTGCTGAGGAAACTTGGTGTGTTTTCCCAAACTGCATGCTGAATGTTCTCAACGCAGGGAAACCAAAGGAGTGAGTGTATAATGCAAATATTTCATTTGTGGAGATGTTTGTGGCTTGGGGATTTTTGAAGTTGCTCTGCAAAACTGCAGCTCATTATTTTCATTTAGCATTCTGTTTTATTTAAATTTTCTGTCCTGAGGAGATTATAAGATCCCTGTTAGCCAAGCTACCCAGCAGAGTTGACTATTCTTACATAAGCTCTCTTAACAGTGTCAGCAAACATGAACATGCATTCTCAGTCCCAAGTGGATGAATTTGGCTCTGGAAAAGGCTGAGCTTTTGCTTCAGGTTGTTTACTAGCTTGAGTTGATCACCAAAGCAAACAACTGGAGCTGTGAGGGAGAACAGCTTCACCCTCCTTTAATCATGAGCTGCTATTTTTTTTTAAATGACTGTGACAATATTTTAGGGAGAGGGAGTGGTGTGTGTGTGTGTAAATTTGAAGGGACTGGAAAGAAGGCAAGTCCGTGTTGTACCATTTACCATAGTTCAACATAAATAAAATGAAGTTCAATTCTTTTTATATTATGATGAGGCTTTTATGAGATTATGTTACCCCCATAATACTAAGACCATGATTTCAGGATGTCTTCAAGTTAGATTGGTAAAAGGAAAAATGAGAAGGTGTCATGGTCTTCTCTGGGATGTTGGCAGATTCTCTTGGTGTACCACTATTTAAGGAACCCCTGTTTTGTGCAAGGTTTTATGGCCATGACAGTGAATCTGAGGGAAGAATCGGAAGGGCTCAGAAATCCCAATCGGTCCTCACTCTACTTGTCTTTGGGTGAGGTAGGGGGACTAAGGCGAGGTTCTACCTAAGTAAAAAAGAGGAAGAAATAAAATGATTAAATAAAAAATATTACAGGTGAAATACCAAAAAAGTAAAACTCTTGAAGGTTCTGTACGAAAGAGGAAAGTATGAGAAACACTGAACTGGTAGAAGTGGAAAATAGCAAAGGAAAATTTATTTGGGGAAATTTCCTTGAAGATGACAGAATCTTTGGAGTATGGCTTCTCATACGTAATTCTACCAGGAACCTCTAATTTCTTGGATTTTCCAGTTGCAACTGAGAAAGTGACCAAGACTTTAGAGAAGGAAAGGGTCCAGGATTAAAGGGCTTCGTAGGAGCCATGGCATTTGAGTAGTCTCCAGTCGCTGAAAGGCTATTTTCAGTTGGTTTCAAAATTCAGCAGGGACAGGCAGAGTATGGGAGGGTGTTGACAAATTAGGCTAATGGAATCACTATCACATGCATTAAAAGGATGTCAGGCAAGGAAGTGGTTCACCATGAAATACAACTCCCCTTAAGATTGTGTGGATGGTGGCAATTAGTCCAAGCCATAGATTAGTTTCGCTGATAACTCTTTATACGTTGTTTAACAGCACCCTAAACAAATACCCAAATTATCAGAAAGTTAAGCCTGTCTCAAAAATGTTAAGAATTAGTTGTGGGGAATACCTTCTTATGCAGTGCAAGAAAAATCAATTGAAAGATGATGTGTACACATACATTACCCACCCCATAATACACATACACATTTGTGTTAGACCCACAAGTTCAGTCCTTGTTTTCAACCACTGTTTATGGGGGGCTTAAATCATGAGAGATACTGTGGGAACAATGATAGGTCCCTGATAGGATAGGGAACAGGATATGTCCCTTTAGAAAATGACCTTATAATCAAGCCAAAGGAAAAATATGAACTTGAAAAAACAATTTCAAAGCAGGCAGTAAGTGGTGAGGCAGTTTGGGGAAGGGTTGAATGGCCACCTCTATTAAGATGGAAAGAAGGGGTTCAGGAAAGGCTACTAGAGGACAGTGGAATTGTCTTGAAACGTGTATGGAAGAGTTGTGGGTGAGTATGGTGACTGTGGAGGAAAGAGGTTGGACTACTGGCAATGTACAGGTGTTCAGCAGTTGCATTTCATTGTAGAAAATGGATCAAAAACCTTTTGCCTACAACGGTGGGGCTGTGTCATCGCTTTAGGAGTTCTGAATAGCCTGGCACAAGTCATGTTCATGAATGGAAGCTTGCTGAATGAAATAGGTAAATAATGCCTGGAAAAGAGAGTTGAAGGCAAAAGGAAATGTAATTCTTAACCACTGGATACATGTTCGTCTTCTCCACTACTGCAATTCAAGCTCTTGAAGAGAGGCATCTTTCTTATATGATCAACCCAAACCACCCACTAAGGGCTGGGCCATAATCAGCTCTGAAGTATGCGTCAGAATTGAATGGAAGATTAGCAGGGACTTCTCAAGAAACATTTGTGAGCTTCCGCTGGATTCCAGTCACTGTGTCTGTGGATAGCTTTTGGTTCCAGGTGTGCCCTCTCCTGGAAAGTCCATCCTGTGATAGCAAACACATCAGCTTTCCCTATTTCCCATGTTAAATATAATTCTTTTATTTGTTTTATTTAGTTATACATGAAAACAATGCATTTCGATTCAATATACACAAATGGAGTACAACTTTTCATTTCTCTGGTTGTACACAATGTAGAGTCACACCATTTGTGTAATCATACACGTACATAGGGTAATGATATTTGTCTCATTCCACCATCTTTGCCCCCTCTCCCGCCACATTCCTCTCTGCGTAATGTAAAGTTTCTCCATTCTTCCCTTACCCCTGCCCCCAGTTATGTATCAGCATCCACTTATCAGAGAAAACATTTGGCCTTTGGTTTTGGGGATTGGCTTATCTCACTTAGCTATGATATTCTCCAACTCCATCCATTTACCTGAAAATGCCATAATTCTATTTTTCTTCAAGGCTGAGTTATATTCCATTGTGTACATACTGCAGAGTTTCTTAATCCATTCATCTATTGAAGGACATCTAGGTTGGTTCCACAATTTAGCTATTGTGAATTGAACAGCTATGAACATTGATGTGGCCACATCACTGTAGTATGCTGATTTTAAGTCCTTTGGGTATAGGCCGAGGAGTGGGATAGCTGGGTCAAATGGTGGTTCCATTCCAAGTTTTCTAAGGAATCTCCATACTGCTTTCCAGAATGGTTGCACCAATTTGCAATCCCACCAGCAATGTATGAGTGTACTAAATATAATTTTTAGATGATTTATATAACTTTTTAAATTGTGTTTCAGAGGGAGTGATTTGGTCCTTGTGATTTAATTCTTGTGTTTTTTATATTACTACAAATTGAATTCTAGTTGACCAATTGACTTAGTGCTACATTTGAAGACATCCCATAAAATGGTTTTTAAAAAACATATTTTGAACCCAAGACAATTACATTTCTTCTCTCAAACATTTTTATAGGCCTTTTGCCTTGTGTCCAAATGCTATTGGATGTTGGAAGAACAAAGGTGGTTGTACTGCTCTCAAACCCCTTAGAAAGTCATGCCCGCGTAGTGTGGTCACCTTTGGGAAGACTGACAGTTGGCACTTAGCTCAATGTAGGGCTTCAGGAAAAGCTTTGAGGATTGTCCTTGTATTGAATCTGGAGGGATTATCAAGAGTTACCCTGGGAAAGCAAGGCAGAAAGGACAGAGGGAACAGCAAGCCAGGCATGGATACCCGAAACAGCCTGGTGTACGGATTCCTAACAAACCCAAGAATTTAAGTATTAGGTTAGCATCTACTTTTAGGACTTAATGTGAAAAATGTCATCTCTTTGCTAAAAATATTGACAAATAAGTCATAAATAGAAAACCAAACTACCCTGACAGAACACACTAAAAACCACGGTGGTATTTTAAAATGAGTTACGTACCTAGTGTACTGCGTCAGTGATAGCAGAAACAGATATGTCTTTGTTAAATCACCCACAAACACGACTGTGGAGAAAAACTTTGCACATTAACATGCACAGACTCTGTACTTTTAAGTGTTTACAGTTAAAGATAACTGGTTCCCACTGTTTTCATCTCATATAATTTGTTTTACTTGAAAATAGTGAAGTCTGCATATGAACCTGGAGATTACATGAGCTTTAATATCTGTATATGTAAGATAGAAATAGTTTTGCATTTTAGGAGATTTAAAGTATGAATTTCAATTTTATTTTGTGTGAGAGAAACTATTGAAACCATGGAACTAGTTTTTTGTTTGTTTTTGTTTTGTTTTACTAAGATCACTGCTTGTATTCACATAAAAAGGTTCTATTTCTGTGCTAAGAGGTTGTACATATACTCATTGTATTTTTTTTTTACTTAGAATTTATAGTAGTGTGAAGATGTTCTGCTTCAAAGGGGATATATATTTTAAAACCTTCCATAATGTGATGACAGGTTCATGTTTAACATGCAATGTTTAATCCTCAAACAACCTCATGAGATAAATACTATGATTAATCTTAGTTGGGGGGGGTGGGAGTGGTGGCTTAGTGAATGTAGCTAACTTTTGCAAGGCCATGTGGATGGTCAGTTGAAGGGCTGGGACATACATGAGTATGTGGAGGCCAGCAGACAGATGCAGTCTCCCCAGTCCCTGCCCAATGGAGAGACTCAGTCCTCTAAGTCTCACATCTTCTGGAAGCACAGGTGTGGCGAGATACTAGCACACCTTCACCTGGAAGTTCCATATGAACCATTCCATCCTTATAGCCATTCTCTGAGGCCCTGATTTCCAAACCCCTGATTCACAGTTGCTCATTCAGGTGTCCCAGAATTGCTAGATAGAATCATAACACTTTCCCCCTCCAGCTTCCTCTGTGCCTTGTGCAATTCAAATTCTATTGCTTAATGTCCTGAGATCCTTTTTTCCTTGAACACTCCTCACCCAGGAGTAAGCTTTTTCTCCCACTTCCGCTCAACACACATACCCACCGGAGGGCTCTTGGTCTGTGCCTCCTTCACAGTTGCTGGCCCTTGAGCCAAGCTCCTCTCAGCCAGCCCTCCACCAGCGAGGCTCAAGTTTCTCACCCTACTGCTGCCTTTTCTTCATCAAACATCTCACATCTAGGTTATTTACTCATTCACCTATACTCATTGAGGTTTTGTGACCCCCTCAGGTGACCTGGCTCCACCCAGTCTTGCCATCTCTGTGGATTACTCACAGAACACCCTTTGTCATGGCTCGATCTGATCTTCTCTATCAACCTTTAGCCCCACTACGCTTCAGGATCCTCTCTGCTCTCATCACCCCATCATGGCCAGGCACTGCTCCAGGGCATTACTGAAGTCTCCAACTCAGAAATGCCCTTCTCTGATCACCACCAACTCTCTGACACCGTGCAGACTCCCTCATTTCCTTTAAACCTTGTCTCTGATTTGGTTGTGACCTGGCTGTGATCTTTGAACCTTTTATTTTCTTCCAGTCCATCAACTCTTCTCCTGACCCACTTCTCTTAGTCTCAAGCCAGGACCTTCATGCAGTCATTCAACCACAAGAAGTTTCTGTTTCTCACCAGATGACTGTTTTAAGACCAACTTGACTGATTCCAGCCTTAAATTCTTCCAGTCATTCATTTTCTGTTGTTGCTCCAAAAACCCCAGAAAAGTCACCTATTTGCTTAGTGAAACTTTTTTGGTATTTGTTTTCCAGTTTCCTCTGGGCTGCAGACATTGTGGGTCAACCCTGTTCCATGTTGTCCAAGGAACTATCTCCTAAAGCTTTCCTAGTCCTCAGGCATTCACCCCCTCCCTCCTCTTTAGTCCCAACGTAGGACCTCCCGTCTACTTTTCTAGAAGGATAAGCTCCCTTAATGCTCTTGAACATCTACTCAGAGGAAGTTCCTTTGTAAGTGAAGAGCTACTTAAACACTTAGTATTGGCAAGGACAAGGGCACTTACGAAAACTGATAGGATGAAATAGCATGACCATTTCGGGAGGGCAATCTGGAAATTGTTATGAAAACCGAAAATGCACACACCCTTTAACCCAGCAATTTGGCTTCATTTCTAAGCATATGTTTAAGAAAAAACAAGAGGGCCAAGATGTGTGTACAGAGATGTTTACTGCAACTTTCTTGATGTGGTGAACTATCTTGAGATAGTTTAAATGTTCTTCATACAGGGAATGATGAAATAAATACAAGTGTGATTTTCTGCAGCTATCCCAAAAGAATGAGGAATGATCCACGTACACTGACTTGAAAATATATCCACGATACACAGTGAAATGAAAAAATAAAAGTTGGAGAATGGCAATCATAGTAAGGTCACACTTTTATAATGCGCAGATAGCCCATATTGAGAAAGGTACAACAATAAATTCCTTATGCCAAAATATGCAAAAGGTCATAGGGTGGGGATCTATCTGTACCTTATACGTGTCTGTGATTTGAATTACATATGTAGTTTAGTGAGAAAAAAATAAAAGCCATTACAAGAAAACATTTGTTACATTTGCCATTATTTTCTGTGCTCATCACAATCAAGGTAGCTTCTTTTCAAGACCCAGGACTCATCAGAAATCAGGCAGAAATTTCAGGATGACAGGAGACCTAGATGGAGACCATTCATAGGAGCATGATCTTTCCTCTTCACTTCAAATACTCTACCAACATTTAGATATTTTCACTTTGCTTACAACTCACTATTTTTAGCTTTTTCTTCCTTTTTTCTCCAGATGGCCGAGCAGGCCCGGCTCTTCCACATGGGAGGTGGGGTAGGTGGAGCATAAGAGGGACTGTACTTGTGGTTGATCAATTGTTTCATAACCCTTTTCATGACCTCTCTTTGAGCAAGAATGTTTGGTTCTGCTGAGGTCCTGTGAACATTTCTCTGTGTAGTTTGGATGAGGCTTACTGGGTAGGTCCCATTCAGATAATTAATGACGAAATTAAACAGGATGCCTTTCCCCGCCCCCCAAAGATTCAAAGATACTTAATACAGGAACATTATAAGCCCTGGGCTCTTTTTCTTTGCCACATTAGAGAAATCTCTTCATGGAAAAGGTACATATACATTTTGTGCACCTTTTGACTTGCTTAGAGAACAATGATTATCAATCATGGTGTATTGTTCATTCTTTTTCCAGATGCAGATGGCAAGATGATTAAATGTGTAGTGAGTATCATGGGTTCTACAAAGAATTGAAGCCACATCTTGTGCTCTAGGACACCCATGTGCCAGAAGATCTCTTATCTCAGGTTAACATGACCCAGTTCTCACCCAACCTCTTCTAGGTTCTCTCTGTTAGGACCCAATTCCATCAGTTATCCCTTAAGATTATTTTTTGCTGTTCCTCTCTCTTTGATCCTTCTGTAGTTTAAACTCATGCTTAGGTCTCCTCTCCTTTAAAGAAGAAACAAAGCAATGACAAACGTAAACTGAACATTAGCCCTTCCTTTGTCCACACCTTTCGTATGGTCAGGTGCCCTACTTGTTCTGTTCTTTACTGCTGAGCTTTTTCGGAGGTAGCCTCTATTGACTCTGCATCTCACCTGCCATTCTTTCTGCCTTCTGACTGTCTTCTCCCTGCCAAAACAGACTTCTCAGAAGCAATCATATGATCTCATTGCCAAATATAACGTCTCATCTCAGTTGTTTTTGCATTTTTCACACCTTTTTTTTACACTTTCCTTGACTTTTGCTATTCTGTTCTTGCTTGCTGTCTGTGGTTGGCTCCTCTGTTGCTCACCCCTGAACACTGGTGTCCCTTTGAAGCTTCCCCTGAATTGCTTTGTCTTACCACTGTATCCTCCTTGTTGTTGGACTTCTACTCATGCTCCAGGGGTTCATCTCTCATATATAAAGGCCACCATCAAATCTGCACCTCAACCCATGCTTCTCACTTGGAGACCTAACTTGTATTTTCAGAGTTCACATGTTTTCCCACCCGGTGTCTCAAAAATAACAATTTCAACACACCCATAGAGAGCTCATGACCCTCCAGAGTGTTGGTCTTTTTCCACCCCAACCATTTTATCACCATCCACCACAGAGATGACTTGGAGGTTGGGGTTGTGGCTCAGTGGTAGAGCGCTCACCTAGCATGTATGGGGCCCTGGATTCGATCCTCAGCACCACATAAAATAAAGGTATTGTGTCCACCTACAACTAAAAAACAAAAAATTTTAAAAAGAGATGATTTGGACTTCTCTGAGTTCTTTCTCTCCTGCAGTTTCCAGCAAACCTGGAATTATGTCTCCTGAAATAATTCAAAGACATCGCTGATGCCCTTTCTCATTCTTAGAGTTCCTCCCCCCAACCCACCCTTCTTAACTGGAAAAACAGCACTGACCTCAACAACAAACTATCAACAACCGAAATGCAGTTCTGATATGACTAAAGCACTTGTCAATCTACAGAGATTTTCCATACTGGAACTTAGACCAGCTTCATGGAAATGTTTCTGAAGGCCACTTGGGTGGTGCACAAATTGATGGCTATTCATCTCGCATATGAAACTAGAATTCCCAGAAAAAAATTAAGTTGCATCTTGGAAACTCTGACTTTGTGGACTCTTGCACCAACCTAGAAATTAATCACATTGACAAAATTGTTCAATGAGCTAAAATTTATTTTTAAAATGAATTAAAATAAAAAGAAAAAAAGAACTCCTGGAGATCTTATTAGGTAAATAGGATGGGAGACCATTTTTAAAAAAATAAATTTGTCTAGAGCAGTTTTAGATTCATAAGTAAATTGAGAGGAAGGTACAGAGGTTGCCCCCTCAAGCCTGCTCTCCACATCCCCACAGCCTCCCTTGTTACCCACCCTCAGTACCAGAGTGGTGCATTAATTACAATGGATGAACCTTTCCTGACACATCCATCACCCAGTAACCACCGCTCACATTAACTGATTAATTGTGTGCTTTTAGTTTTCTTTTCTACCCTGTCAAGAAAAAAGCACTTAAAAAAGAAAAAAGGAAAAAAAAGTATTTTGTGATTTTTTTAATTGGTTAATCATAATGATTATTTTATAAAGGAAGCTCTAGTGTTAATACCTGCTAATTTTGCATTGTTCTTGAGATCTCACACTTTTATTACATGTTCAATTTTTAGGAAGAAAATACTGGCAAACCTGTGTCCAATTCCAAGACTACCAAACAAGCACACGAATAGGAGATCAAAAATCAGTGCTACCATAGCAGCTCAATCCACAATAGCTAAACTGTGGAACCAACCTAGATGCCCTTCAACAGAAGAATGGATAAAGAAAATGTGGGGGATACACTCGCACACACACACACACACACACAATGGAATATTACTCAGTTTTAAAGAAGAATGAAATTCTGGCATTTGCTGGTAAATGGATGGAGTTTGGCTTAGGATGCTAAGCCAAACCCAAAAAAACAAAAGGCTGAATGTCTTCTCTGATTTGTGGATGCTAATTCACCATAGGAGGGGATGGATAGGGAAGAATAGAGTTACTTTAAATTAGGTAGGGGGAGTGAAGAGAGGAGAATCTCTCTGTGAAACAGACATTATTACCTCATGTACACGTATGACTGCATGACTGATGTGATCCTGCAAAATGAGAGATTACACTCCATGTATGTATGATCTATCAAAATGTATAAATGCATTCTACTGTCATGTACAACTAATTAGAACTAATAAAATCAAAAATTAAAAAAAAATCAATGCTACTATACATGTTCCCCCTCCTTTTTTTTTTTTAACAACCATCAGGACATATTGTCAAGAAAATGCACATATTTTACTATACAATGATTTTGTGTTGTTCTTTATTTTAAAAGATTCTGTGAGCCTTGTACTTGATAAGTACTTTAGCCAAAGTGGGAAATAACCCTTCAACATGACCTCCAAGGTCAAGAGAAGATTTGGAGGACTAGTACATAGGACCACTGGGGTAAATAGGGTGACAGAAGCAAAGTGATAGGGATTGAGCTAAACAATGCCCTTGCTTACAGTTTTTCCTGATGTCATAGAAATAATTTATCAATACCCTGAGATACTTTCATCCTTTTTTTTAAAAAAATCACATGCCATATTTTATAAACTGTATTCATAAGCTACATGGACTATTAACTAAAAATGAGCTCCCTCAATTTTTTAAAAAAATGGCAATCTTGAGAGAATGAGAAGCTGTAGATGTGACTGTTCTGGAAGTGCCTTTGTTTAGACCCAAAAGAAGAGAGCAGTGGCCTTTTTTAAATCTAGCCTAACATGGGTATCTCATCACCAAATGTTAAGTCTTCCCTTCACTCAAAAGAACAAAGAGGGTTCCTGTAATGTCATCATTAAAAAAAAAAAAATTCTAAGAATTGTTGACTTGAGCGTTGCTGAGGTCGCCAACGTTTGTTATGTTTACCAAAGAAATCGGTGTTTGTTCACTTAAACTTGTAAACTGTGGTTTTCAGAGGAGGTTAATTAAATTCACTGATCTTGCGATGAATTCACTTATTGTGAGCTCCATGGCTTCTAGAACCCTCTCCAAGAAGCACAGACATAGTTGGAGGTATGAGTCCTTGTAAAAATTATCTCATAGGTAAAAGTAAAAATGTCTCTAAAAGTAAAAACAAGATGTAGGGTCTCAGTTATCCTGAACAGGGCTGGATGATACTTGTGGGGCAGAAATGGGGACCAATCCCTTGTTGTTGTTCTGGTTCTTCTTCTCCTCCTTCTCTTCCTTCTTCCTTCTTTTTTCACTTTGCTGAGATAATTTTTCATGTTACATTGAACCCAAAAGTCTGGTCAAACTTTTCTGCTCCTATCATACCTACCAGAAGGGATGTCTGACTCCGTCCTCAGGCCTCTCACTTATGCGGGTACTTTCATCTTTCACCAACAAAAATCATTGTGAAAAGTGTGTCAGATTCAAAATGGAGCCTCCATGTTAACCTGCCAGACTTCAGGAGGCTGTGAATGGAAGGCTCTTGGGTATGATTTGCCTGATAACAAGAACCATCACGAGGACAGCTAGCAGCTCAAGGGCAGCTGACTGTGTGTCCAGGAACCTTGCCTGACAGTGACTCACAAGCCCAGCCCAGCACAGCAGTGTTATCTACAGCCCTCGCTGGATGCCACAAGCACAGTGAGCTTCCTTTCAAAACCTCTTACTACCTCTTTTCTCCCTGCAATGAAACCCTAACCTTACCTTTGTTCCTTACCAGAGGTCACTCAGCCTGTGCATGTGTGTCCCAGTAGTCAGCCCAGTCTTGGTTATTCCCCCCAAAATGTCCTTTGCATGAAAATTTCTCTTTGTGTTTTTCCCTCGACAACACCAATGGACTAGTTTCCTCATTTCCAAATGACAAAAGCAATATATGCATGGATGTCGATTTTTCACAGAGAACATTACGTAGAATACTTAGTAGCGTAAAGAACTGAAAAAAATTACTCCATTTTTGAGGAATACGAATTTTGGGAATTTGAAATGGAATGGCATTCGGTATATTTTAATCGTAAAATATGGTTCTCATAGTCTTTAGTGATCACAGTATGATGAACAGTCGTTACTGAATTTTATGTGGGGTGGGGGGACTGCTGGGGATTGGACCTAGGGTTTACACGTGCAAAGCATGGACTGGCCCTTAACCCCCAGCCACTGGAGTTTTTTGTTGTTGTTGTTGTTTTTTGCGGTGCTGGGGATTGAACCCAGGGCCTTGTGCTTGACAGGCAAGCACTCTACCAACTGAGCTATATCCCCAGCCCTGCCACTGGTGCTTTTAAGGGAGAGAAAATAATGATTTGTACCTAAAAGCAACAATTTATTTGAGAAACTATGCCAAGAGAATGAAACAAGAATGTGTGTCCATGAGTGTGTTTGGGTGTGCATGTATGTGTATGGGGTACACATGTGTGTTCATACACATCCTCTGTGTGTGGATTTACCCATCCTTGAATCATAAATATTTGAAAAAAATTGTAACTGTAGTGAATGTCTACAGGCCGTTTTCCTTGTCATTATTCCCTGAACAGCACAGCATAGCAACTATTTATATAGCACTTACATTGTGTTAGGTGTCATAAAGAATCTGGAGATGATTTAAAATACACAGCAGGATGTGTGTAGGTTATATGCAAATACTACACCATTTTATATAAGGGACTTGAGCACCTGAGGATTTTGGTATCAAGGGGGACTCTGGAACCAATTCCCCACAGATACCAAGAGATGACTATGTGTATGCATAAATAAGTGTGTGTCTGTGTGTGTGGAAGAGCCAAAATGAAAAGAAAAAGACTTTGGATCCTATGGTTGTTCAGATGGTAGGTAGGTATTTTCCCCCAGTCTATCTTAATAAATGCTTTTTTTTTTTGTGGGTGTGAAAATAATAACCTCAGCAAACATGAAAATTGTACTTTTCTCATAATAGGAGTGTGATGCTTCCTTTGGAAGTCAATTTTTCTTTGCCTGAAATTAGTCTGTTGTTACTTTAGATTTTGTAAAAATAATTAGTTCTGGCTCAAATGTTTCAGTGAACGACCACCATGGACTCTCAGAGCACGTGGAACATACAAAATTGTCTTGGGATGAGATCACAAAGATCTGAAAGGGCTCCAGGTGGAGTTTTGGAGTGTTTCACCAATGTGAGTGTCCTACCAGGTGAGGATGGAAGGCTACCTTCTCACCTGCTCTCATAGGGGGCTGGTGGAACAAGGAGACTTAACTCAGAGGGTCTGTATGATGAATACTGAGTGGTTGAGCCACTTACCATGTGGGGACCAGTGTCCCCTTTTCCCACCTCAATTTTTAAAATCACTGTTTCCCCCTGCTGCTAGGAGAGATTTGCAATTTGTCTTCCCACTGACTTCTGGTCCAGTCCATTGCCAACATCTTTCTGCTTGATTCTTGTTGGGGCATATTTCTTCTGGGTCTTTATTTTTTTTAGGATTATTTTTATAGAGAAGTTATGAAAAACGTGCCCCTATTCAGCACAGGGTCCAGTACAAGGGCCTATATGAATGTGCTCGGGTCAGGGAGGCAGGGGTGGCTTCCAGGAAACCAGAGAGGACCTGGGAGTGGCATTTATTACGAGGCCATCTAATACCAGTACAGAGGCTGCTCGTGGGTGCTATAGTTATTTTGAAAGAATGCAAAGAAGCAAAACGAAAGGGAAGAAACCCTTCAGGGATCAAAACTTCAGAGGGCAAAAGTTCAAGAAAGGATTTATTTTTAATGTTAAAAGAGAGGACAGATTGTGAGTCAAATCAAGAAAGATGGTTAAGATGCAAAAGTTCAGGAAGACCAAAAGTGCTGTTTGGTTTGCTGCATATTTGTGTTTTCTGAGCCAAAAGCCAGCCAAATATATCTGCCTCATTCCTAAAAGGTTTTCTAATGCTAGCCTAAGATAAAAAACCATCTACTACAGCTTTAATGTGTTCAGGGTAGGGGTGAGGAGTAGGAGTTTTAAAAGGGCCAATGAGTAGGTTGGCCTTGTCTGAGTCTCCATTCGAGCACATTCAAGTCTACGTGTGAACGAGTTATATTTGTAAATGTGTGTGTGTGTGTGTGTGTGTGTGTGTGTGTGTGCTCATGCCTGCTTAGTTGTAGATGCAAGGGGGAAAACCACAGATTAGAAGGACTACAGGTGAGACCACATGCTAACAACGTTGGCATTTCATTACAAACTAAAACATACAACTGATTTGAGGTCTACAACTTTCTTAGGCTTCATGATTTCATATCTCATTGTAACCAACTGAAAGAATTTGCTCACCTCTCACCTAAAAAAGATATCTGCTTTTAGAAACTGAAAGCTGAGAGGGAAGTGTATCACTTACTATAAACTTGTTTGGTGGAAAACCGAGGTCCCAAAAGCACCAGGGCTTGCGTAAGGCTCCAGGCCACTGTCCAAGTATTCTGTTCCCCGTCTGGTAGTTATTAGCATTACTATTGTCATTATCATTGTTCCCTGAAAAAATAAAAACCATACATGGCCAGCTATGGACTTTTGGTAACCAAGTTCATTCATTTGTTCACCAAATGTCTATTGAGCTCCTGATACACGTGCCAGGCACCCTCAGATGCTATGGCATCACAATTGCAAAGCAAAACAGGCTCAGTCTCTGTGCTTGGGAAGTAAGGTGAACCTTAAAGCTATGCAAATTCGTTACATATCTTGTTCTTCCTTAAAAGAAACTTACAAATTCATTTTGGCCTGTGATTCCCCCATTTATAATAGCCAGGGGCAAGGCCACATGGACCAGCCGGGAGGAACGCTTCAGCCTCTGCTGGAGAGGAACAAACACAGGCCATGCACAAGGCGAGGCCCTGGGATGCTGTGGCCTCTCTTCAGATGGATCTGCTCCCCAGAAAAAAAAGACGAGGAGTGACACAGGACAAATCAGAGAACTACCTGCAGGCCATGCCGGGGGTGGAGGAGACAGGATGCCGTTATTTTAGCAATGACAGCATTCATCCTCTACAGTGTTTCTTCCACAAAACACGAGGGGGGGAGCAATGATTTACTGAGGGCACCATATGCAATGGACTCTGCTCCTTTGGTTTCTACCATCTGTTAGGTGTGGGGTAAAACACAAGACTGGCTTCCTGCAGCAAGTAAGAAAAAAAATGAATGGTTTCTATGGCTTGGACAGGTTGATCAAGCAGCTTCGATCTTGGGTCTCTTCACATTGTATGAGTTGCCTTGCTTGACCCTCTGGGAGGACAGAGAGCTTGGCCTCGCAGCTGTCCTTCAAATGCACATCTGGAATTCTCCCATATCTTGAAGGTGCAGAGAGAGCACAGATACAAAAAGTAATGATACTTGATTAGATTATCTTGCTGTTGTTTTCTGAGAAAGTAGTGCTTCCTCTTTCCAGAACATCTTAATGTTATATTTGGAACCACTTATGTTTTGAAACTGTTTTAAATTAAACTCAGTTTTGGCTTCACTGGCTTCTGGTGAGAATAGTATTATCGTAAGACTCCAGAACAATTCAGTAAAAACACACCCATTCAATGGAAGAAAATCCATGCATCCATAATGATACTCCAAAAGAAGAGAGCTAAAAGGAGCTCATTTGAGGCATGCAGTACCAAGCTTTTGACACTATGCACTATAAGGGAAAGCATATTCAATATATCTCAAGTAGGAACTATATTTCAAGGTAACTAAAAAGCACCAGTTGACAAAGTAAAGCTCTATTTTATACAACACCAGTTAAATGTAGAACAATAGACTTACAAAATCATGATTTGCACCCCTTACTGAGCATGCAGATCCAGGCAAGGATTCTCAACTTGTGTTCAAGACCATAGGTGAATGATTGATGGAATGTGGAGGTTTATATAGTGCCACAGTGCCACTACAATGATAGGGCTATGGTCATCTGGAGGAAAACAGAATTATACTACCATCACCCTATCCTAGTGGTTGATCTCAGCATGGGGAATAGTGGGACACCCAGATGGCCTGGTCTCTTGGGGTCATGCATTCTGATATCAAGCATCACCTGTGAAGCAGTCAAACTGAAGATGTTTAACTGGGGGCTAATTGACCTGTGCAGGTAACTTCTAGGGCCTAAGGGGAGAAAGGAACCAGGTAAAGGACACCATCATCCAGCAAAGTCAGGTCTCTGCAGGCCCCTGGCCCAGTGGCTGCAATAAGATGTCTATGAAGAAAGACACCCAAAGCTGGGTTAAAAGACAGCCAGGGGACATAAACAAGGTGTGATGTGTGGTCAGAGTCTGGTTCCTGGTTTGGACAAAGAAGCTAGGAAGGACATTTGGGGGAAACATCTGGTGAATATGAATAATATACTGGCTCTTAGGTGTTTAAATATGATTATTAATTTTAGGTGTGATGATGATTTATTTTTAGGTGTAATTTTTGCCCTTGGGAAAGGCTGTACATAAGTAGATGCTTAACCATCCACACTTGTCAGAGACTAGCAGGTGATGTACTGTTATAAATTGCTGTTAAGTATTGAGGATACGTTTAGTATATTTTCTAAAGATTGAAGTCTGAAAGTAAAGAGTGAACACAGTGGCATAGAGTATTTATTTTTGGTTGCTTTTTCCATATTTTTATTGGTGCATGATAATTATAACAACCCTGGGAGTCATTGCTACATATTCATACATGTGCACAGTATAACAATATAATTTGGTCAACATCATTCCCCAGTCTCTCCACTCTGCATAAAATATTTAGTTCCAAATAATAAGGAAGGCATTATCATCGAAAAATAAGCAATAAAAATTTAGGATGTGCTACCTTTTTTAATTTTAGTATTGCTGTTAGAACCTGTTTTCTATGTATCAAAATGAATGTTTTTAAACTACTTAACTTAGTGCTGCTCAAAATCTTCATCTATTAGTAAAAAACTCTAACAACTGTAGGAGAATAGTGAGAAAAATTATGATGTCCATATCTGAAATAGTGTGAGGTCACACAATTGAGATTTGGGTTTCGGGCTGGGGGCTAGCTCAGTGGTGGAGCACTTGCCTAGCATGTGCAAGGCCCTGGCATGTCCGATCCTCGGAAGTTCAAAAAAGCAAAAGGGTTTGTTTATCATTTGGATTAATTTTTATAGCACGAAGTCATGTTTACCATAATGTTCAGTGCAGGGCATGTGACCCAACTGTGTGCAAGTGTATACGACTTAGCCCTCGGGTAATTGCTGAGAGAGGGACAGAGAGGAACCAGTGTGGTCCCAGCAACCATGATTGTTAAGACAAAATAAAAGAGAGGAAAAAATTTGCAAGGGGAGACAGTCAAGGGTCGTGGAGCCGACCCAGCGGGCGACACTGCTGTCCGTTTCACACAAGGGATTCAGTTGTCTCACCACAGTTGGCAGATGTGGTAAATTTCTGACACGACGATAAGAAACTCCTAGTTTTACTCATCTCCAAAGCCGAAAGTTGAAGAGTTGAAGCCCTTTTGCCCTTTTCACAATGACTAACAGCAAGCCAGCCTCCTCCTCACAGGAGCAGACGCTGGGCCTGCAAAGGAAGCTCTACCCTGAGGGACAGGAGCCGAGCATAAGCAGAGCAGATGCAGAGCAGCTGAGTGGTCACCCACTCGGCTTTGCACGGACAGCCCTGCACTCTCCAGGAGGCTGCCTGCCAAGTCCAGGGCACTCCTGGGAGACCCAGACACAAGCCTTCCCCAGGGTGGTCTTTCTTCAGCTACCAGAAGAGAAAGGAGCTCCACCAATCACCACGTGAACTTAAAAATGTGAAGAGACCTGTAGTTCTCACAGGATGGGTGAACAAAATTCTAACCATGTTAAAAAATAAAAAAACACCTTTTCCTCTGAGTGTTAAAGTGAATTACTCAGCAACAATTTGAAAGTTTGAGTTAGAATGACATGCACTGACAGGGAAAGTTCTCGAAGTTTCCTTGTTCAGGGAATGAAGTCAGTCAGAGCAGCAGAGCTCATGGAGCCCTGCTCTCTCTCTCTCTCTCTCTCTCTCTCTCTCTCTCTCTCTCTCTCTCTCACACACACACACACACACACACACACCTGTGCAAAGAAAAGGATGAACACACAACAGATTTTTGATAGTATCTATGAGGAACTGGGAAAGGGGTGAAATAAACGGATTTACATTTTTCTTACTCATGATATTTTCGAATTTTTTAAATTGTCTTTTTACAACAGCATGCATCATGTATTTATTATGTAATTTTTCAGAAGAAGGAAAGATAATCTCCTGATAGAAATGTGAAAATGATACAGTCATTTGAAAACAGTTCGGCAGTTCCTCAAAAAGCTAGACACAGAGTTACCACATGACCTAGCTAGCTATCCCACTACTGGGTGGGATAGAAATTATAATCCACACAGAAATTATAATCCACAGAAAGATTGAACATGAATCTGACAGCCGCAGCATTATCTGTAATAGCCCCAAACTAGAAGCATCCAAAATGTCTACCAACCAACACATGCATAACAAATTGTAATATAAGCCATACAACTGAATACTGTTTGACAACAAGGAACTACAAATCAAACTACAGTGACAGAAAACTGATCAGTGGTTGAAGGGGAGGTAGGATGGGGAAGGGCAGGAGGGAGGGATAAACACCCAAGGACACTCTTGCAGAGGACTGAGATGCTTACTATCCGCATTGTGGTGGTGGGTTCTTTGGAACATGCTATAACAAACTTTATCCAACTGTATGTTTTAAATATCTGTGGTTTATTGTGTGTCAATTATACTTTAAGGAATCTATTTAAAATGTCATGCATATTTAATACTGAAAATTTTGCAATAATATGAGAATGAAGAATAAAATACTTACTCCCCTGAGAAGACAGCTTCTAACATTTTGAGACTTTTTCTTCCAGAACATTTTCAAGTCCTCCAGACTCAAAGGCCGACAAAGGCAAATCTGCCTGACTTACAAGCTCTACTCCTGGAACTGTGCTGGACAATCACAGTTTATTTTTTGGTACCAGGGATTGAACCCAGGAGCCTTTAACCACTAAGCCACATCCCCAGCCCGTTTTTTTTTTTTCTTATTTTGAGACAGGATCTCACTAAGTTGCTTAGGGCTTCGCTAAATTGCTGAGGCTGGCTTTGAACTCGCGATCTTCCTGAGCTGCTGGGATTACAGACATGCACGACTGCACCCAGCGACAACCACAGTTTAAATAAGCCAGGGGTCTATGTTTAAATAAATCAATGCACATGTACACAGCCAACCTGTTCCATTTCATATCACATCATTAGGGCTCTTTCATGTCACCAAGAATTCTTTGAAAACGTGTCAGTGCTGCACACCAATCTTCTTTCTAAAATTGATTTTAGACAGGGGTTGCTTACAGTTTTTCCATGTACTCAATAGTACTGTGATAGTGTTGTTTATAAATCTTCGAGTGTACACAGCAAACTTATATACACCATGGGCCCACTTCAAAGTACTTGATAGATCCGATTGAGTAAGCTAATAACTTAGTTTTACATTATGCAGATAAAAATAGGTAAATTTCCCATCTTTTAAATTCATTTGCTAATTAAATTCTCATTCCTTCAGTTTCCTCTTTTCTCAAATGGTAGTAATAATAGCTTCTGCCTCTCAGTGTGGTTGCTGAGATCAAAGGAGACAGTGTGGGAACACGGCTGTGGCTAACTAAGCCTGTCAGAGAGTAAGCTTGTGCCAGGTGTGGTGGCGCATGCCTGTAATCCCAGTGGCTTGGGAGGCTGAGGCAGGAGGATTGCAAGTTCAAGGCCAGCCTCAGCAATTTATCGAGACCCTGTCTCAAAATGAAAAATAAAAGGGCTGGGGATGTAGTTCAGTGGGGTTCAATCCCAGTTCAACCCCTGGGGTTCAATCCCAGTACCTAAACAGAAAAAAAAAAAAAAAAGAATAAGTTGGTAATGACAGGCACTTATGGCCATTCTTGTGCCAGAATTGTCCATGATTCCCTCTAAACCCCCTCATTTTTTCCCCCTTGGGAACTGCCAGTCTGAATATATCTCTCAGCTTGTTTGAAGAATTTTTGGGATGTTGAAATGATAAGACCTGAAGCTTATGTTGTTGTCATTACCTAGCACCACTTTAGAAAACTCATCTTAGCCAAAGATGAATGCCCACCCCACGAATGGACTCCACATTCTGGCGCTGGAGGGTTCGGTTCGCAAGGAGGGGTCTGGGGAGCAACTCTCTTTCCAGTGGATTTTCCCCAACTTTCTGCTGAATTTCAGGGTTGCACAAGTGAAATGTGGTTGAAACCACCAGCTCCACAGAGTAGTGGTGGCAAACCATAAATCATTCTGGTTCCCTAAAAAGTTTTGAAAACCTTAGAAACCCAGGTGGCTCTTAATAGGACTGTTGGATTCAACAGTTTTAGAGTTTTTAGCCAAGTTCAGGTTCCAGATTCTTAGCACTTGCAAAAATGTTTAGTGGGTTTTATACACACACACACACACACACACACACACACACACCCACACACATAGCTTTTGTTTACTAAGATTAAGAAACACAAAGATGAATATGTAACCAAATGTATTGACTCAGAACATCTCCAAATGCAGTTTTACTTAAATAATAACCTACTAGTTTATAGCTAAGAGAACGAGGGGCTAACAAAATTGAGGGTCTTGCCCAAAACTCCAATAACATAAGTTACAAGCAGGATGGACTCAGTTCTATCTGATTTTACATCATTTATATGATATACAGTAATAATACCCATGGCCAACATTTCCCCTGTTTACTAGGCCTCTGGTGCATTGTCTCAGGAGGCCCTTCTCTGTTCAGAAGCTGCCTTCTCTCCACACCTCTCAGATGTGGAAATCAGACTGTTCCTGGCTGGCTGGCTCAGTGCTGCCCTGGCCCAGCATCCCGGGCATTGCCTGGATGGTTGTTACAAAGGCAAACTCAGGCCGTCCGACTCAGAATCTGTGTTTTAACAAAATCCCCACATTAAAATCTCGAGGCTCTCCCACCAGATCTGCTGTCAAAGGCACACGTGATTGGCTAGAGTGGAAAGACACAGAGTCACTCAGAAGAGACAGAGGGTCTTGTGTGCACTGACCAAAGAGTGAAAGAAAGTGCGTGTGCATGAGAAGAGGGAGGCTGAGAAGGCAGGGAGGACTAGAGGACAGAGGGGCACAAAGGCCACCTCTGGCAGGCAGCCCCAGAATTGCCAGGGGATGGAGCCTCTTGGGTAAAGGCCATTGGCGAGGTCAGTCCTGCTGTGATGGCAAAACCAGAGCTATTTGTGAAATGAAATTATAAAGAAGTTATGGTAAGAAAGCCATGCCTGGGGGAGGGGTCAGTTCCCCTCCCTCTCAGCCTTTCTCCAGGAAGCCTGATTGACCATGGGTCCCTACCTTTTGGATTGTAGATAACTTTCCATGGGAGTCTGACTGCTCCCCTTTGAAGTGTTAAGGCAACCATGGAGGCTTGGGCCCAAGGATAAGAGCAGCCAGTTCTTCCCCTTATCACACTCTGCTTCTGTAAACATGCTTCCCGCTAGAAATCCGTTGCACAATCATATATCTGGTAGGCTAGAAAATTTATGACACTAGATAGCCTATAAATATTGTGAGAAACTGTGGATAGGGGCACAGAATTTGGAGTTTCATTTTCCTCTGGGCCTGCCGGGGTTAAATAAAGTTTGGAGTGCTGCTTGCTGGGTGGGAGGTGGGAGGGATGCATCAGGCTTCCAAGTCACTGTAGGTCACAGTCACTGTAGGATTATCTTGGGCAGCCCTCAGGATAAGGGCCTAGGCAGATCGTAATCCATTTGCCTTCTTGACTCTTCACCTGGACCTTCCTAGAGGGTTGGAAAAGGAAGATGCCATTCTGTCACACACCAGCATTTGGTTCCCCTTGTCTACAAATCATATTTGTGTGCTCTTTCACGTTTCCCTTGGGAAACTTGGTCAATGTCTCAATGAAGTAAGTGATTGGATGTTGCCCTCAGCCCACAAGTTCTGCCCTTCCCCACCTAGGGTGGGTCACATCCATAAAAAGGAGCATATCTCCCTGGTCCATCCCTAATTTTTATGGGAATGTACCAGCCTGAGATGCGATGGTTTGGCCTTGGTAGGGAATGATCAATCTTTGGCTTTTTAAAGCCGCAAATTCCCCATTTTATTGAAATAAATAGGAAGTTTGGGTATGTCTGGTTCAGAGAAGGGGGTCACCTCAAAGTGTGGGAGAATCTGGGGTCACTGTCTACTCTCTGGCTGAAAGCATTCCTCCAGGATCATGATTTGGCTCTCCAGGGGCCTGCTCGCGGGGACAGAGTGGCTATGTCAACAGCATTCCTCCCAGCCTCGTCACATCTGATTTCACATCTTCCTCCAGATCTCCATGTCTTTCCACTACGCAACACTGCCTCATTTGGTGAGGAGTTTAAGTTATGAAGTTGTAGAAAAAATGTTCGTGGAGATGACTCCAGCCTTCTGGGTGCCCTGCTATCTCCCCAGTGCCCGCTCTGAAGCTCAGCCTGCCAGGAGGGACAGGGCAGCACGTGATAAGGATGCTCACAAGGCTACACGGGAAGCCATGTGGTTTGGGGTCAGGAAACCAGGTGCCTGGCTGTCAGGTCACACCCACAGACCCAGGCACCTCTGCCACGTCGGGTGTCTCTTGGTTTCAGCTCTGAAATTATGAGTTGACAGTCAGATGGCACGGAAGCCTGGAAACTAAGTTATCAACTAATCAGAAAAGCCTGCTTGGATGTGGTTTAGACATCCTGAAAGGCAGCACAGTGTGGCATGGGGTGGAAATTGCTCTCCCCGGGATGAGTTATGGTGCCCGTGTGTGCACATGTGTGTGTGTATGCTGGTGTGTTTGTGGTTGAACACAGAAAACCCATCTTTGTTCTTAACCATCAGATGAACAAGGAGAGAGTTTGACAGACAGGATGGTTTTATCATAACTTTCAAAAGAGAAGTAATCATATATTTGTACACATGCAGTCTACTTAACATTCTGGACACATTGCAGATTTTTTTTATCTTGTTCAACAGAAACATCTTAGAATCCTAAAATGTTTCATGTCATTACACAATTATGCAATTTATTGTCAAATACACTCTCACAATAACTATTCAATAATTATGAAGTTAAGCTCCTCTTTGTCTACCTCGCACCCACCCCGGACTTCTTCCTGCAGATAAGCGCTGCGACCATTGGGCACGAAGCCTTCTGAAACCTTTGCTCTATAATTATAAACATGTGCATGATCCCAAATAGATTATATAATTTTGATGTTTTGCTGCTATCAGAAATGTCATTATACTGAACAATCATTTACAGGTTGTTTTGTTCATTTAGAAACATACCCTGGTGATCTTCCCTTGTTAGGACAGGTCAATCCATTTCATTCTTTTTAACTGCTGCATAGTCTTCCACAAAATGATCACACCATCTTTTATGTAACTGTTGTCTTCCTGATGGACATGCTGGTGGTTTTGTGTCTTCACCAACATGCCCAAGGCTGCCATGATTTTTGTTCTGACGCCTCTGTGAAGAAACACATATAAATTTGTGTTAAGGAGACATCAGAATGGAATTGCTAGGATCCAAGGGATACCGGCTTTATATTTTAACAAATACAGCCATCATCTTTCCCAGTGTGGCGGAACCAATGTCCACACTCTCACTACTTTTTGCATGTTTTTCTTCATCTTGGAGCTTCCTCTTGATACTTTTGCACATTTTAAAACTTTGGCTGCCTTTTTCTTTTTGGTTGGTAGGAGTGGAGCTCCTTTTCTAAGAGAAAATGCAAAAAGCGAGCAGCAGTCTACAGTGCTAGGACTTTTTATTGCAGAAAGTCACGAAGGCTTCTGCTTGCACAGAAGAAGGAAAGCTGTGGTGTTGTGCACGTGTTTTTTTTTTTTTTTTCCATAACGTGACTTTACCGCCCACACAGCTTCAGCAAGCGAAGTGAAGCCCCCCAAGTCTGCAACGGCAGAGATGAAAGACAAAGGTCGGCTGCCACAGACTCAGTAGCAAGAAGGGCAATTTCCAACCAACAAACAGCTGAGATCTGGCTTCGGCATCCTGCAGGAGACTGCCTTTGCCCTCCCAGGGCTGACCCCTTCCTGTCGAAATCTTTTCTATAGCAGGAATTTGGGATTTGGGCTGGTGCTTATCGGTCACGCCTCTGAGTGACAGAAGCCTGTGTCCTCGCCTGGGGTTATCTGAGGGGCTCATCGCTCCCTGGTACTGACAGAGGCAGAGAAGCAACCAGGTGGCAGCAAGGAGCGGAGGGCCCTGCTCAGAGTCACCCTAACCGCAGCACCCCTTATCTCCATGGCACATCTCCCCGGGGATGCTGAAGCCTGGGGGCTTGAAAGAATGGGGGCACTTGTTGGGTAAAGAGGGGCCGAGGAGGAAGGGGAAGGAGATCCACCTTCTCTGGAGTTGGTTCTGACATGTGTGGATGGGGCCCTGGAGCAAACACGAAGATAACAGGCCACGGTGGGGTGTGGCCTGGATAAAAGGGCTGGATATATGGAACAGAGCCCCTTAAATGTCTGTTTTAAATCATCACTTAAACGGATTGGCTGGGGAGGGGCTATCACTGAGGGGATGCTAGGTGGTGAGCCCAGGTGAGACTTGCAACATACCAACTGAATTAGTGCAGGGGGTGGGGGTTGGCAAACATCAAGACGTTTGGGGGGCTTGCTGAAGCACAGATTTCTGGGCCCCATCCTCAGAGCCTGATGCAGGAGGTTGGAGACACTCCGCAGGCCTAACGGGTCTCCAGGTGATATTGTCCTTCCTGTCTGGGAAACGCACGTTGAGAATGCACTACCGAGAACTCATCAGAGAAATTTCTCATCTGGGAGAAAAGGGATGCTAGGAGCTTTTATGGATGGTTTGCAACTGTGATCTTTTCTCAGTTTTACCAGTCTTAGGACAGAGGCCTGGGCCAGAGAGACCTAGCCCTTGATCCCAGCAGAAGAGATTCCAAACAGCAGAGAGATGAGTGTTGGTGAAACAAGAGGGAATTTATTCAGTGTGGCCACACCGGGAAGACAAGGGGTCTAGCAAACTCCTAAATAAGTGGCCCTTAAGGTACTGATGATAGCATCAGGATGATGCAGGGGAAGAACAAAAGTGGGGGTGATAAATGGGAGAAATATGCAGAGTCAAGCAGTCTGGGCTGCACTGTGGTCTGGGTGATCATTACCTCAGGTCTGGTCCTACTGGCGCCAGGGAAATCATTTTTGCTTGGGGGGCAATTTCAGTTCCTGCCTTGAGGTGATTTGCCTGCAAAGGCTCATTGTTCTTGGAACTTGAGATAAGCTGAGAAAGAGAAATGACTCAGAGAACAGGTTAGAGAGACAAAGTGGAATTAGGACCATGGTAGGCTCCTCCTTCAAATTCCCAGTTTTGAAAGAGCCTCTGTGACATCAGGATGCTGGGAGAGGGGGTTTCAGAGATTCAGAGAAAGCTGTAACAGATGCTTTTGTGGCCAGCTCTGCACAGGGTGGAAGGGGGAACCACGTCTGCTTGAGGAGCTTCTGAAGGCAAGAGAGGCTAAAGTGGGGCTGTGATGTCTTAGAAGGTCAAGGGCCAGGTCAGGGTGAGATCAGCTGCACAGAATGTCAGTGTGATAAGTATTCATGAGAAAAGGACAACAATCCACCCAGGCATTTTAAAAAAACATTTGAAACAATAGTCAAGTAATACTTTGAAGGCTTAAGGCAAGATCCACTCCTGTCCCTTTACCACGTCCCCCACTCCCAGTCCTATTTCCTCAACCAACTTTCCATGTTTCTTTATTGAGTACATGAATCTCCTGGGGATTTTGTTAAATGCAGGTTTGACTCAGTGGGTTGAAGGCATGGAGGCCTGAAATACTGAACTTCAACAAGCTCCCAGGTGATGTGGTGTTGGTTTGTGCAACACACTGTACATTGAAAGGTTTTAAACAATTCTTTCAGCTGGGTATTTTGGAAATCAGTTTTAGCCATCGTTAATTTACTTTCTGTGATAGTATAATTTTACTTAGTGTTTTGATCAACATTAATAAACAGCATTATAGTGACTTTCTTATATGGCCCTTTGTTTTTCCTGGAGTTCTAATTGTCTTTCTCTTCTTCTTAGAATGTCTTGCTCATAAAAATACCATTTTCCTGATCCCTTCAAAGCTCATTGTAATAGCTATTCTATGAAGTGCTCTTTTTTCTGGAACACCTCCCCGCCAACTCATTTTACCTCTTCTCCAAATTAAAGCAAATGAAAACCCCTTCCTTCCTCCTCCTCAGGTTGTTCATCTTCCTAGGTTACTGTCTCCTTTCTCCTATGGTCTCCTCCTCACAGGCTTCCATGCAACCTGTTGAAGGATTGCTCCCTGCTCACATTGTAACACAACTTCTTGAAGCCATCCATAGAGATGTCTCCCTCTGCTTTCTTTCATTTCTCTTATTACTGTTTTTTTTTTAACATGACTCCATTTATTTTATTTATTTGTTTTTTAATTCTTTTCAAAAATTTTAAATCTTACTTGTTCTAATTAGTTGTATAGGACAGTATAATGCATTTATACATTTTGTTAGATCATACATAAATGGAGTGTAATCTCTTATTTTTCTGATTATACACATTGCAGCATCACATGGTTCTTTTTAGTTATACATGACATGTAGAATCCATTTTTATATAATTTTACAAGCATGGAATATATCTTATTCTAATTAGGACCCCATTCTTTTGGATGTATGTGATGGTGGGGTTCACTATGGTATATTCATATAGGCACATGGGAAAATTATTTTGGATTCATTCCACTGTCTTTCCTTTTCCTATTCCCCCTCCCTTCCCTTCATTCCCCTTTGTCCAATCTACTGAATATCTATCCTTCCCCTCCCTTATTCCATCATTGCATGCATGTGCTCATGCACACACACATGCACACACATGTCACCTCCTCAGACAGTCCTCCTGCCCTTCCCTGATGTAGCACACCCCCCTCTTCCACCCCGTGGTCATCCTCCATGACATTGCCCTGGATGGTAGATTGATTTCATTGATGTCTCTAGTTAATACTTTCCCTTTACCCATACCCTTTTAGATGGACTTAGTTTTCCCATCAAGAGGTACAGTCCATTTCACTACCCTTTAACCTGGACAGGTCTGTAACTTGTATATGACAGGATTGGTGGTGTGCCAGTTCTGAATCCAGATGCCGGGATTCCTTGTGTGTTTTCACTGTGTCCAGAACCTTAACACCACCATATACACAAATCCAGGCAAGTCAGCTGGAGGAGGGGCATTTGTGCTCCACATCCTGTACACAGACTTGCAGGAAATGCATATATTAAGTAAAGGACTTCCTAGCAGGTGGCCAGAGAGCAGCATAACATAACAAGAAAATGTTGATTCCTTTCTCTCCCTCCAGCCCCAAAAGGCCACTGAAAGCATGAAGGTTTTTTCAGTGGCTCTCATTTTCATTAAACATGGACCAGAGCTAAGGTCATTCTGGACAGCTGGCCTTAGTCGACTAGTTACTTGATCACAGACACCTGGACTAACAAGACCAGAATAACTGCCCAGTTAAGCCCAGTTTAAATAGTAATTTACAGAATTGTGAGCTAAATAAATAATTGTTGAATTTTGGAATAGTTTGTTATGCAGCAAGAACTGACTGATACACCCTTCTTATTTCACTTAGAGCTGTTATCACTATTTAATATTACCTTATTTATGTCTTTTTCTCCTCTGTCTCTATTTCTCCTCTCCATTCCTTCCTTTGAATGTGAGTTCTACTGGGGTATGCTCTTATCTGTTTTCTTCTAACTGTGTGAATTTAGAATAGTGTCTGGCTATAGTAGGTGCTAAATCAGTTTTGGGTAAGTGAATGAATGAACAAATGAACATACCAATTGCAAATGCTGATGTGTTGCTCTTATTTGGGAGGTGGGATCACCAACTGAGGTAATGGGAGAGGAGCAGAAGTTTGCATTCAGTCTGGATTCAAGTTCTGGCTCCACTACTTACTAGCTTTGTGACCTTGGATAAATCCTTTGACCTCTTTGAGCTTTAATTTCATTGTTACATAACATTAATATGAAAATACCTATCTTCCATGATTATTCTGAAGATTAAACGTGTGAAATTATTTTGCAAATTGTGAAATACTGGACCAATGTTATTTGTTGGTTTTAGTTTGATCCACTTTTTGGTTCTCTGGGTAAAGAAATACCCTAATAAAAAATTTTAAATTTGTGGAACAAAGTGTCTCCTTGGAGGATATGAATTATAGGCAGGAAGAGGAAGGGAAAAAGTTTATGGCTTTTGAAATTAGTCACACTTAGATTTGCATCCCAGCTGCCCACTCTTAGGTATGCTTAGGAAATTCAGTTAGCTGCTCAAAGACTTGGCCTCCTAGTCTTTAAAAAGGAGGACTCTCTGTTTTGTAGACTTTATTACTGGATTTAACTAAGGTGAGATTTGTAGTGCTGTTGGCACATGGCTGATGTTCAGAAATTTTATTTATTTTTTTTCCCTCCCTGGAGAAAAGAAGCTCAAGGCTATTTATGGTGAGAGACACAGACATGGAATCCTTAGAGGACTGGGAACTTTTAAGAAGGATTGTTAGAAAGGCAAACTCAGGCATGCTAGACAGCTTTCTATCACTGTGACAAAATACCTGAGAGAATCAACTTCAAGGGAGGAAAGGTATATTTTAGCTCATAGTTTCAGAGGTTTCAATCCATGGTCACTTGGCCTTGCTCTGGGCCTGTGGCAGCCCAGTCCATCATGATGGAACAGTGTGGCAGGGGTGTTCTATGCCCCTCAAGGCAGCGAGGGAGCAGAGAGGGAAGAAGGGACTGGATCCTCATACCCCTTTCAAGGGCACACTCCCAGTGATCTCACTTCCTAACCCTAACCCTAACCCTAACCCTAACCCTAACCCTAACCCTAACCCTAACCCTGTAGGTTGCACCACCTCCCTAGATTACGCAGGCTGGGGACCATGGGACTTTGGGGGACATTCCAGTTCCAAACCACAGTACAGGGTAAGAGTGAGAAGAGCCTTTAATTTGGTTGAATTTGAATGACATTCCTGCATTGGTCATTGATTGGGTTTCTCTGTCATGCTTAGAAATCTTTTAACAAAAAGAAAGAACCACTTTGTTGCTTTGCTTTGGAATCTCACTCAGATGGCAACTCTGACAGCTACCCTAGGTGTAAGATCAGATTGGAGTAACCTGATCAGCCGATGGTAACCGATGGTAACCGGAGAGCAGACAGGCCAGATGTGAATCAAAAAGAAACTTTATTGCTGGACGGCTCTCCTGCGAACTCTACGGTCCACCATGGCGCTGGGCGGAGAAGACCCACGTGGCCCCTATGGGGCTGGGTTTTCCTAACCCGGTGAGAACTCCGTGTCTTCCTGGGATTGGCTGTGACTGGGGTCGTTTGTCAGCGCCTGACTGGTTGCTCCTTCGGGCATGCGCAGGCTACATCGTTTCTCTGCGCATGTGCTTGCTGCTTGGTGCCCTGCCCACATCCAGTAGACCTGAACTGTCCTAACACTAGGGAGTAGATTTTAGTGTCCCCATTTAACAAAACAGGAAATTGAGGCTCTGAGGCAAAGGCCACCCTGCAAGTAAATGTAGAGCTGAGCGGAACCTGCGCGTAATCATGACACTGTGAGGACACCAGTAGAGAGCGCCTCTGATGAGCGTTGGTCACATGCCCGGAGCTGGCTTGGCACTTTCCTGCCTTAGCTCTTTTCTCCTCTCACAGCAACCCTTTGAAGCAGGGAGTAGTCACCCATTTTATTGATAAGGAAAGTGTCTCTCCCAAGGTCACAGAGGAAGAGGTGCTTGGACACCAGAGCACGGAAGCCTGCGATCCTGGCTGTTCTTCCTTGGCCATTCCTGGGGGTGGTGGTGGGGAAAATAAAAAAACCTGCATAAAGGGTAGGAACCTTAAAACAGAGAGAGAACAGAGCTCAATCTCTGCGGCCAGCAGAAAGGAAGGATGGATGGTGCTGGGGTGTTGGCAGGAGGAAGGAATAGAAGGGCTACCCTTCCCTCAGGCTCTCTGCAAAGCCCCCCGGACGTAAGACGGCAGGGGTAGGAGCCAAGGCAGAGTGGTCTTTCTCTTAGGTACTCTTCTTGCAGGAGAAAGACCCACAGCAAGCAGCTCTCCAAACTTTGGAGAACTCCAAACTTTATTTTACGCTGGAGGCCCAGAGGAGATCAGACTCCAAATTCTGAGTGCCCATCGCCAGTTTTTCACAACACTTAGAGGCTATCTCGTGTCATACATTTTCTAATCTAAAAGATACATGGTTGTGCACGGGGTTTCTAGTGGGAAGCATGTTTACAGAAGCAGAGTGCGATGATAAGAGGAAGGACTGGCTCCTCTTATAAGGCCTTTGATAAACCCCTAGCCTTGGGGCCACAGCCTCCACAGGAGTGTTTACACTTCCAAGGAGTAGTTAGATTCCTAGGGGAAGTCATTTTCCATCCAAAATGTAGGGGTGAATGGTGTGAATCAGGTTCCCTGAAGGTGGGCTGACTAGAAAGGGGAGGGACACTCTCCCTTCCTGGGGCACTACTTCTCAGGACAGAGTTCTGACTTCCAGGTCTGCGTTGTCACCCATTACACCCTCAGGTCCCAGGGAAAGGAGTCTTCAATGGATGCCTATCAGAGAACCAGAATGCGTGGGGCGCTGGGGCTGTGGTGAACCCCTATGGCCTGGGATATGTTGAATCAAATACTAGACAGCACTGAAAAACAAACACCAAGTTTAACATGCCAAGGGGGGGGGGGGACTGAAGAATTCCTGCAGGGCTTCTGGGAACCTTTTATATGCGCTTTGCTTTTTTTCCTCAAAGGATCTCCTTTGGCCAGATTCCTGCCCACTTTCTGGTGTAGAACTCGGTTTGGGAAGGTTCCTAGTTGTGATTTTTTGTCTTTGGGTTTTTTCCTCCCCCCTTTGTGTTTTCCCCAAATGTGGCTAATATCAGAAACTGGGCTATTTCTTTTTTTTTCTTTTCTTCTTATTATTTGTATTTTTACAGACTTCATTTTGATTTCCAAGCTGGAACCCCATGAGCAAGATGAAGCCTGTGATGGGCTCTTTCTTTTTTAAAGCATAACTTATTTTATTTATTATTTTCAATTAACAGATAATGATTACATGTAAGTATGGGGTACGTTGTATGTGATGCTTTAATTATGTGTGCCCTGTAGAAATTTGCAATGAAGGTAATTAACATATCCATCACTTCACCTACTTATCATTTTGTGCGTGTGTGTGGTGAGAACATTTAAAACCTACCCTCTCAGCAATTTTGAAATATAAGAAACAGGGCTGGGGATATAGCTCAGTTGGTAGAGTGCTTGCCTCACAAGCACAAGGCCCTGGGTTCAATCCCCAGCACCACAAAAAAAAAAAAAAAGTAATATAAGAAACAGTTTTATGAACTCTACTGAGGGGGTCTTAATCCCTGCTGCCATCATCCAGACAGGAAGAGGCTCACTCAACGACCAGGCCCCAACCTCAGGTCAATTGTCCCCACCAAGAAGTGGACTCTGGGCCTCCACAGTAGGGACCCAGCCTTTTGATGTGGTGGTTTTGATGTGGTCATTTTGAAACTGAGGACATTTAGATGCAGCTACTTTGATGCCATGGAAAATTTCTGACTTTTTAAAAAACACCAGCTCTTGAACTCAGCTTTTGAAAAAAAAAAAAATATTAAGTATCAATGCACCACAGAGGCTGGGCCAGGCTGAGGGTTGGTGCCATGGAAAAAGTACAGGGTGAGGCTATGAAGCCCATTTTTAATTTATATTTCTTGTAGTAAAAGAGAGTTAAACAGTGAATGGTTTGATTTTGGGGAGTTATATACAGCCCTGAAGTTAAAAAAGTGTCAGGAATCATGAGATGGCATGGAATTGGTGAAATAATAGAAAGATTGATTAATGGAATAAAATAGAAAGCCCAGAAAGAGACCCACACAAGTACAGTCAGCTGCTCTTTGACAGAGGGGCAGAGGCAATTCTTCTTGTTGAAGAATTTCTTCAACAAGGGGAGTTGGAATGACAGGACATCCTCATACAAAACGAATTAGAAAGAGATCTTTCGCTTTTCACAAAATCAACCTAAGATGGATCACGGATCACAGTGTAAAATGCAGAACTCCAAAAGACAGCACGGGAGAAAGCGTAGATGATTTTGCATTAGGTAATGACTTTATAGATAGAACACAGAGACACCACCTTGAAAAAAAATAATTAACCAGCTGGACTTACTGGAATCGAAACTGCTGCTCTGTGAAAGACACTGTCAAAACACAGACTGGGGAAAAATATTTGCAAAAACACATCTGATAATGAATTGTTATCCAGAATATACCAAGAACTCTTAATATGGAACAATAAAAAATGAGCAACTTGCTTGAAAAATGGGTAAAAGACCTTATCCTCCCCCTCCCGGGAAAAGATACACACATATCAAATAGATGCATGAGAAGATGTTCGATATCGTATATCATTAGGGAATTATGGAATAAAATAAAAATAGTTCCGCACACCCGTTAGAATGGCCCAAATCCACACACACAACACCAAATGCTGGCGAGGATGTGGAACTCTTGTTCGCTGCTGATGGGAACGTGGAACAGCACAGACACTTTGGAAGACGGTTCCACAGCTTCTTAACAAAGCTCCTACCATGTGATCCAGCAGTTGTGCTCCTTGGTATTTAACCCAAAGGAGCAGAAAATTTATGTCCAGGCAAAAAACCGTCGTGGGAACGTCTACAGCAGCTTTACCGACATTCGCCCGCCATGCTTGGAAGCAACTGAGATGCCCTTCAGTAGGTGAATGGATAAACAGTGGGACTTGCATATGGTGGAATGTCATTCAGCACACGAAAAAAGTATTGAGCCCTCCAGCCACGAAGGGACCTGGAGAAAGGTAACTGTATGTGACTGTGTGAAAGAAGCCCATCTGGAAAGGCTGCGTACTCTGTGATGCCAGCTCTCTTTCCAACTCTGTGACATTCTGGAAAATAAACAACTAGGGGGATGGTGAGAGGGTGGGTGGTGGCCAAGGGTTAGGGGGAAAGGAGGGGTGACAGGTGGAGCACAGAGGACTTTCGGGGCAGGGAAACTGCTCTGTAGGATACTATTATGGGGGATGCGTGTGTGTTTTTAAATCACCCATAAAGAGCTCAATACCAAGCGTGAATCCTAGTGTGGACTTCAGTCTTTTGTGATGGGAAGCAGGGAGGGACTGTACCAAATGCACCACTCTGGAGCAGGGCATGATGGTGAGAGGGCTGTGCTGTGCCGGCTGGTGGGGACTGGATGGGACCTCTGAACCTCCTGCTTGAGTTTTGCTGTGAACCTAAAACTGATTAAAAAAAAAAAATCTCTTAAAAAAATACAACAACCCGTTGGCACATCTCTGTGTGTGTTGAGCGTCCTCACTGTGAATGGCCATTTCCTGTAGTTAACCCTTGTGCCTCCTTCCAGGAACAAGGGATACCCATGCTCTGAATTCACGCTTTCCACACCTCTGGCGTTGGATAAAAACCACGGGTCTGACCTTGAATCCCTGCAAATTTGGGCCCCTCCCACTTCTCTGGCTGCCCCTTACACCTCTCTGAACCCCCATGTTGGTCTTTCTTAGCTTGGGACATGTCAGTGCCACCCTCTGTCGGGAACAGTTACTCCAATTTCACATTCATGGGAACTTCTTGTATTGAGGTCTTAAATACCATCCCTCCCTAGTGAGCCCTCCCCTGACCTCCCAGTCACTGGCTAGGGTCTCTGCAGAGCGCTCTCCACTGTTCAGTATTATCTGCCGTATTTCCTGCTCTGTCCTGCCTCCCGGAACAGTGCTGGCAGATAGTGGGGACTGGACAAATAGATGTTGACCGATGGACTCAGATGAGGTCTCCCAAAGAGGTAAAATGCGTGAAAACTGAAGTTTCGTCGTGTTTATCATGATTAGAAGAGGCAGATAAAAATCACAAACCCTAAAAGGTGAGAATGACATTATTTCCCTTTTGGGCTGCATTCTGCAGCAACATTGACAGCCGCAGTTGTTAACCCCCACGGATCTAACAACTTTTAAACTCCTTTACTTCAGCGCCTGGACCACGCATGCGCAATGCTAAGTGCCTCACTGCTAGCCAGCAAGTCCTCTCACACCTGCCTGGGAAAGCATCCACCATATGCCAGTCCCCGGGGGTCCTGTATCCCCACTCCCTTCTGTTCCACACCCCCGCCCCCGCTGCCCCGCCACAGCCTCTCTGTCCCACAACTGCCTTCTATTTGGCATCCCAACCTTCAGGAGCGATTCAGGGTAACTGATTCTAGCAAAAACCATTCCTTTCTCCTTTCTGTTTTCTTTTCAGGGATTTTTCATTGCTACCCTCAAAGCATGAGGAGTTTAAGGAATTTAAAAGTTTAGAAAAGCCAGTGTAGTTGAAGCCTGCCCTGTGTTAGACACTCAGTATATAAGAACACACAAGAGGGAACCTAGACTTGGCATCCTTCTGACTCTGCAGCCAGGGCAATGTGGGGCTGTTCTCTCTCAGAGACGTCGGAGGCTCTGGGCTGCAGCTTCTGTTCCACAACCATTCCCTGGATGCCCCTCATAAATGGTAGGCACATAGCTGGCCTGGGGCCCAGAGGGAGCGCACCCTTTACTCTGCCCTCTGGAACCCACCTTGGTCAGGTTGAGAATGAAAGGAGACAAGGGGCTAGCAACAGCGTGCAGTCAACCCAGCTCTGAGTTCCAGATGCTAAGAGAGAAACCCAGCAAAGGCAACACAAAGACTGAGCCTTCCCTGCAAGCAATGAACCCCATCTGGATGCTAGCCAAAGGCATCATATTTGCCCTGGGTTCCTCTGAGTATCTGAAAGTTCTCTCTAGGAAGTCCTCGCCTCTTTCCAGCCTCATGGCTCCTCTCTGCATCCCAGAGGAGGACACAGGGATGTTAGAACTTGATGTCACCTAAGTCTCCCTACCTCATTGGACCATGGGAACCCAGCTGGGCATCAACCCCTTCTCCTCTTCTCCAACTGCTCCATGGCCTTCCTTTGTCCCAGCAGCCTCTCTCTGACTATCAGGAAGGCAAGCAGGATCTGCTTGGGATGCTCTTGCCTAGTGAAGAGGCAGCCTGCATGGGGGAGCACAGCATCTTTCTGGTCCGAAGCAGGTGCGGTGGTCCTTGTCTCACCTGCTGGAGGCTGCCCAGGAGAGGCAAATTCACTGCTGTCCCTGCCCATGGGCAGCAGGGAAGTCAGAGAAGGAAAACTCTTACCTCTATTACCCTTTCCTTTTCTGTCCTTATTGCCAAGGAGAGCATCCCACCAATTCGTTTTTTTTAGAAAGAGAAAAGGTTTATTTTGGCTCATAGTTTTGGAGATTCCAGTCCATGATCAGTTGGTCCATAGATATTAGGCCTTTGGTGAGAGAGCATATTATGACAGAGACAGGTGGTGGAGAAAAACCAGCTGCCTCATGGTCAGGGAGCAAAAGAGAAAGAGGACTAGGAGCCTATAACCCCCTTCCGGAGCATGCCTCCAGTGACCTAAAATCCTCCCACTGGACCTACTCTTAAAATTCCCACCACCTTACGGTTGCATCTTTTGAAGACCATCTTTTTTTATTATTTGTTTATTTTTACAGATTGCATTTTGATTCATTGTATACAAATGGGGTACATCTTTTCATGTCTCTGGTTGTAACACATGAACTCTTGGGGACATTCAAGATGGAATCTATAATATGTTTGGTATGTTTGGTTTGATTTACTCACATATTTATAGAAATCATTCCTTGATAGCTGATACAAACCATTATAAATCATGACACTCTTCACAAAAAAAAAACAAAGGATCAGGGGCTAAGTCACTGTGCAACAATTTCCCTAATCCAAATTTTTGCAATTTTTTTTAGATAGAAATTGGTTTCTAAAGTGATTGCTCAGCACAGAGAAGTCTTCACATCAGTTCTTTTCGGAAGATCTCTGACTCATGTTGTTTAATCATGCTATTGAGCTAAAGGTAGATTTCTTGATCAGTGTTCCAGTAACAAGTTTACTGAAGCTTCAGATTTAGATTTCTTTATAGACTGATAACGGCAGTAGCTTTAAATATGACCCTTGAAAAATTCCTTCAGGATACCTAAATATTGTTTAGTTAGAACATAGTAGATGGTGTAAATAAACTTGCTTAACTTCGGGGGAAATCCTAGGGAAACACTATGTTCATTCTTTTTTTTTTTTTTTTTGTGGTGCTGGGGATTGAACCCAGGGCCTTGTGCTTGTGAGGCAAGCACTCTACCAACTGAGCTATATCCCCAGCCCACTATGTTCATTCTTTATCCTACTATTCTGCAGTGAGAATAGTAGGATCCTACTCTTCTCCTCTATCCTAATAGAGGATCGTACTCTATCCTACTATTCTCACTGCAGAATAGTAGGATCCTTCAGAAAGACTGTATGATGAAGTGCTATAGCAGAGGACATTAAACACAATAGAGAAAAAATGGATGAAAATAAATTTCTTTCAGTTTTGGGCTTTTTTATGGACCTGGAGTCAAGATTTACAAATCTTCTTCAATTAATGTTTTTCATAATTTCTCATGAGTAAGAAACTGAACAGCATTCATTTGAGACAGAGAGAAGTACATTGGAATCTTGAGTTATCTACTTTGGAAAGTGAAATATTTGCTACTTAGGCTCAAGGGGTGCAAAAGTGTTTTGAATTATTTTATTACAAAGACATCATCAACACTATTGTCCTATGTAGATGAGGAAAATATCACATGAAAATATTTATCTGAACATTTTAAATCAATATGAAACTGCATGAAATTGGTCATGTGTGTGTCGTTTTATGAAATCAAAGGAACTTATTTGTGAATTATATAAAGCTATGAAACAAATTTTAAAAAACTAACCTAGTTTGTAACATTAAACTACATCTATGCAAAATTCTCCACAGTGGAAACTCTCCGTAATGCAACATGAATCTAATAATTTATTTCTCTAAGGATGGAAAGCATAGCAACTAGGAAATAGTTCCATAACTAGCTTCTGGGAAATGGAGTATCTTATTTTTATTTCTCAGTAAATTATTATCTCCTGATACTATCACCAAGAGTTCCCGTGAAGAACTACATCTTGCTCAGGGTTGGTCAAGCTATTCTCTCCAGGTGAGTTGACTCTGCCTAGTCTCTACGGATAAGCAGGAGTTGATATTCATGACTCTCTGGCCAGAAAAAATGCATTAGGGATGAGTGGGTGACTGAAACTCATTCCACTAAATGCAAGTAGCATTGGCACTGCACGCTTCACAATAACTTACAGAAAGGAAACTCATTTTTCTCCACTGGGATTACCAAGCTGCAGCTTCTGCTAATTATTTAATCATCAAATGTGAGAAAAATGAGGGGAAAAAATCCATCAAAATAAAGAAAAGCGGAACTAGGATACAAAAATCCCACTGATTCTTAACTATGCCCAATTTTGTGTGTGTGTATGTGTGTGTGTTCACCGGGGATTGAACACAGGGGTGCTAAACCACTGAGCCACATCCCCAACCCTTTTTACTTGTTATTTTGAGACAGAGTCTAGCTAAGTTGATAAGGCTGGCATTCAACTCTTGATCCTCCTGCCTCAGCCTCCTGAGTCGCTGGGATTACAGGTGTGTGCCACTGCATCGGGCCTAGGTACTATTTTAAACACTGTTTATGCTCAACAAATGTGCAGCGAACTAAGGGAATTTCACGGCTCACTCATATCACCGTTCCCTGAAGGCTGATGAATCATTTCTTTCATTCTTACTGTTGAGGACTCTGCCTTTCATCTGGGCTATTTGTTGGCCTTTTTCCATTTAGAAATAAACCCAAGGCATGGTATGCATTCCTCTGTTTTGCAAATTGGTGGTGATTAATGGGCTACATGTCTGGGAGGACCACTGTGTTGGGGAGTGTTGCTGAGCCCATAAGATGAGAAATGTACTGAAAAGAGGAAATATATCTGTGACTCCCCATCCCCAGAATAAATATTAAAAAGAGTTTTTTGTTACAAAGATGTCAGGGAATCTCCAATTATAGCTGGATTGAAGGCACCACAAGGGCCATGGATGAGAAGACGTCACATGCGAGCCTCAGCAAAAATATGACATTTGTATGTGCAGCCTTTGTCAAAATTTCTTCAAAACACCCATGATTAATAAAGGCATTACAGTGTTAGTGGACATGATGCATGAAATCTTCTTGCATCTGTCCCCAAGTTCAAGGTGCTTGCAGCTGCCCAGCATTCTGTGTTCCTAGCCACGCATCACATAGGTACCTTTCTTACTTCTTTTTTTTGATACTGGGGATTGAACCTAGAGTCGCTTCACCACTGAGCTACATCACCAGTCCTTTTTATTTTCTTTTGAGAAAGTGTCTTGCAAAGTTGCCCAAGCTGGCCTTAAACTTTTGATCCTCCTGCCCGAGCCTCTTGAGTTGCTGGGATTTCAGGCATGCACCCAGGACATATCCGACTTTCTAAAGTAGCACTATTTAACAGAGCTCTCAGTGATGAGGGAAATGTTTGCTATCTGCACTGTCCAGGTGGTAGCCACCAAGCACATGTGGCTGGTGTCACCAAGAAACTAGTGCACATTTTAATTAATTTCAATTTTAACAGGCACACATGTTTGGGGGCTGCTGGGTTGGACAGCAGAGTTCTCTGGGCTTCTGGTATACCTCTCAAGGCCTAAAGGGATATATTTTGATGGTTTGTGCTAGGGGGTGGCATCTCATATGACACTTTCAGGTGACAATACCCAAAGAAATACCATAGATGTGACCTCTGCAAGCCTGCCCAGGCTGACTTCTCCCATGGCCTCCCCATTTCCCTCTCCCTGCAAGTAGCAGAGCTGTTTAGAGGGACACCATGCTCTTAGCCCATTGGTCTGTGCATGTGTCTTCAGAGATGGTTTTCCTTTCCCAGTGGCGTCAGCTTCTCATTTCTGGTTGCAAATAATTGTGCTGATTGCTGGGAGCTACAGCAGGTGACTCCCTCCCTCCTGGGCTACCCCCAGTGACAACACAGGCAGGGGTGGCTTTCTGGTGTTTTGATCCGATAGCTGCCTGCTCAGAACTCACAGAAGGCCTGCCCTACCTCCCTGCAGAAAGCAACCCGGCCCCTTCCCTGCACCCCAGAGCTGTGGAGCTGCCTTTCCCGCAGAGCCTCTGCACTTCCCCTCTGGGTGAGTAGCGTCCGTCTTCCCTCTCCCCTGCTCCACTGTCACCTGTGTCCTTGGTGGTGCACTGTCACGAGGGCTTCCAAATCCCAGGCTTGTCCTCGTGTGTTCAATGGTCACAGGCATCACATGCACTTTGCTAGAAACTTCCAGGGGGCCAAGGTTAATTGGTGTTGCCTGGCCCAGGTTGCTTGCACGGTGAGTAATGAAATCCCTCTTCACCCACGCATGTGAAGCGTAGGTTCAAGGCAGTTTGTGAGGTGGACCTTGAAGGAGAAGTGGGTGCTAGGAACAGGTGACAAGAAGGTGGCCAGGGACTGGGACAATGAAGCCCCTCTGAGCTCCTCGAGTCTGAGACACCGATCCATGGAAAGGATTCTTGGTAGCAGTGAAAAATTGGAAACATGTCACTTGATACCAAGGGGAGAACTGAATAGATTCTGGCCAACCCAGATGGCACAGCCCAGGACGCTCTGTGCTGAATTAGCATGGAGTGTTAATTAAAAAGCAAGATAGAAAATTATGAGCATGGTCTGATCTTCTACCTGCTAAGTGTATGTGTGTACGAGGTTGTGTACAGAGAAACCGTCTGAAAGTATGTATCTCAGAAAGTTAACAGTAGCAAAACTTGGAAAAGATAATTGAAGGGTATTTAATTCTTTCATTATATACTTTGCATTTTGGGGAATTTTTTGGTGCATTGTGAAAATACTCTTTTATGATCAGAAAAAAAGCAGTTATTTTAAATCACTCATCAGTGGGTCCTGGCTTGTCCTTTCCAGCACATGCACCACGGTAGTTCTCCAACAGCCCATGCAAGGCAGCTGTCCCAGAGGCTGACTTGGGAATGCACAGATCTGAGGGAGCCTTTGCCAAACGAACCCAAGTTAACTCACCATTACGGCACCTGGAGTTTCAGAGGCCTCTTTTTCTGATGTCTGTCCACCTGTCCTGAAGCCCCCTCACCCGCACCTTGCACCTGGGTCCAGGGCAGTACATGCTGGGCGGGTAGTGGGTGCCTGGGTTGGGTTTGGTGAGTGACACACCCTGAGAGATGGCTCTGAGCCCCCACCCCAGCGCAGGAAGGGGGGAAAAAAAGCAGAGCCACACAAAAAAGTGCAAGATGTAATTTAACTTTTGTGTAGCAAATTGGACGAAAATTAGAATTTGGATCTGCATCCTGACTCGTGCTAGAGGGGGATCTAATGGCTAGTGTAAGCGGCTGCGGCTTTGGGCTGGGGCTCTGTGCGCAGAGATGCCATGCGATTTTTGTGTAGAGAATCTGAAAATCATGGCTGGATAAGAATGCATTCCAGGCTCGCTTTCCTAGTAGCCTCTTTTCACATTTGGAAAATTGACAGCACTCTCCCTTTCCTCAGCCTCCCAGGTCCCTGCCCAGACCCCCAACTTCCCAACTTTCATACCTGTGTTGATACCTCTTCCTGCCAGCAGTGACATTCCCCTTGTCCCTCACTGCACGCCCCCATGCTCTTCAGCCTTCGAGGGTCAGCAAAAACATCACCTCCTCAGATAGCCCTTCCAGATGGTCCCCAGTGCTGAAGCCATGGCTCCCTCCTCTGCATTCCTTCAGGATCTCATAGCATTTAGTACTCTTGCTATTTGCAGCCTTGACTTACGCGCTGCATTTCAACAGGACGTGGATCACGTCTTGAACCAGGGTTTGAGGCCAGTGAGAGCATCAGGTGCTCAAGGTTCATTGACCAAGGGAGCGGTGGAGAGCAGTACGCTCTGTGCACCCAGCACTGCATGTGGCCCTGCCAGGGGCCTGGCTCTCACCACCCCCATTGTACAGATGAGGAAACCAAAGCTCTGTAGGGCATGTCACTTCTTGCCAAGATCCCAAGGACAGAGAGGGATGGCCAAGAGGTAGAGGGGGGCTTCCTGGTCCAGTGTGCTCCCTCTGCCCAGGTCACTCCTCTCTGCTGTGAAACATAGGCAGGTTTTCCAGACTCAGTGCCCACAACCAGAACTCCGTGCGCAGCACCAGGGGAGAAGGTGCAGCGCCGAGTCTATCGCCCGTTTGCTCCCCGTCGACCGTTGACAGGTTCCTCGCTCTCAGTGTGTTTGGTCAAGGGTGGGATTTTCCCCCTCTGGTTATTTTTCTCCTCCTTAGGCACAAGAAGAAAGTGAAAGCAAGCTCTGAGACTTTGCAGCTGGTGGAATAAAATATCTGAAAAGCATTCCGACAAAGAGTAAAGAGAGATCGGTTTAAACTGTCAAGGCTGACTATGGTGTCTTTAGACAGAAGGTTTAGGGAGAAATATGTTTTCTTTGGACTCTTCGGCTTTCTCCAAAACGTCCATGAGCCAGAAGCTCATCTACAATGGAAGGAAGGCGAACCTTTATCAAAAGCTAGTGTAGGATTTCAATTTTGCGATTTCCTCAATTTTAATGACCTTTTTTGGCTGCTTGGGGGCTGGCTGCTTCCCATGGCAGGGAGCAGCCCATAGTTCCTCTTTGTATGAGTTTTGTAAACAGGTGTACCCAACGGAAGAGTACCGGCTGCCTTAAGAAAAAACAAAAACTGACAAGTTATTTTTATGATAGCTCTTAAAATAAAATTTCATACACTTGGGGAAACACTTCAGTACGTGCCGAATCTAAAAGAAAAAGATGGAGGTCTCACTTTGCCCTTCTCAGCATGGTGCAGGATCCTTCCAGAAAAGCTTCTGTACTGATCAGCAGCAAAGTGTGTCTTCTTCTACATATATTTTCTAAAAGATCACCCAATATGGTCTTCCACACTTTGCATTTTTTTTTTTTTTTTGGAACCTGGGATTGAACTCAGGGGCACTCAGTCACTGAACCACATCCCCAGCCCTATTTTGTATTTTATTTATAGACAGGGTCTCATTGAGTTGCTTAGCGCCTTGCCCTTGCTGAGGCTGGCTTTGAACTCGCGATCCTCCTGCCTCAGCCTCCGGAGTTGCTGGGATTACAGGCGTGCGCCACCATGCCCGGCTACACTTTGCATGGTAATCTAATGTTTTGGGTGGCTTCTTTCCTATCAGCCTGAGGTCTATCTTTCTCTTTTTATTGGCCCTTTGTGGTTTATTGAATGGATGTATCTTACTATGATCAAATTCTGGATGTTTCGGTTGTTCAAGGTTTTTTGTTTTGCAAGAAAATGCTGCAACATACAGTTGGGTACTTGTGTGTTTATATTCTTTTGTGAGAAGAGAGAAAATTCCCAGCAGGTGATCTGCTGAGTCAGAGGTGTTGTGCTTTGTAAATTTTGACAGATGGGGCTAAACTCTCCAAGCTGTCACGCAAATTCACACTCCTCACGGCAGCTATTTCCAACCTAAAGCTAACTATAACCACAGTCTCTTTCCTCTTGTGGCATCTATCGTAGAGAATTTTTCTCAGATGTTGTCCAATAAGTAGTTACTCTCTTCATGCAAGGAAAATGGAGGTGAGATGAGCCCTAGGTTCCAGAAATACATGGAGTGTTTTCTAATTCATGCTTCAAAAACCAATCTCCCTGTTCCCAAGTTTCAATGAAGTTAAGTTTGCTGAGTTGGGGTCTTCCAAACTCAAACGGGCACTTTTTATCTTGGGGATAAAAAAGAAAAAGAGGTACTTCTCAGCTCCAAAGTGGCTGTCTTTCTGCTTGCTAGTTCCAAAACAGAGACTTAAGGAACTTCTTTTTTAAAGATTTGCTCTTTTTAGATATACATGACACTGCAGTGTATTTTGACATATCATTACATGCATGGTGTATACCTTATTCTAATTAGGATCCCATTCTTATGGTAATACATGATTTGGAGTTTCGCTGGTCATATATTCATACATGAACATAGGAAAGTTATGTCTAATTCATTCTACTGTCTTTTCTGTCTCCCGCCTCACTTCTCTTCATTACCCTTTGTCTAATCCAGCAAACTTCTATTCTTTCCTGCATATCAGAGAGAACACTTGATCTTTGGTTTTTTTGGATCATCTTATTTTACTTAGCATTATAGTCTCCAGATCTATCTATTTATTGCATGATCTATCTATCATACTTTCTATAGCTGAGTAATATTCGTTTGTATATATATACCACATTTTCGTTATCCATTCATCTGTTGAAGGGCAGCCGAAATTTATCATCCCAGAGAGCTGAAGACGCCAGAACAGTACATAAACACTGTTTTGGAGACAGTTCGTGGCCCTAGGAGGAAAGGGACAGGGGCAGTCTTTTTAAAGAAAATGCATTTCCCATGACCTGGAAATATTTCAAAATAATTATAGAAAGAAGTTGGAAATGAGCTGGGTGCCTCAGGGAGGAGACTTGCTTACATGAATGAATTTCCAGGCAGCACCTGATGGAATGCCACGGAGCCAGTGCTTTCGGGAGTTTGAAGAGTATTTAATGATGGAAAATGTTCGTGATCTTTAAGGTGAAAAAAAAAAAAGAGAGAGAGAGAGAGGGCTGGGGTTGTGGCTCAGTGATAGAGCGCTTGTCTAGCACGTCTGAAGCACTGGGTTGGATTCTCAGCACAACATATAAATAAATGAATAAAATAAAGATCTATCAACATCTAAGAAAAATATTTTTAAAAAGGGAAAAAATAGAAATGTGTATATGAATAGAAACAAGGCTGGGAGGGAAAATGGCAAAAAAATTAAAAGCAGTCATTTGGGGCTGGTAAGACTACGGATGACTTCAATTTTCTTTTTCTCAGCTTTTGTATGTTTGTCAACTTTCCTACAAAAACGTGTGTCACTTTATAATAAAAAAGTAAAACAGAAACATTTCTTAAGAGAAGTGCTAGAATTTCCACAGCATCCAGAGGGCTACAGTGAAATTGCGTTTATATCTAGGTGCCTGGTGTGAGGCTGGAGGCTGAGGCTACTGGTATTTATTTCGGAATGAGTCCTGCTCCAAACTTTCTTGTATCTTGGAACTGATTCCAAGGCATTTCTTTTTCTTTAAAAAATTTTTTTTTAACTCTTATTTGGATCTACTGTTAAGTTTATTGAAAAGTCACAAGTGATGTAAGAAATGCCCATGAACCCTTTACCTAAACCATTGTCTTCATTTCGTTCATCGACTTTATTATTCTCTCTCCTAAGGACAAGAACATTCTATAGAATCACAGTGTGGTTAGCAAAATCAGGAAATCTAACACAGGCACAGTACTATAGTCCAGCTTGCAGTGTGTATTAAAATGTCCTCCATGTCCTGAAGTCATCCTTTGGAATTGCATTTCCTCCACTCCAGGATCAAATCTAACTTCTTGTGCTGCATCTTGTCACGTTTCGTTCATCTCCTTTAATCCTTTTGGCGTGTGTGTGTTGCTTGACCTGATATTTTTGGATAGTGTCATATAGTTACTTTCAGAAAGTCCCTCGTTTGGGGTTTGTCTGGTATTTCCTCTATTAGATTTAGGTGGATTTTTTTTTTTTTTTTTTTTTAGTACCAGGGATTGAACCCAGGGGTGCTTAACCACTGAGCCACATCCCCAGCACTTCTTATTTTTTATTATGAGACAGGGTCTCGCTGAGTTGCTTAGGGCCTCACTAAGTTGCTGAGGTTGGCTTTGAACTCGAGATCCTCCTGCCTCAGCCTCCCAAGCTGCTGACGTTACAGGCGTTGCCACTATGCCTGGCGAGGTTGACATTTAGTCAAATTGGGATGAGTGTGATGTTGGATTGCCCTTTGGCTGGTGGTGTTGGGTCTGAAGACTGGCTCAGGTTCGTATCCTCTGGGTTTCTCTGCTGCAAAGTCACTGCTCTTCCATTTGTACTTCACGTGTAACTTTGGAGGAGAGTCTTGGAGAGGTAAGTATCCTGTTCCTTGTCAAATGCTCCCTCATTTATTTTAGCTCCCACTGATGATTTTCTAATTCCATTTTTCCTTCTGTACTTGTTAGTCAACATCATAAGAAGAGCTTTCTCTTCTCCCTATTTATTTACTCATTCATTTATTTTTACTATTCTTGATTCTCATTGAATGTGCTGTAATCATTATGGTCATTAATCTGATGCTCCAGTTATCTCAGATTTGGCAAGGCAGAGCCAATCGTGCTGGCTCCTCTGTCCTTTGACAGGTCCTTGTGGTCCTTTGAGCACATTCTTGCTTTCTGGGGCAAAAAGCTGCTCCAGGCTCATCTGGGAGTTTCCTTGTCCCAGCTTTTGAACCAGACGCTTCTCCAAGGAGCCTTGATTATTTTTGTTGGAGAAAGATATTTAGAAACCAAGATCAGGGTACTAGGTGCTCATTTTACTGCATGTCATTGTTTTTGGGTCTTCTAGGCAGAAAGAGCCAGGAAATATGTATGGGAAACAGATTATCTATCTATCTATCTATCTATCTATCTATCTATCTATCTATCTATCATCTCTATGTCCATCCATCCTATTTATTTATCACCTGTCATTCCATGCATCATCTATCCATCCTTCATCCTATCTATTATATCTCTCTACCATCTATTCCATTTACCTATTTATGATGGATATATGTTTGTATCCATCAACTATCATCTATTGTATTTATTAGCCATTCTTCATTCTGTGTATCTGTGTATCCATTGGTCCATCTATCAATCCTTTCTATTATCTATTCCATTTGTCATCTATCATTCTATCATCATTTTATATATCATCTACCATTCTATCCATCTACCTATCATACTATCTAATCTAATCTTTTAAAAACAGGAATTCATGTGGCCCCCTCAATTCTGTGATCACACACAAGGCCCCCTGGGCACCATTGAGGAGCTGCTGGTAGAAAGGTGCCATGGAGGAAGTCCAGACTGCCTCCCCCAGCTGCTGACGGCCAGAGATGACTGATCAGTGCAGCAAACCAGAACATTTCCATCAAACCTTGCTTATTTTCCTTTTCACTTTTAGCAGCTTTAATGAGGTGCAAATATTTGAAGTGCAGAATGTGTCCTGCTGAGTGCTTGCACCCAAGAAACCAAGTTCACTGTCCCCTAGAGAGTTCCTCATGCACCTTGTGCCAGTCCATCCTCTTGCTCTCCCTTACCCTTTCCTCCTCTCTCTAACCAGGAATCACTGAACTGCTTCCTATCACTGTAGATTAATTTGCATCTCTAGAGTTTTTTAAAATATATTTTTAGTTGTTGATGGACTTTTTTTTCCCCCTTTGGTACTAGGGATTGAACCCAAGGGCACTTGGCCACTGAGCCACATCCCCAGCCCTATTTTGTATTTTATTTAGAGACAGCATCTCACTGAGTTGCTTAGGGCCTCGCTAAGTTGCTGAGGCTGGCTTTGAACTCGTGATCCTCCTGCCTCAGCCTCCCAAGTGCTGGGATTACAGGCGTGCACCACTGCGCCTGGCTTGTTGATGGACTTTTATTTTATTCATTTATTTATATGTGGTGCTGAGAATCGAACCCAGTGCCTCACACATAGTAGCTAAGTGCTCTACCACTGAGTCACAACCCCAGCCCGTCTAGAGTTTTATCAATGTAGAATCATACAGCATGTATTTTTGTGGGTCTGGACTCTTTAATTAGCATACTTATTTAGAGATTGTGACTCAGTCTTTCATTCCTTATTCTGATGGGTGGATATCCCATAGTTTACTACTTCATGGGCATTTGGGCTGTTCCTGGTTCTTGGCTATTACAAATAAAGCTGCCGTGAACATTCAAGTGCAAGATGTTTTGAGGACATATTCTTGCATTTTTCTTAGGTAAAGACTTGGGCAAGGGGTGGTTGGATCACATGGTAGGTGCATGTTTAACTTTATTAGAGATTGACTGTTTTCCAATGTGATTGTACCATACTCTCTATATGGGAAACCACTGTACTTTCAGAAAAGCAGAATGGGCCATGGTGTTGCTATGGAAAAGAAGCCAACAGTTTAGTGTTGGGTTTTATGAGGAAGAAATTTTTCTTCTGGAACCTTGGAGTGTGACATGGGTCGTGTTTCTTTGACACATACTCACCACCAGTGTAAAAGGCAAGGCCTGGTGCAGGGTCAGACTCCTTTCTCAATGGAAGTCAAGCTGTTGATTCTCTGATATCTTTAGTGAGTCTCTTAATTGACAGAATAGGGTGTGTGGGACTGGGGGGCCATCAAGCAAAACAACAGGACTTGACAGAAAAGTTGAATCAAAAGAAAAGGAACTAATATAAAAAAAAAACAGGCTGGAAAAATGTGAGCACTCCCTCGTGGTGCCTCATTCACAGATGATAGTTATTAACAGATGTGCTAGTTATTGTTTAAGTTAAAAGAAAGCAAATACTAGTATCAAGTGACTATCAGAGCCAAAGATGTAAATGACAGCTTCCAAAGAGGTTTCTTCCATTTCTCTTTTAACCGAGATGGTCCTGAAATCTAGAATATTTGACTCATTTTTAGAGTCACATGAACTCTGCTGCTTGGAGCCTTTTGTCCCAGATCATGAACAGGTTCCATATCTAATCTCCATGATTTTGGTGTTTGGTTACTGTCACACATTTATAATCCAGCCCTCTTTTTTATTTTTGTGCTCTCTTTCTAGAAGGAGCCTTGACCTGACCCACCATGACTCCCACAGAATTCACAGTGAGTACAGCCAGACCAAAGGGGGCCTTGGATTGCACACTGGTCTTCCCTTTTTGGGGATGTGGGAGGGAGTCCATTATGGATGAAAGGTTTCCCTGTGGGGTTTCCTAGAGTAAAATCTCTGCCCGGCAATGCCCATCATCATGCAAGTTGTTGTTCAGCATGGAGGGTTTTGCAAACAGAGAGAGTCAGATTTGGGGGGTATGTTGTGAAGACAGAGAAAAAATTGATTTTAGCTTTTATTAATAGCTAAGGATTTTTATGATCTTTAAGTTGGATGGGCTTAGTTCCAGGTATCTATTTGGAAACTCAGACAAAAGACAGCAAGGGAGAATCCTCTGCATTTGTTTTACACAAAGTTCTATGGTGGGCCCATTAGTGGTGTTTCTTGCATGAGGAAGATGAGATTGAGGAAGCAGAGCCAGGGCTGCTTCTTGGACTGTCAATCACTCAGTTTTCTCATTTGGAATCTTGTAAAATAGTCAAACTCTGAAAAGTGATCTTACTTAAGAAGAATGTACCCCAGCGATGACCATCCATGGTCAGAGGAGTCCAGCACCAGATAAAGGGATGACAATGGCACCTCTGTGGCCCTGGCTCTTGCACTGGATCAAAAATAGCCATGACAGCCTGTGGCCACCTTTCTGAGCTCATCCTCAGATGAGCAGGGCCAGTCACCCCGATCCCCCAGGCACCCCACAAGCCTTCAGCCTCACAGAAAAGGCAGAGCAGGTTTACAGATGAGGAAACCGAGGCTGGAAGAGTTGAATAAAGGTTCAACATCTTCAGCAAACTGGCAGAGTCCTTGAGGGGTGCTGTGAGTACCTGTGGGCAGACACCAGAGGCACTGAAATCCAGGTCTCACTGGATTGATCACTTTCAGGTGTGGGGACGGAGTGCTTCAGTGGCAGACATCTGCCAACATCCATTCCAACCCTCATTTCCTTTTCCCCAGCAGAGATTCTAGAATAGCTTCTGGGCCAGGAACACACAGAAAGTGCAATGAGACACGTGTGTATGTGCAAATATGTCTAGATTTGGACATTTGTATGTCCATATTCACATGTGCCTAGGTGCATACACGTGTGTGAGGATGGGGGTAAGTTTGTTTATGCACATGGAAAGATGCAGATACATGTGTGTATCATGTGTGCACATGTATGTGTGTGTTGGAGTCAGCTTCCTGGGCATGTGACCCATGTGGTCATGCAGGGTCCCTGTGCTTAAAAGTATGATTTATGTGATTTAATGCCTGATGCCTTGAAATTCTTAATTTTTTAGCAAGGGACCCTGAAAATTATATAGCAGGTCATGATGCTTGTGTGTGTTCAGTTGAGACAAAATGACTATGTATGTCTGTGTACATGCAGGTGTTGAGGGTGTGGGTGTGTGCCTGTTGATGCTTCTGGGACTTTGAAGAAACTCAGAGTGCTGTGACCCATTTAAGAGCCCCTGTTGACCTTTTTTTCTTGTGTGTGTGTGGGAGGGTGAAGTGGAATAGGTGGGAGAAGGGACAACCACACTATCACAATCATTCACACAGTTGGATGAATGACCCACCAGTGGTCTTGACACACTCTTTCCTGCCCAATCAGAACATTTGTCATGCACCTTATAAAGGTTTGCTTATCTTTTATGAATAAGGCTGATTCCATGAGAGTGGGAACCATGCCTTACTTATTTGCCACTGTATCTTTAGCACCTAGCACAGTAACCTACTGTGGGTGCTTAATAAACATTTGATAAATAAATGTCACAACCTGTATTGTTCAGTCTTCTGTTGCTATAACAAAATACTGGATGTGAGGTAATATGGCAAGAAAAGGGGTTTATTTAGCTCACAGTTTTGGAGGCTAAATGTCCAAATTGGGCAGCCCCATTGGTTCAGTCCTGACGAAGGTCTTTGACCATCACATCATGGCAGATGGCCTCATCATGGGAGCAGATGGCAGAGGCAATGAATAGTCACACAGCAAGATAGGAAGCAAGAGGAATTCAGGGACAAGTCCGACTCTTTTTCATAACAACCTGCTGCTATTAACCTGCAGGGTCTCAGGAGAACTACGATAACCTGTTTTAAGGGTGATGTCCCCATGACCTAATCATCTTTCACTAGACTCCACCTCTTAAGTGTTCTAGTACCTCAACACCACCATACTGGGGTCCCCTACTCCAACATGTGAACCTTTGGGGGACACACTCATGTCAAATCTAAACCATAGCACAACCCAAGAAGGTGTGTCAAAATTCCTACTTGCTACACGTCCACATTTTGCCTTACCAGAGATTTTTTGGCATTGGAAAGGTCTAGTGGTCCACGCCTCTGCCATCAGACAGCACCTTCAAAAGATTGTCCTTAACCCAATGCCACCTTGTGTCCTCCTGCAGAGCCTTGTTCCTAATATGCCTGACGACTACAGCTACGAGTTCACATCTTCCATGGATGAATACATGAACTTCAACTTCACCGAGCTCTTCTGTAAGAAAAACAACGTCAGGCAGTTTGCGAGCTATTTCCTTCCCCCCTTGTACTGGCTTGTGTTCATCGTGGGCACCCTGGGCAACAGCCTGGTCGTCCTTGTCTACTGGTACTGCACCAGAGTGAAGACCATGACCGACACGTTCCTTTTGAATTTGGCCATCGCAGACCTTCTCTTTCTCATCACTCTGCCCTTCTGGGCCGCCGCCGCCGCTGACCAGTGGAAGTTCCAGACCTTCATGTGCAAGGTCGTCAATGGCATGTACAAGATGAACTTCTACAGCTGCGTGTTGCTGATCATGTGCATCAGCGTGGACAGGTATATCGCCATTGCTCAGGCCATGAAAGCCCAGATCTGGCGGTGGAAAAGGCTTCTGTACAGCAAAATGGTTTGCTTGAGCATCTGGGTGGTGGCGGCCGCGCTCTGCATCCCGGAAATCCTGTACAGCCAGGTCAAGAGGGAATCTGGCATCAGTGTCTGCACCATGGTCTACCCTAGGGACGACAGTATCAGACTGAAGTTAGCCGTCTTGACCCTGGAGGTCATCCTGGGGTTCTTCCTGCCCTTTATAGTCATGGCTTGCTGCTACACCATTATCATTCACACCCTGATGCATGCCAAGAAGTCGTCCAAGCTCAAGGCCCTCAGGGTGACCACCACTGTCCTCACCGTCTTTGTCTTATCTCAGTTCCCCTACAACTGCATTCTGTTGGTGCAGACCGTCGATGCGTACGCCAGGTTCATTTCCAGCTGTGCCACCTCGACCAACATTGACATCTGCTTCCAGGTCACCCAGGTGATGGCCTTCTTCCACAGTTGCCTCAACCCCGTTCTCTATGTTTTTGTGGGTGAGAGATTCCGAAGGGATCTTGTGAAAACCCTGAAGAACTTGGGTTGCATTAGCCAGGCCCAGTGGATTTCGTTTACGAGGAGAGAAGGAAGCTTGAAACTGTCATCCATGTTACTGGAGACCACCTCGGGAGTGCTGTCCCTGTGAGGGAGCCTCCCTCTGAGGCAGATGGTCCTTTTGGAAGTAACAAGACCCAGTTTACCCATTGATGGGGCCAGAGAAAAACCAAAGAATAAAAAGGAAATGAGAAAAAAAAATCTCAGAAAGGAACTGGATCTTATAGGTGTGCCAAACCAGAGTTTTCGAACTTGACTATTCCAGAAGGTCACTGACTGGCCCTCATCTGAAATAACTGCAGTTTTCAGGGGAGGATTAGTGACCAGCAGTGAGGCCCACCCTGGCTTTGCACTTGGCCAAGCATTAATGTAGTCCACCTCTGGTGCAGGTGCTGAATTTTCTAGGGCTCTGGGAATTGCTGTGGCTTTTAAAAGGGGACACAGAAGCACTGGCCACTACCACACCCCACACAGGCAGAAGGTTTCATGAAAGCTCCCATCTTTAGGAAATTTCCTCCCTGGTTTTGAGCCCAATACTCATGCCAGATCTTACAGATTCTTGACCTTGAATCTTTCCAAACAATCTCAGAAATTCTCCCCTGGTCTCCTTGATCCCTTCTGGGCCAGGGAGGGCCTTCATTCCTGTTTCAGAATTTATCTGCAGGACAGGTCATTGCACCTCCTGGACAAGAGGTTGTCCAGAGTCTGTTGGCTTCCAAGTCATTTGTGTGTCTTGATGGAGGTTCTATGAGTCGCCTCGGGGTTGATCTGGGTGAGGATTCAGCTGGTCCACTCGTGGCCTGAGCAGGGAGATTGACAATCTGGATTAGTGGGAACCAGCCCTGGCTTGGTGGCTCAACTGAGTGGCACTTGCTGCTGGTCCGCCCCATCTGCTCCCTGTCAGTGGGCTGGCTCTTTGGTCTTTTTCCTTCTGAGGCTTCTGGAAGGCAATGTGCCTCTGTGCTGCCTCTCCTTTTCTCACTCCATAGAGTCAACATTTAAAAAGCTTCCAACTTCAGAGATTAGGCTGAAAAATGTGTAATATAACTCAATTTTCTTTTGTGTCTTTCTTTTCCCTATTTGACAAATTTATCACACATGAAAACATTGTACATATTGAGAAAGTCCTTTTTAATGTCTATTTACAATATTCATTACTTCCACTTGCTTTAGCCTGTCTCAGTATATTAAGTGTGTATAACTAAAGGGCAAATAGATATATAAAGGGTGTAAAGAGGAAGGGGTTGGGTGAGGAAACAAAACCTCCGAATACCTTAAAACCATCTCGGCTGAAGAGCTTTTCTCTCTCCTCCGGCCAAACTCACTTCCCAAGTTTTCCCCAGTCAGGCAGATGGGGTTTTCCAAGGAGGACCATTGGAATAGCACCACAAGCCACCCTGGCTTTGCCACTTTCTCCAGGGGAAGTGTCTGACCTCCCCAGTGCACTGTAGATGGCTATGGCTTCAGTTCAGACACCATTCCTTCCTAGGGGGACAGGAAATCAACAGACTTTGCCAGGTTATCCTTCTTCTGCCTGCCCATGTCTAAAGCATGTGATAGTGAATTGAAAGAGAGCAGAATTTGGAAGTTCGGGGATGGGGTACAATGGCCGTATCACCCATCCACTGGCTGCCTGTGTGGGGACCCTTGGTGGTAAGGAAGCATTGGCCTGGGACTGGCACATCCACACCAGCCCCAGGACAACAGGCACCAACCACCTCCACAGCCAAAGGGCGATGGTTTTCCAAGGTCAGATTGAGGACAGAGCCATCCATACAACCAACCATCTTTCCCAGGGAAAGACTCAAGTGTCTGCCCTTTCCAGGAGCTTGGAGGAATAAACAGGAAACACAAGCCATACCTGGGGAGCACTGCAAGGCTAGGTGGGCAGATCACAGTGGAGTTTGGCTCTGCCCTTCGAAGCCTCTTTGGCATTAAGGTTCTAACACCCTATGATGGGGTCTGGGGTGCTGAGGGTGTGGGGGCATGGAAAGGGGAAGGGGTGAGCCATGACCATTTTGTTAACCATTTTGTTGAATCCACACTTGGGTCCGAGAGTTCCCTCCCTCTGTGATGGAGACCTAGTGGGAGTTTTATGGTAAATAGGAATTTGGTTAATGTACATTAGTTGGGAAAAAATGTAGCGGCTCTACCTCTCCCCCTGTGGTTTGTGAGATCAGAGATGCAGCAACAAACAAATAGTGGGAGGGCGGTCTTGCCCGCACTAACAGCAACCAGGCCTCGCTCCGAGATCTTCTCCTAGGACCCGGATGTCACTATTGGACCATCCCAGTCCTAACCCAGCATCAGTGTGGGATTAAAGGTGTGTCATGTTTCCAGTGGTACAGAATAGAGGACACAGAGACAAACCCACATAAATACAGTTGTCTCATGCTGAAAGGAGCCAAAAACATACAATGGAGAAAAGATAGCCTCTTCAACAAATGGTACTGGGAAAACTGGAAATCCATATGCAGCAAATTGAAACTAAACCCCTATCTCTCACCTTGCACAAAACTCAACTCAAAATGGATCAAGGACCTAGGAATTAGACCAGAGACCCTGCACCTAATAGAAGAAAAAGTAGGTCCAAATCATCATATCAGCCTAGGACCAGACTTCCTTAACATGACTCCCAAAGCACAAGAAATAAAAGCAGGAATCAATGATTGGGATAGATTCAAACTAAAAAGCTTTTTCTCAGCAAAGCAAACAATCAGCAATGTGAAGAGAGAGCCTATAGAGTGGAAGAAAATCTTTGCCACACGCATGTCAGATAGAGCACTAATCTCCAGAATATATAAAGAACTCAAAAAACTCCACACCAAGAATACAAATAACCCAATCAATAAATGGACTAAGGAAATGAGCAGACACTTCACAGAAGAGAATCTACAAGCAATCAACAGATATGTGAAAAAATGTTCAACATCTCTAGTAATAAGAGAAATGCAAATCAAAACTACCCTAAGATGTCATCTCACCCCAATTAGAATGTCTATTATCAAGAATACAAGCAACACAGGTGTTGGCGAGGATGTAGGGAAAAAGGTACACTCATACATTGCTGGTGGGGTTGCAAATAAGTGCAGCCACTCTGGAAAGCAGTGTGGAGATTCCTCAGAAAACTTAGAATGGATCCACCATTTGACCCAGCTATCCCAACTCCTTGGCCTATACTCAAAGGACTTAAAATCAGCATACTACAGTGATGGGGTCACATCAATGTTTAGAGCAGCCCAATTCACTATAGCTAGATTGTGGAACCAACCTAGATGCCCTTCAATAGATGAATGGATAAAGAAACTGTAGTATATATACACAATGGAATATTATTCAGCCATAAAGAATAATAAATTTATGACATTTGCAGGTAAATGGATGGAGTTGGAGAATATCATGTTAAGTGAAATAAGCCAATCCCAAAAAACCAAAGGCCGAATGATTTCTCTTGTAAGTGGTTGATGACATATAGCGGGGGTGGGAGGAGGTACGGGAAGAATGGAGAAGGGATGGATTGTATAGAGGAAAATGAGGGGTGGGGAGGGGGCGGGGAAGGAAAGATAATAGAATGAAACAAACATCTTTACCCTATGTATATCTATGAATAGGCAAATTGTATGATTCTGCTTTGTGTACAACCCAAAAATGATAGTTGTACTCCATTTGTGTACAATGAACTAAAATTAAAAAAAGATGTGTCACGTTTTAAAGATTTTAAATATTCTTTGTTGAAAAGCGCCTTCCTTTATAAATGGTTGCATAAATAGGACTGATAAAAATGATAGCATAAATTTGAAGTTTATATTCTAATTCAACTTGATTTTCTACAGGTAAATCATAAAATAAAAATATTGGGAAAGTCAACAGGAGCTATGAGCAGGCTGGATTCCCCGTTCAATGCTTCTTGGAAATATGACACATGAATATTTTTTGAAATGAAGACAAAGGAGGCATTTAGTAAATAACTACATTTTCCTGGAGCTCTGTAAATTAGAGAAAACTCGAAAAACTGAAATAAGACATTTTCATTATTTAAGAAAGGTTGGCTTTTCTAATGAAAGCAATTTCAAAATAATAATAGTTTTAAGTCAACACATGCATATACAAATAGGGAATATTGCTTTGAAACGTCAGCTGGGGTGACTAGAGATTTGACCTTTTGGACTGTTAGACCTTCAGAATACGCACTCACTCATTCATTCAGCAACATTCGTGTAAAGCTCACCAGGGTTATAGGACGTTATGATTGTCATTTCCCCCATTTCCATTCCAGCAGTATGGAAACGCCCAGAGCCACTTGGACCCAAGCCTTGTGGGATGGTATTGAAGGTTCTGGCAGGTGATACCTCCTGGGTGAGACCGGTGCTGGTGTCAGGTGTGACTTATTGGCTGGTTTCCAGACTGCTCCCAGTGCAAGCCTCATTAGAATGGCCAAGAGCCTCTTCATATCAGCTCCTGGACAAGTGGCTTTGTGCGTGTCCCTGCTCTGGTACCTGTGTTAAGCGCTGCCCTCCTCACCACACACAACACCTTGTGTGTAGTAGGCCCAGTACGGCCCATTCGATGTTTTTCGATTTTATATTATAAAGCCAAAAAAAGGTGGCTAAATGTGTCTCTCCAATAAGTGACTCTTGAATGCTGTGAGCTCCTCTCCACTGTGGACACTTATCTGTACATACTCAATTTTGGTACCATTATCATGGGGAAGTGGGGAGCAGAAACTTAGGTGGGCTCTTAGGCTTCCATTTCCCCAAGGCCGCCCAGCCTGCCGGCTGACCTTGGTTCATTTTAAGTTTCTGTTTCCTAGGAAGCCCACCCAGCCTGGCACTAGCCTTCAAACTTTCACTCTCATGTTGTTTGCAGCTAACCCTGACCAATCCTTCATGCACACACACAATTCTAACAAATAAGCTCAAAGTGACTCGCTTCCCTTAAAAGTAGCCAATCCAATTCCCACAAGCATCCTCACGGGTGTACTGAGGCCAACTACCTCAAGCCCCCACTGCTGCTGCTGCTACCGGACTCTTCTCTGGCTAGTGGCATTTGCCGCTTTTTTTTTTTTTTTGGAACCAGGGATTGAACTCAGGGACACTCGGTCACTGAGCCACATCCCCAGCCCTATTTTGTATTTTATTTAGAGACAGGGTCTCACTGAGTTGCTTAGGGCCTCGCTAAGTTGCTGAGGCTGGCTTTGAACTCGTGATCCTCCTGTCTCAGCCTCCCAAGTCGCTTGGATTACAGGCGTGTGCCACCGCGCCCGGCCAGTCGCCGCTTTTAATAAAGACTTCTTGGCTGAGTTGTGGTCCTGGTGTGGTCATTCACCTTTCAAACACACCAAACCTCAGTTTTTGTGGTCCAACAAAAGAAAATTTAAAGTCAGACACCAAAAGCCAGGTGAGAGACCTTTATTATAAGTAGAGTGAGGTGAAAGTGAAGTAAAAGCAAAGCAAGGTCTAAGCAGAGAGCACTTGAGAGCGAGGGGACCATCTCCAAACAGAAGGACAAAGGAGACAAGGCTGTCTCCAAATGCATTCCTGCTTGATGTTTACCAGGAGAACTGGGGACCACTTTCCATACTCTTAGCCAATCAGGTGTTCAACTCCTCCTTCACGTTGGCCGGTGGAGTTTTTGACCTTAGCTGGTCCTCTCTGCTACTGTCATGGGGGTCATCCTATTTAGGGGGGGCTTCATCTACAAATCTGTCCCATGTTAATGTGGGCACTGGGTCTGGAGCTGGTCAGAAGTCACCTGTGCTACTAAAGGAATCTTCCTATCCAGGCAAACAGACACCTATAGCCATGATTCCTCGCTCACACCAACCTCAAAACCCTGTCAAGAGTCAGTCCCAGGAATCCTTTTCTTTTGACCTACTTTTTCCATGAGCTCCTTTGCTTCTGTTTATTTTCTACAAATTAACTACCACCCTTTGCTTTCTCAGCCACTTTGAAAATAGTTCAAAGAAGACCCTAAAGTAGGTTAAAGAGCTCCCGTGACCTTGCCATGCATTTCACTGCTCGTTGCTAGCTACCACCTAACACCATGAAGCCAGGTGAAACCCCTCTGGTGAGAAGGGTCTGCTTCAGCAGAGTGTGTGTAGGAGCTTTGCCCACACACCCTCCAGCCTCCAGTTCCTGCAGGGCCTGCCTCCCCTGCATAGCTGTCCTGCCGAAAGCCAGCTTTTCCCTGGGCTACTTGCTTCCCAGGCCTGCAAGCAGGGGAGTGGAGCCGACTCAGCCTGATGGGGCACCGTGATGGGCAAAATCTGCTCCAGAGCCTTCTGCAGCTGGCAGGGTCTTTGCCCTGTGTTGGAGCCTTCATTGCAGTTTGAGCTTCTGCTCTGCTCAACCCCTGGGAGTTGATTCCTAACATCTTGCACCCTGCACTTCACCTTGGCACCTGCTTCTGGAGAAGTCAGCCTGCGACAGTCTTCTCAGCAGGGGATCCAGTGCACGAGCCTGCTTTAGGCCCAGCAGGGAAGAATATTAGGTGTCCAGAGACAAGAAGTAAGGGTGGACGCTTGACCCAGGAGTCCAAGCACAGCCCTGCCTCTCATGATCCAGCCATGTGGCTATTGTCCTTAAGCTCCAACTGCACAGCGCACAGCACAGGCATGGTCTTGGCTCCCCCTCAGGAATTGCAGCCACCATCTGCTGCAGGTTCGAGCTGTGCCAGGTGGAGGGAGTGAGCTGTAAAAGAGGCACCCTGTCTCACAGATGGAGCAGCTGAGTTTTGGAGGTATGAGGCCACCTCGTTAGTAAAGGGCCAGGCCAGGACATGGACCTGGAAGTGTCTGGCCCTTGGGCCTTGGGTTTGTCCATTCTGCTGCATAATGTGGACAGACAAACCAGCCTTGCCTTGGACGGTCCACCATTTGCAAGCCATGCTTTGTGCCAAGGGTCACGGGCTGGGAAGACAGACAGGCATGGGCTTGGCCAGCACCCTCATGCACCACTTCACACAAACTCCAGACCATGACATGGGACAGCCAAGGCCCTGCTGACTGCACCCTGAGAGTGAACTGGTGAAGGGGAAGGTCCTCATCCTCAGAATCAAGAAGGCTCCTCCCGCCTGCTCTCTCTCCCAGGTTCCTCTGCAGATGCACACAGTGGAGCCTCTGTTCCTCTGTGAAGGAGTCACAGGTCTCACTGGAGGGTGTGTGTGTGTGTGTGTGTGTGTGTGTGTGTGTGCGCGCGTGTGTGCACAGGCCCACAAGCACAGCCCCGGCCTGGGCCAACCTCGGGGCTGTGGAATTCCTGATGTTGGCCCTCCTCCTTGCCCTGTCCTGTCCCCAGTCTTACCTTCCCCAGCTCCCCTCTCACAAATTCAAGAGTGGACCATCACACAGGGCCCACCCAGGATGCAGCTTTGGGTTAGATCCCCTGGTGTGAGAGGGGTTGGGGCACCACCCACTGCTGTGCCCCTGCAGCGGTCAGGTCCCCTTTAGGGCCACATTCTCCCACTGCTGGCCACTTGGTCAGGTCCTGGCTGGGGTTGCAAATCTGAAGAACATCCTCCTGGAGATGGTGGTCAGTCAACACAGGAGGTGCTGAGATCAGGAGAGGGTGGAGGCTGGCAGTGATCTTGCTAGAACATTCTGGAGCATAATCAAGACAGTGTTGGCTGGTTGAGGTTCAAATAAAAGGAAAGTGAGGAAGTGGGACAAGCATATGCTGACAAAACTTGTGTCAGGTTTGCCGTGATGAAGTACCTGGGGAAATCCAACAAAACACACAGTGCCATTTTTTGGGGGGGGCGGGGAGTGGGGGGGATGGTGAGATATCTCTCTTTCTTTTTTTTTTTTTTTTTGGGTTGTGGGGGATGGACCCCAGGCCCTCATGCAGGCGGGCCAAGCACCCTCCCACCTGGGCCAATCCCCCGGCCCAGCTTTTTTTTTTTTTTTTTTTTTGTTAGCTATTGTAAGAGGGATTGCTATCTTGATTTCTGTGGGGAATCTCTCAACCACGTCCTGTGTGGATGGGAAAAGGGTTCACTGCCGGAGACGGTGTTGGCTGTAAATCAGTCAATTACCCATAAACTTATCAACTCAATAAACACACAAGAGCCAATACTCTTTTTCAGTGAGGGGGGCGTGATGGGTCTGGCCATACCAGGTCTGAGCTCTAACAACATGGAGTAGCCCAACTCTCCTTTAGTTGTAGTTTCTCAGGTAAAGGGGCTTCTTCTGTGATGAACAGGATGAGGTGGAGTTAGGGGAGCCATCTGCCCAGGGAAGCTATCACAGAACCAGATGGGGAACCACTCCCACACAGCGCCACATCCTTCCGGGCAATCTGGGACAGTCCTCCGTGGTAGCCAGTTCCTAGAAGTCAGATCTCTGTGTCCCATGGCTCAACCTAGTCTGATTCTGCTAAATAAGAATGGCTCCCCACAGATTTCTTTTTCAGATAGTTTAATATTGGTGTAATTTTTAATGATTTTGTATCCTGCAACTTTAATTGAATTCATTTATTAGTTCTGATAGTCCACCTGGATATATAGCCAAAGGGATTGAAGACAGTATGTGAAGAGATATTTGCAATATTCACAATTCCAAGAATCAACCCAAATGTTTATTAATGGATGAATGGATAAAGCAAATGGAATGCTATTCAGCCATAAAAAAGAATGGAGTCTTATCATTTGTGGCAACATTGACGTGGCAAATGCTGCGTGATCTCACTCATGTGTGGGATCTAAAAATGCTGATCTTAAGGAAGTCGAATAGAGTGGTGGTTTCTAGAGGCTGGGAAGAGGGAGTGGGGTGGAGAGAAGTTGGCCAACAGTCCAAAGTCACAGTTAGCTAAGAGGAATAAAAATTCTAGTGTTCCATTGTTGTGGGAAGCCATCCTTATTTAGCAGAATCAGACTAGGTTAAGCCATGGGAGGCAGAGGCCTGGCTTCTAGGAACTGCTGGGAAGCATGTGGTACAGCGTGGGAGTGGTTTCCTGTCTCCTTCTGGAATATTCTCCCTAAGAAAATGGCTCCCCTAACTCCACCCTATCCTGTCCATCACAGAAGCTTCTCCCCTCTTGGCCCCCTTTACCTATGTGTTATAAATAAAAGGGAGCTGGGTGAGTTGTTGTTGTAAGAGGCCAGAGCTAGGATGGCCAGACCCATCACGCCCCCTTTCACTTAAAAAGAGTATTGGCTCTTGTGTGTTTATTGAGTAGATAAGTTTATGGGTAATTGATTGATGAACAGCCAACATTGTCCTCCAGCAATTACCCCTTTTCTCATCCACGCAGTACATGCCTGAGAGACCCCCACACATTGTACAGCAGAGTGACAAGAGTTTACAATAGGACTGTGTATTTCAAAATAGCTAAAAGAGAAAGAAATAATAAATGTTTGAGGTGATGGATATGCTAATTCTCCAAAGTTGATTATTATACATTGCATACATATATCAAAACACACCCCACAAATATGCATAACTATTATTGTCCATTTAAAATAAAAAAAATTTAAAAAGCAACTGTAATAATCTCAAATAATGCAGTGTTACTCTGAAAATAGATCATATTAATAGATCATATGTAGTTATCAGTGTTATATTAATAGGTCATATGAAGTTATCAGTATTATATTAATAGATCATTATTAACATAACACGGTAACTATGTACTGATAATATTTGCAACTATATTTATAATAGTTCACTTATAATAAATATACTGTATTTATAATATTCATCACTATTATCAGAGGTATTCTGATAAGAGATCATACATAGTAAGGGTCTGAAGGTCAATGACTGCCACAGCAAACCTTGGTTGATGTTAAGAGTTTTGTGTTTTTGTGTTCTTTTTTAAAATGGTCAGATAACCAATATTCAAGTGAATAAAGGATGGTTCAGGGAAAGCCGTCCCTCCCCGCTGTCTCAGCTGGTGCTGCTGCAGTCACAAGTTCTCTGAAAGGTCCAGACTCACCAGCTTCCCCTGGTCTCGGTCCCCTCATCTGTAGAAGTGGCTGGCTTGTGGCAAGGGCCTATGGAATTATACACACCACACTCATATTATGAATAATCTGGCGCTTTTACACAGCCAGATTATTATTATTTTAGCATCAGATAAAGAGCTGGCCCTTCTCTTTATCTTCATTTGCATGATGACCTGCCAGAACCCAAAGGTCCTTAGCCATTGTATATTATTTTATTTATCTTTACCTCAAGCAGCCCTTCAGGTAAAGCCTATAGTTCCTTTCCCAGGATGTTTAAAAATGCCTACCATAAATGTGTAGGATTACAAAGGAAACCAATAGCATAAAAATTTCCAAATATCAAAACAAATTTACAATCGGGTAATATGTGTGCTTTACACAAAATCTTTCAGCAGATTTAATAACGAGTTTCATTTCAGAGTGGAGATGAACGTAAATGATATTCTTGAGAGTCTATGACAACTGTCATGAAAGATGAAAATATCTTATTTCCATTGGTAGTGAAGTCACAGGTCTACATACTGATGGCAGGTTGTCATAATAGAAGGAAGACACACGTTCTGTTTGAGGTTAGGGAGATTCCACACCTGCCCCTCGTCCAAGTTCACAGATCCTCTGAACTTTGTGTATGGGACCAGCTCAGGAGCTCCTGCTTCACTTGGTCTCCCAATCTGTAACCATAGGTGCCAAACTCACATTTTTTCCTTCTAATTCTTAAAATCTGGACATGGACAGAACTGCTCTGGATTTGGGGAAGGGGATGTGCCAGTTGGTGACAGGCCCTTGGATAAAAATAGAATCCATAAAAAAATTGTGGCTATGATAAAATTATACCTGCAGAATGGTTTCAAACCAGGAAACACATTGAGGAAGATGTTCCTCTCTCCATCACTGCCTCCTAGTGCTGGGCCATGGGTTAGAAGAAGGCTGCGTGGGTTCCAACATTCATGGTCCCTGACAGTTAATTAGGGACCCATTTATTCATTTTATCCCTTTCTTCAGGTTCTAACTGAGTTGGTGGCGACACAGCAACACTCATGGAGGACCTTCTTGCAGGGGTGGGGGGATTCCTGGACCACCTTGCCCAGCATCCCCTGGGAGACTTGTGAATGACCAGACCTGATGAAGCAAATTGATGTGGGTGATGCCCGTGGATCTGCACTAATAGGCCCCCAGGTAACCAAAGCAGAAGAGCCCTCTTATAAGAAATCCACTTCTTTTTTCAAATCTACTGATACCGTGGACTCCTAAGCCCTGTGTCTGTCTTGGGCTTTCCCCTGTGGCTTCACACTTGAACTTTTGAGAACCATGAAGGATGGAGGCCTCACCCAGGACTGATTCTGACTTCCCAGTCTCCTGCAGGGTCACCTCCAAGGCATGACATGTGATCCTGTGAGAACACCAAACAGTTGTGGTGTGGCGGGGGTCTCTGCTGGTGGATGAGCTGTCTTTATGAAGACCTTTGGTCCCACTCATGGAGTCCATCTCTCTCTCTCTTTTTTTTTTTTTTTTTGTAACTCACCCCAGTGATTTACCAGTGAGCAACATCCCCAGTCATTTCCATTTTTTATTTTGAGACAGGGTCTAAGTTGCTTAGGGTCTTGATAAGTTGCTGGCTGGCCTCCAAGCCAGCAATCCTCCAGCCTCAGCCTCCCAAGTCACTGGAATGACAGGAGTGTGTCACTGTGCCACAATGGACTCCATCTCTTGTGCAAAGTCTTCCTGAAACGACTGAGGCCGCCGCCCCGCCCCACTGCCTCCCTATGAAGGCACAGGAGGCCTTGCAGCCAGCTCCAGAGGCAGAGGAGCAACCTGACTTACCTGCAGTCACTGCCTCTGGTGTCTTCAGCCAATGGTCCAGGCCTTGCTTAGGTTAAAACACTGCCTCCCCTGGATGTGGTGACTGGCTTCAGCCACACAGACCCTCTATTCCCTTCCTCCAGGGGGAGAGATGGTCTCTGCTAACCTACCCTTGGGTCCAGCTTCTGTGTCCCTAGGGAAGGCTCTTTCTGTGATCCCTTTTCTCATCCATTCTTTGTTCTCCTATCATCTTATACCCTCTCCCTTCTTACCAGCTTGTCCTTTGTCATGCCTGGGAGAAGACGACGCCTGCTCCACTGACCTGGAAGGTGTTCCGGCCTTTAGGGGTGATTTCCTGCTCTCCTCCATCGCTCAGCTGGAGTCCACCTGGGGAGCAGAGAGCTGGGGAGCCCCCCATGGAATCACCTCTGATTCTCTGGACCCACGGGCTCACAGCCAAATGGGTCTGGGAACGAGACCTTCCTCTTGGTAAGGACACAGGCGTGTCTTAGGCTAGGCCTCTCATCTGTGCTTTTTTTCACTCAGAAGACATAATTTACTCCGGGCCTCAGGTTAGCGCTGAGGTAACCACATGCAGATGCACCAGAAGGTCTGAGGACACCACGCCAGTCTGTCCCCCCACTGAGCTCAGCCTGGGATGGGGAGGGGGCCCACATCAAAGCCCAGGGGTTGGTGATGATGCTTCTGCTGGTTCCGCCACCTTCCGCCAGCAGCCTGTGTGGGGAGTCAAAGGCTGCCCTTTCTCTCAACCCTAACCCACTTTGAACCTCTTGTGTACTAGCTGTGCTTCCCCTGGCTTTTGATGGCTTTAGTTTCAACTGTGCCTTAAAAAAAAGTCCATTTTCTCAACTCGGGGGGCAGGCAGGTCCATTTGCATTTGAGATGTGTGTGGGCTGCCAGAGATTTTTCCCACGCCTCTTCAGACCGAAAGGGCTGACCTGGCAGCCCGTGCCTTTCTGAGTCACTGGGGTCTCGAGGTCCTCAGCACCTGTGGGTGACTGTGGCTGGGAGAGGCGGGGAACTCTCTGGACATCAGAGAGTCTCTGGACATCGACCTGGGCTGACGTTACCTGGAGTTGAATGTGGGGCCATCTTGGGATGAAGATGGAATGGGGTTCTGACCTGGAGGCCCCTGGATCCCACCTCAGATATGGCAGAGCCATCGTGTCTCAGTTGACCTCATTCCAGCCTGCAGCTCATGTGGCCACCAAGCCTCCAGAGAATCTGCTGGCTTCCATCACTCAAGCCTCCAGAGAATCTGCTGGCTTCCATCACTCCACCTGTCACTACACAGAGGCGTGGTTGGAGGGTGTCTTTAACAAGAGGACTGAGTGACCAGCTCACGTCCATTCTCCCCATAGCTCTCGCAGGTCTGCCTTCTCTGCCTTGGGAATGCTCGAGGAGCTTCTGTCCCTGGCAGTTATCCAGTCAGTGGAATTGCCGATGAGCTTTCGGCTGACCCCAGCACTGGGAATGACCAGTGTCTTCACTGACTCAGTGTTTTTTGAGCCCTATTGTGTCTGGCACATTGCTCCCTGCTCTGGAGACTGGGGGGAGATGAAGATGGAGACACAACCCCTCGCCTTCAAAGGAGAACCAGAGTTAAAGAAAATGTGATTAAAGAAGCAGCCATGAGAAACTGGGGGCAGGGGTAAGAGTGGAGGAAGAAGGAAATGCGGGGAGGTATCCTTTGAGTTTGGGGCACTCACAGGATGGAGCCCTTGGTCACCCCACACACGAAGGTGTGAGGTAGGCGAGCTCAACACACCCCTCTGGACCTGTGTCCAGGTTCCCTGCTGCCCTGGCAAGGGCAGGGTGAGCTGGGCAGTAGCGCCACCCTCTTCCTGGGCCGGTTGTCAGCACTACCTATCAGTTAATTGTGGCTTTAGGCCATCTGCCATTTTCCTCCCCTAACTCCATTACAATAGCAAATGAGAAGTTTATTCTTTGCTCAAAGTGCTGAGTGCCATGGTGAGCTGGGGCCATGTGACTGGGGTAGAAGCTCAGCTGGCAGAGGCGGGGTGGACTGGAAGACACATCTGCTTAGGTGGGTCTGACCACCGACCCCATGGTGAAGCAGGAAGTACAGATGCCAGGCCACAACTCCATCTGCAGGCTTGAGCCCTTTTGCAAAGTCACTATGAAAGTCCTCTAATAAAAATAAAAATAATAACAAGGGGATCAGAAGGGAAGGTCCTGGGGAATGAGATTGCTTAAACTGTGAGGTTCATGTATGAATATGGCCGAATGAATCCCCTATAACGTATAATTATAATGCACTGACAATGTTACAAAAGGAGAAAAAAGATGTCCTGCTTCCTTGAGGGTGGCTCACCCCCTACTCAGGTCTAGGCGACCTCTCCATGTCCTCATTCTTTTCAAAGGAATGTAAGACAACACTCCAAATGTCATAGTGTTTACTTTATTTAAATTCTGAAGTTAAAAATATTCCCAAATGGTGCAGCAGATGCTATAAAGGAATACAGTTTGGGATACAAAAGTTTCTCACCCCATTGTGCTGATGAGATTTGGTATTTCATGTGCTTCTGAGTGATTCTTTGGCAGATAAGATTGAAATGGGCTCCCGACCCGCCATCCCATAAGGCCACGTCAAGTGAGGATTCGTTGATTAAAGTGCATTCCAATTGGAGCCTTCCTGGGAAGGCCGAGTGTCGCCCTGCAGCCACCAGAGGCAGAGTGTCTCCACGTGACACACACCCATAAGGTTCTACAAAAGCCTTTTTTTTTCCTTATCAGAGATGTTTCCTGCAATTTAAAGTTATACCTTATTATTTTTAAAAAGTGCTTAAGAGGGAAAAGGGAATTAATTAATCCAGTCTTCCCCGTTTCCTTGGAAGAACTGCAATAAAATGAGTTTTCACTAAGAGGCACCTAGTTTTGTAAACGTGAAGAGCTGTCTCTACGAGAGTCCTTGGTTCTAAGCACCACCAAGGGCTTCTCTCTGCTTCACTTCCCACTACCTCGGAGTCAGGCTGGTTTCTTGGTCTAAAGAATTCTCACAGGTAGAATCATCAACATGGACTTTTAAAAACGCAACTCATAAACCATCTGACCATATCACACCATCTAACCCTACGAGACAGACTCCGAGATTTCATCCCCAAGAGAGATTTCCTTTTATCTGGGCCTGGAGTGGCTTCACCACCTTAGGCAATAGCTGAAAATCTTCAGAAGCACCAACTCCTTTGAGTTATATTATGTGGCTTCTCATTTCTACTTTCCAAACCCAGTGGGGTTTTCAGTTCCAGATTCTTGCTTGAGAATTTGCCTGTTCTTGGTCCAGTCTACCTGGAGTTCATTGTGCTTGGACATGGAGGAGCACATTTTATTGCAAACATGCTTCCTTGATTGTGGATGAGTGTGTCTGGCAGGTTGGTGTGTCTGTTGGGCGAAGGTGATTAGTGGTTTCAGTGGCAGGTGAACAAGACGGCTGGTATCAATACTAAATGTGATCATTATCCCCAGAGCTGAGCTGTCCTGATGGGTTGCTCTTAAAAAAAAATAGTGATTTGTGATCCCAAAGGATTTCTAGTGTCATTCAGGCTAGCAGGGGCTGCCATTTCTGGCAGTAATTCAATTGTCATTTGTGCTTAAAAAAAATTACCCCAACCTCCAAACCTAAGTTGGGAACTGTTTAGAAGAATAAAGTCATTTGTAAAAGTCACACTTAAATGGGTCAAGATGTTCTCTAGCTACACAGTGCACAGCAAACTGGAGCCTGAATGGTGAACTAATGCAGTACCAGTGCTCATTCAGCACAAAAATAAACATGCTAATGAAACCAAAGAGGAAGGGCCGCTGGGGCACTAGGTCGCCTCAGTGCGGGGCAAAGGCCCATTTTCACACAAGGGCAGTCAACGCTAGAGGTGGGGCACACGGGGAGGCCAGGCCCAGCTCTCTGGGAGGAGTAGCTCTGGTTGGCTTCACAGGGCCAGGTGGTCTTTTAAGCTACAATTGGTCCCCTGCTGTGACAAGTGACAAATGTTTAGAATGGAACACCATGGATGAGCTGGCCCAGGTCCTTCCTAGGCCCCAAACACATCAGCTACTCAGTGAAAGGTGGTTCTTGTTGCAGACGGAGGTGTGGATATCAGCAGGCGGCTTTTGGCTTGGCCAGTCTCCAAGGCATCTTGAGAAGGCCAAACACTCAGGGTTCTTGATAGCTTGTCACGGGAGCAAGATGACATTGGATGATTCTTTGTGAAAAGGTGAATGGGTTCAAAGGATAACCTACTTCTGAGTAATCTCAGGTCATGTGGCATGCTGGTGAGGACACACACAGGTTAGGGCGTCTCTAGGGGTCTGGCCATTTTCTGTCTCGGTGCTGAGCAGTCAGGCCCTGGCTAGGAAGAGAAAAGAGCTCCTGATGGCCTTCTGCCAGAGAGGCTGCTCCAAGGACCCACAATGAAAGGGGCCCAGCTCTTTGAAAGTTCTGTTGGCCACTCCCGCCCTCCTCACTGGCTGGAGTGCCCATTTCTGTTTGAAGGCCCAAGTCCATGTCAGAGGCTACCTCCCCTTACTCATGGCCCTTGAGCATCCTCTTTGCTGGTGATGTGACTGGGGCTGCGGTGCCTGGTGGGCCTGGAGTCCCTGACCCATTCTCAATCCCTCCAGATCAATTGGTCCAGGGCTCCGAGAGTTGGTGGGACTTGCCTGGGACCCAGGCTAGTTGGAGGAAGGGCTGGGCCCAGCACTCAGATCCTCAGTCGCCCTTTCTGATGCTTCCTCCCTCCCCCTGGTCAATGTGGGCTGTTTATCAGATGCCCTGTGGAAGTACCTGGGACCTGACTGCAGGTGGCTGGCTTCCCATGGGACAAAGAGGCCATCAAAGTGGAGCTGTCTGTGATGGGAGAAGGGTCACAGAGAACAGGAAGAGCATCTAATTCTTGTCCAAGAAAAGGAAACAGGACCCCTGCCTCCAGGGGTGATGTCTCCTGGGTGTCAGTGCAGATTGAACAGAAGGAAGTGCAACTGGGGTTTTGGGAATCTGGCAGGTGGGGGCCAGGGACCAAGAATAATTTATGTCTCTGCTTCCTTTGTATGGCTGTTTTCTGTTAGTTTGGTTCTTAAGTTACCAAAGAATTTTGCTAAGAAGGCCCCAGTTTCTGAGTGGTTCTTGCCTGGGTTCTGCTCATTAGTAAGCACATGTCTGCAGGTGAGGCAGAAGTGCTTCCATATATAAACCAAGACAGGCACTGGCTGAGCCGCCAGCCCTGAAGGCCAAAGCATAGTTTGCACTTTGGTCATGGTGTCAATTTCAGCCAGCATTTGGGTTTTGGAGGCCCTCAGAGGGTGGGCGCTTTGTGTCCTGGATTATCTTCAGTTGATTATTAGGGTGATGTTTTGAACTACTGAGTGGAGGGCTTTGCCTGGGAATGGGGTCACCCAGACAGACAGCCAGGAGGAAAATGTAGCTCAGAGGCCCCTATCAGATTGCTGAGTGCTGGAGTAGCCCCCCACTCACTGGAGTAGCCCCAAACTCACTGGGGCAGTAAGGGATAGGAGGAGGGATCATGGGATGCACCCCGAACCCAAGGCCTCCTTTTCCTGGGAGCACTCAAGGGCCTCAGAGCCTAAGGACTCACAGGGTGTAGCTACGGTCACCAGGAAGCCTGGCTGAGTGTGGGGCGGGACAGAGCAGGGGACCCCTCTCCAGGGGTGGGAATCAGGGCCATAGGTGTCTTGTGAAACTCTCCACAGGAGGCTGTGCACCCAGGAGAGGCTGGTGGTCTCCTGAGGTTTAAACCTCTGGCAGGATGTCCCTTTGGGTGTGAGGGCAGCTGGGTCTCTCACCAATGGAAATGTCACTTGAGCCCTTAGGAGCTATGGGGGCTAAAAGGGACAGGTGTATGGTGCAGAGTACACGGCGCCCTGAGAAGCACGGCTTCTGAGCAGCAGCCCGGGGCCTCTTCCAGAGCGGCAGAGCCAGTGAGCCTGGGCACAGCCATCTTTTTTCTTTTTTTTTTTTTTTTCTTTTTCTTTTTTTGGTGTGTGTGTGCTTCATGTGGCAGGAGAGGAAATGTAGTGCTTCCTGTGGATGAAGTGAAGTTACCGTCCAGGTGCTTCATGTTATGGGAAATCGCTTCCATCATAGATCACAGGCCGGTCAACTGCCAAGTGGTAAAATACTTTCTTTGAGACAAACCTAAAGAAACAGAAATGGGAAGGGAGGGTGTCACCCTGAGAGCTGAGAACCTGAGGGGTGGCGGCAGCAACGGGGGCTTCCTGTGGTCGCTGTGGGACCTTGGTGGGGTATGGGTGCTGGCGTTCCCCAGGGAGACGGCTGCTCTGGGGGCACAGGCTCTCCCAGGCCCCTGGGCCCCATTTCCTGCTTGTCTTGCAGATTTCTTTCCCTGCAAAAGGTCAGGTGGCCTTGGAACACCACCATGGCTGTCTTGGGGAATAACGTCTTTCTGTCACAGGCTATGAACCTTTCCCCCTCAGATGGCCGCTGTGAAGTTGCAGCAGCGGGGCTGCCTGGGGGAGGAGATGGACCAATGCTGGAGGAGGCGTGAGGCCGGGGCCAGCATGGACCTCTTCCAACTCGGCACGCAGATCCTTGGGCATGGTGGGCATACCTTGACGTCCTGCTGATTCAGGGGGAGTTCATGGAAGGGCCAGGAAAGGGGTGAGGTGGGAAGGCCATCCTCCAGCCTGCCCTGTAATGGACACCCTTGGCTACAGCTCTGGGACTTCAGGCCCTGGCGGTGGCAAATGGGGAGCACAGTTTTCTCCCCGAGTGCCCTTGTTTAGTTATTGTGCTAAAAGCCAAGTGCCCGTGTGGGGAGGGAGGTGGCCACAGCCCAGGGCCCTCCTCAGCAAGGATGCAGCTGCAATGGGCCAGGGAGGTCTCCTTAAAGAAGCAGCCCCAGTTAAGGGCCTGTCCGAAGCCAGGAGACCTAAAGGACAGGAGCCCTGCCTTGTCCCTGTGGTGGATGCTGCCAGTGTGGGTCCTCGCTCCCCCTCCCTCCCTGACTGTCCCTCTGGCCTTCTCTACATTCCATCATCCTGACCTTCTCCCAGGTGAGACCCGCCTGAATCTCTGTGGCTGATCTTTAGAGTGCTTCCCACAGATGCCCTGGGCTGCTCCTGTGACATGCCCAGGGGCTTCACCTTGCAGTCTTTGTCCTGTTTCTCTCAAGCGTTCTTCTTGTATCTCCTCTTTCTTTCTCCTTCATTCATTTCCCAGCCTCTCCACTGCATTTCCTGAGCCCCTTCTCTGGAGTCCAGTGCCGCAAGCAGAGGCAGTCCTCATGGGGTAGGACTTCTGTGGGGCTGGAGTAAGTTGGGGGCATGTGCTAAGACCCTTCATAAAACCCTAACGAGCACTGGAACAGAGGCTCTTAACAAGGAACCGCTGACAGCCAGGCTGGCGGTGCACACCTGTAATCCCAGCAACTCAGGAGCCTGAGGCAGGAGGATCACAAGTTCTAGGCCAACCTTGGTGACTCAGCCAGACCCTGTCCCCAAATAAATATAAAGTGTTGGGGAAGTGGCTCAGTGGTAAAGCATTCAATTCCTAGTACCAAACAAAAACAAAAAAACACAAAGGACCCCCAAAGCCCCCAAACAAAAAACTGACAACTGACTGATCTAATCAATGGTTAGTGTTCACACTGTGCCTGAGAACAGGCGGCAGAGAGGCAAGGGAGACCAGGCGGCTCCACCCTGACGCTGGTGAAGGAGGCGCCCCTACCTTGAAAAGGTGTTGTCAAACACCAGCATGTAGATGCCGGGCGTGCGGACCTTCAGCTGGCCCTGGATGTTCTCCTTGTGGGAATTGCATCTGGTCGTGGGAATGAGGACCTGGGAGGGAAAGCAGATGGAAAAATATGTCACAGAGGCTGAGAACCCCATGGCTGCTCTGGGATCTTTCATTTTCAGGGAGGAGGCTGAGTGCTCTGTTGGGGATCACAGTTGAGGAGTGGTGGGGTGCTATCCGCACATCCTGAGTTTGGTGACACTTATGGCAGCGGGGCTGTGTGTCATCTGGAATCATAAGCTGTTTCCCCAGCCTCCCTGACCACAACCAACGCCAGATCCCTCACCACCTGGGAGCCCCTTCCCGGCTTACTCTAGGTGACATCCATGTGTCCATCTGTCTCCTGTTGGTCCAGGCTACCCTTGACCTCACAGGACGGGCCAAGACCTCTTTCCAGATGACGATGCCTCATGCTGGCCCCTCTCTCCTCCGGGCTGAACAGCTCTGGCTCCCCTGAGGGCTTCTCACTGGCCCCACCACAGACTCACCTCCTAGCTGTGCCCTGGCTGGTCCACAGGCCCCAGCACCCTTACCCTTTCATCTTTCCAAGTGGGACCCTCAACTTCCTGTTTACTTTCTCTCTCTATTCTTTTTCTTTTCTTTCTTTCTTTCTTTTTTTTTCTTTTTGCAGTGTTGGGGATTGAACCCAGGGCCTTGCCCTACCAACTGAGCTATATCCCCAACCCCTTCCTGTTTGTTTTCTCTGGAAATGGCAAATTTGTTTCAGGAAACATTTATTTTCTCAGGCCACTTTTCAAGGGCCTTGTGATCAGAGACCAAATCTGAGCAGATGATGTGTGCTGGCCAGGGCTAGGCTGGGGACCTCAGAAAGCCAGTCTCTCCCCACCAGGGCAGGGCCTTCCACCTACTGGCCAGCTAAGACAGGGACCCCACTTTAAAACCAAATATATTGTAGGAAATATAACAAAATCAACCAAAATTTAATTAATTTTAAAATTTTCTTTTCTTTCCTCCCCCCCCCCCAAGAAGTGACAAGCACCTAGAGGATCTTGTCTCACAAAGTGTCCCTAAGTCTTCTGCTTAGGAACACCCACACTTAAATGCACACCAGAGGCTCTACAGAGCACAGTGACAGCCTCACACTCTGAGTTCCTAATGTGGCAAACTGCACCAGAGGTGACCATTTTCATTCTTTAAAAAAAATTAAATGTTGCATCTTTTTCAGAAATTCAATTTGTTATATTCAGTTTTTACTTTTTCCTATTAATCATTTTTAACCTATACAAAAATGATCGAATCCAAAATAATGTAAAAATGAGATGGCTTTTCAACTCAAACTTGAAAACAGCTGCACATTCCTGAGCCCTACACGTTGACCAGAAGTTCCCAAAGTGAAGTCAATTCCCACCCAACGCTCTGCCCTCAGGATCTTGGGGTTTAATGGAGATGACATATGAGAACACAGGGAGTTCCGCAGGAGTAAGTGACACAGGGAGACGGGCAGGGCTGCCTGTCCCCGCCTGGTGGGAGGGAGAGGAGGCAGAATACTAGGGAAGACTGGCCAGAAGAGGCGACACTGACCGTGGACAACTCAGAATTCAAGTTATACAAAGTATGTTCTCTGGCTGCAATAAAATTAAATTGTCGGGAGCTGGGAATGAATCACTGCCTTGGACTTTGTAACCCTGGACAGTGAGCCGTCTCTCCTGGGAATCCTTCCATGTGAGGGCGCTGAGGCAAACGCCCATTTGCAGGTGACTCCTATTGATGGGAGAATTCCTTGCCTGCCATGGAATTTACTAGTTCAAAAGCCTTGAATTCAAATCACAGCTGCCTGGAGGTAGAAGAGATGGGTGCGAACTGATAAGCCCAACTAAGCTGTTCAGCTCATAAACTTCCTCCTGCTTACCTCAAGAAGCCATTTCACAGTGAACCCCTATAAAATAAAACCTATAAAATAAACACACAGCACCCGGCTCATTGTTGAATTTGACCCCATCAGGGCTGATTGACCCACCGAGTCCCGCTTCATCTATTTCTGCTTGTTTGTCTTTATTTCCCTTATTTCTTGTATTTCTAATCCAGCTCATCACTCCATCCGGAGAACATTCAACAGTCACGTAGGTTCGTGATATTTAACTGGAAATCAAAAGTAGATCTCTGGAAAATTCCAAAATACTTAGAAACTAAATTATACATTTAAACACATGGGACAAAGAGAAATCCAAAGGGAAACCACGAGGCCTGGAAGCAGGGTGTGCAGTGTGTCCCTGATGTGAGGGTGTTTGTGCACGCTGGGAGCTGGTGAGAGGACAAGTGGGGCCCGAGAGGGGGCCCGAGAGGAGCCCCGAGGAGACAGAGATGCACACAGCGGCCATCCATATTAGATGGGACTGCCGTGTGCAGCTCTGTGAGCCTGTTCTGCTTGTTATCTTATTCGCTTCCACTAATGTTCCTACAGTATTCCATTTCCATGAGGGACTCAGAATCCTGGGAGACTGAAGGGTTGAGTTCTTCTGTGGTCCGTAACCTGACATTTCTGAGCCTGAGACACTCCCCGAGGCATGTGTGGTAGGAGCTGCTGCAGAGGGAGGCTTGCTGTCACCCGGGGACCCTGTGTGTCCAGTCCTGAACTTCACGCTCACAGCCTTGAGAACAGAGCATCATGGACAGCTCGTCCTCTGAAGAGGACCTGGTAAAGCAGACACCACATGTTCCTTCAAATAATGCTTTTTGTTTCTTTCAAACATTCTATTCCAGAGAATTTTCATTAATTTAGCTGCTATTTTCCCACCATGGCCAAAATATGAAAATTTTCTATTATTACTTCAAATAAAATGTTAAAATATCAAAAAGTCTGGTGGAGATTAACAAAGGCTCTGGGATCCAAGTACACACGCACCGCCCAGGGGTGGGCAGGTGACCAGGGTCTCCTTGGTGTGACCCTGAGAGGGCAGGTCTCTGCTGTATTAGCTCTGGAGCCCCAGTGACAGAAGACCCCCAACTAAGGGAAAGAAGGTGGTCACAAAAGCCAAGTACTGTGTGATTCCATTCACACAAAACGTCTGGAATCAGTAGATAAGTGGTAGCTGGAGGATGGGAAGTGACTGCTAGTGGGCACAGGGTTTCTTTTTGGGATGACAAAAATGATGTAGAGCCCAGTGATGGCCGCACAACCCTGAGTATGTCAACAAACACTGCCTTGTGCATGATTGACAAGGCTTGTTTTTTTTCTTTTCCTTCCTTCCTTCCTTCCTTCCTTCCTTCCTTCCTTCCTTCCTTCCTTCCTTCCTTTTTCCTTTTTTCAGTCCTAGATCCTCCTCTGGCTTCCTCTGAGGCCCTAAGCAGGCCCCCAAGCTTTCTGGCCAAAGATGGGTCCTTAATCTAGAGAACGGCCAGGGCCTGGATCTTGCCCTCCGCTTTGTCCCCAGGCTTCAGGCCAATAGTCTGAGCACTGGGAGCCTCAAGTCCTTGGTTCACTATATCTTTTATCAGAGGCCAGGACCATGGGGTGGGATGATCTGACGGGTGCCACTGGGGATGGGGCTGCCCTGTGCAGCTCGTTCGCCTGGACCCTCCTCCCTAATCCTCCCCCTCTCTCGCCTTGCCTTGTGACTGCTGCTCCTGCTTTCTCCCAGTGTGGCCTTGCCCATCATCCCAGGAGTATCACTCCCTGGCCATCATCCTTGAGGCTGGGACATGTGCCCTTCTGGGCCCTCTGGGCCCACTGACCCCCATCATGACAATCACCACCTGGAATCACAAGGTGTTAATTTCCAGGGTTTCTCTTCCCTATTGCACTGTGAGCTCCTCAAGGGCAGATCTTATGCTGTCCCTTCAGCTCTCTATCCCCTGTGGGCCCTAGAACCTAGTAAACAGTAGAAGCTCAATAATTGCTTGTCTATAGATTGCAAGTACCTAGGGCAGTTCCTTGTCTCCACACCTGTGCAATCATGAAGCCTGAGCTCTGCAATCTGCAGTCCCTGTTGTTTCCCATAAGGCCTGGGCTAGTGGAGGGGGCGCACAGGGACCTCCCTGGGACAGATGCCCAGGGCACGTGCCTGGAAAAGGCTTCTCTAGGATGACCATAGCCAACCCCATGGCTGGCTGGTGACAGTGGGCCTGTGAAGGCAGAGAGGCGCCTGAGCACCTTATGTGGGCTCTTCTGCCCCCTGGTGCTCACTGTGGGGAAAGACAGTGGTTGGCTGGACCCCAGGAAGGCCACCTGGAGGCTCAAGCTCCATCTCTCAGGGTCAGGAGGACTTGGTGGATAAGTGAATGGGCAGGGGAGGGGACACATGGCTCAGCCACGTGGAGGCAGGAGGGACAGCCAAGTCCTGGACACCTGATCCACCACTTCCCTCCCTCCCTGCCAACGCTCCTCAGGGTCTAGCCATGGTGGCGCCTGGTGGGCATGAAGACACTGGTGGTCAGCCCTTGGCAGGGTGCGGGTCCTTCACGAGAAGCTGACAGGCACACTGGCCACACTGCTGCATGATCAACTATGGCCCTGGAGAGTTCCTGTGCCCTCAGGGACTGGACCTGCTTCAGAGCAAGAGTCTCTGTCCTGCAGTCTCAGTGCTGAGTCTGGGGTTGTATGGAGGCGCCTGGCACCAAGGTGCCAGGAGTGGCCCTCTAAGTGGAGGTTCCCTCTGTTCAGTGAGGAAGAGCCCCTGAAGCAAGGCCTGTGGCACTGGCTGCAAGCCCCAGAGGAAGTGGGGGCAGAGAGGTTTAAAAAAGGAATACAAGACCCCATTAAACAAGGCTGTCTCGAGGGGGTGGCATTATATTTTAAGAGTAAATTTGGGGGCTGGGTTGTGGTTCAGTGGCAGAGTGCTTGCCTAGCATGTGTGAGGCCCTGGGTTTGATTCTCATCATCACAAAAAAATAAATAAAGGTACTGTGTGCATCTACAACTAAAAAAAAACTTAAAAAAAAGTGAGCTTGAAGAGAATGGAAACGACCAAGCAATCTCTAAAATAAGCAGGCTCCAACACAGTGGAGACGGCAGGCCAGCAGACGTTCACCCCTCCCCGTGGACACTGGGACCAGAGCAGCTGCATTCGTGTGCCCCTGGGCCCCAGCCCACCTCTCTGCCCTCCTCATCCCTCACTGGAGCCCCTTGAGGCACCAGGGAACCAGACACTTCAGGGACCAACCAATGTTACGGTAGATTTTGCAGAGCTCTGGCTTCAAGCTGCTCCTCCCCATCTCGATCCTTGCTGTTCTTGCAAAATAGAGCTTTCAGCTCTGGTCAGTGCATCTGACTGCTTCGCCACCCCTTCCAAGACCCTCCACTACCCTCCATGCCCTCCCCTGCAGAGCTACGGGCATGGGATTCAGTCCCCAGGTGTGGGATCCCCTCTTCCTCACCCTGGGCCAGACCAGTCCTTCCTGGAGCTCGGATGCCCTCCGCCCCTGTGCTCTGTACCAGTGGTTCTCAACCTGGGGCTCACTGGAATCCCACAGGGATGGCTGGGGCCTGCTCCAGGAGATTCTGATTTAGTGATATGGCCTCAGAAGTGGGGTGTTTAGATCTCCAGATGTTTCTAACATGCAGCTCAAGTTGAGGACCACAGTCTAGACACTCAACATTCCAAGTCTAGAATGTCACAGGAGTTGACAAACTCATATGTGCCATTAAATTTGAAGCCCTACCACCCAAGTGATAAACTGGGGCTGTCCTTACTGCTGTCCTTGCAGGTGAGATGCAGAATACCCTAAGCTAAACCAGAGCAGAGAGGTCACACCTCCCAAGGTGACTCATTCCTGATTTGCACAGGTGTGGAGAAAATCATCCTTCAAATTGAGTCCACATTTGTATTCCCCTAAGTTTCACCCACTGATTTATCCCAAGGTCAGAATGGATCTGTCAAGCCTAGGGGTGACCTTGAGACATTTGAAGACTACCCTTCTGAGCCTTTGGGTCTTTCCTTTCCCAAGCTGGACAAGCCCCAGGTGCTTTGCCTGCTCTGCATGACATGACCCAGAACATTCCAGAAAAGGTCTGCTCAGCAGGGGGACAGCCTGCTCTCGGGGAGGGCTGCCCAGGCATGCTGGTAAGTGCGTAAGGTCCCCAGGCAGGAGCCGGGCCTACCTTGCACTGATCCAGTGGTGTGTCCTCTGCCTCTCGGAAGACCACGCTGAAGGAGATGCTCTTGGGGTCGGAGGAAAAGACCCAGCTGATGGTGAGGCCTGCCTCGGTCACAGTGATGGGGATCAGGCTGTAGGTACTGGACCTCACAAACAGCTCCCTGTTGCCCTCCCCAAAGTTGGCAATCTCTTCCACTGTGAGGGGTAACTTGATCCTGAAATAAAAATGCAGAGATGGGCCTGATCCACTGCCAAGTGTTGGTGTCCTCTGGCCAGGATATTCATGGCTTGGAGGTGGTTGGGAGGACAAGCCCTAGGACCCCTTGAAAATTATGGGATGCACAGCCCATTCCAGTAAATATTCCCCGAATGCTCACTCTATGCCTGGCACAATTCTAGGCTCTGGAGTCACAGCAGCCAAAAATGCAGATGACAGCCCTTGCCCAGGTGGAGCTGAGAGAATGTGTGGCCCGCAGGCTGCCAATGCCTCTCTGCCCTTTCTCATTCCACCTCCTGCCTTCTGGTTCGCCTCAGTAGCACACGCCTCCCCTTTCCCACAGTCCCTCCTCTTATCTGACGCAGGCCCCTGAAGGGCTGCACACAGACCTGCGCTCTGGTCCCATGCCAGCACCCCTGTTTCAAGCAGGGGTGTCAGAGGCGGAAGGATGGTTTGAGGGCTTGGAAATTCTTGAGGCTGGTTCTACCTCGTCCTGGGGGAGCCTCTCCCAGGAATGGGGAGGGCTGACTGAGGAAGCTGTTCTGATTTGGGGCCCCTCTACAGGACTCCGTGTGACCTGAGGAGAGGAGCCCAGGCCTGCCCACCTCTGATCTCCTGCAGGGTTCTTCCTCATCTTATGGCTGGTGAGGGACCACATTGGAAGGCCACCTGGACATGCTCAGGGAAGCTCCTGCTCTTCTGTTTTGCTGCCTCCCAGGCTGCGTGGGCCCCGCTCTCAAACTGGGCAGCTCCAGAGGTGCAAGGTTAGTGCAGGATCATGGAGACAGGGACTGCAGCACAGAGCTGTGACTTAGGGTGGTGTGGCCTTCTGCAAGTCACTCACACTCTTCAAGCCTCATTTCCTCTATTGTGAAGTGGGCCCGCCCTCTGACTATGACCTGACCTCATGTGTTATCACAATGACCAAGTGGGAAAGGTATGCTTGTTACCATCTTACGAATGAGGAAACAAAGGTTCATAAATATCAAGAAACTTCAGTTGGGTTCACACAGATGGATCCAAAGCCATTGTCTTTGGACAACCCCAGACTGCTTTTTGTGGAGAAAATCAATGACTGACCCCTTTAACACAGATGAAAAAGTTAAAGCTCAGAGAGGCTAGGCAACTTGCCAAAGAGTGCACAGAAAGTATGTGGTGACCTTGAGAGTTCTACCTGCCTCCAAAGCCCTGGAGCTATGCCAAGGAGAAGAGAAACCAATGATTAATAAAACCAAATGCTGAAAAGAACAGTTCTAGGTTGCTTACCTTTGTGAGAATTTAATTCAATGCAATACTTCTCCATGTATTAAACTTTATTTCTAATTAAAAGTGGTTGCCCACTATTCACAATTTTCAAGAATCTGAGAGAAGGTGTTTGTGTGTGGGAGATCCATCGTGGGAAGGAGGTCATTCTCATAATGTGGAAATCCTATCACATGACCAGGTAAAAAGTCACCGATTCTGACAGCATGTCCCATTGATGCTGGGTCAGCTTCTTATTCATGCTCCAAAACTCTCCCTGGGACCAGCTGGACTGGGTCTTGTCTCTTTTACCTTTCTGGATGCCATCCACTTTGCAAGAAGGTCAATTCTCCATCTCTCTAAACTAGGTGCCAATAAAGAGAAACCAAGGCTTTTTTTCCTACGATGCTCAAACACAATCTTAAGTACAAGAAGTCCACTATCTACTACACTCATATAAAAGTTTAGATTCCACTGAGTGACTCCAGAAATTCTGGCTTACATGCACCAAAGGTACCAACAACCTCACCGTGTTTGGAGACAACCCAACCTTTCAGATTCTCTTGCAATGTGGGTGCAAGAGAAAGAGGCAGAAAAAAAAATCAGTTCCGGGGCAGCCCCTCTGGCTCGCATTTCATTCACAGGTTTAGCTGGGTTATTCTTTGTATTCATTTTATACTATTCTCTTTAAGGATTGATTTTTGGATTCTGTGTGTTCTAGTTTTTTCCTAATCTCATGATGTTCCTCATTCTTTTTCTTGAAGGTTAAAATAAAAAAAAATTTATAGTGAACAACTGTAAACATTTCCCTCTCTTTCCCACTAAGTACAAGTAAAATACCTGGAAATAGGTTGGTAGATAATCAGCATAACTGAAGGGCATAGGAAAAGGAAGGCCTGGCCTCTTTGAGCCCCTATTGACATCAAACTGAAAACCACCTTTCTACTAAGGACCAGAAAAATCACACCCTGCATTAGGAAAGGCAGCCAGCAGAGGACAACCGGGCATCAGTCAGATGCTGGCACTCTGTGACAAGGCTTAAGTAGTTGTCATTGAAATGCCTCAATAATAATCTAAATATTCTTGCAATAATAAAAAGTAAAAAAAAAAAATTACACCAAAGAAAAAGAAGATTAAAAAAAGAAGCAAATGGAAAGTTTAGCACAAAAATAATAAAAACAACCATAATAATAATAAAGAACCTTATGTATGGGCTCAAGAGAAGAATGAATATGAAAGTTAAACATTAAGAGAGAAAAACAGAAATTACTAGAGCTGAACAGCACAGGGAAGAGAGATTCAGAAACAAACAACAAAAAACCTCAGAACTTCATAGATCCCAAAGACCGAAATAAACTACCTAACATTTGTATTGCTGGAGTCCCGGATGAAGAGGAAGAGACAGGACAATTGAGCACATATTCAAGGAAATGAAGCCTAGAATCTTCTCAAATTTGGTCAAAGACAGGAAAGATTCTAGGACTGAACATAGCCCAGTAAGAAAAACACAAAGAAATTTATGCTCAAACCTATCCCAATTAAACTTCTGAAAACAAAATTCAAAGAAAAAAATCTTGGGAGCAGCCAGAGAGACATGGTGTGTTATCTTTGGGGGAGACCAATTTGATTGACAGGGCATTTCTCAACTAATGCCACTGAAGCCAAAGGAAGGGGCACATGTTTCAAGGGCTGAAAGAAGAGCACTGTTAACTGTAAATTCTGTATCTGGCTAAATTCCCTTTAGATGCCTTGCTGAATCCAGCAGGACAGTAAAAGCATTGTACACCATGGCCAAGTGGGTTTTCTCTCAGGTAAACAAGGTTGGTTCAATATTTGAAAATCCACTAGTGTAATTCATTGTATCAGATGGTAAAGGAAGAAAAAGCCTAGGACCATGTCAACCAAGACAAAAAATCATTTGGCAAAATTCATCACTAATTCATGACAGCCCAAGTTCTCTTTAACTGCTTCTCATTGATGTTGTGAATAGAATTCGAGGAACATTCTGGAAGCCTTATCTCTGCATACCTAATCATTACTTCCTAGGAATAAATTCCCAGATATAGACTTACTGGGTCAGAGGGAATAGAGAATTCTTGAGTTTGTGTACATCTTGCAACCAAATGTGCTCCAGAAAGGGTGAGGCAGACTTTTCCTACTCCCCCAACACCAGCAGCTCATGAGCAGCCTATTTAATTCTTCATGTTAGTCTGTCCATGATTCAAGACAGACTTCATTCAAGAATGTTCTGAGAGCCGGGCGTGGTGGCGCACGCCTGTAATCCAAGCGACTTGGGAGGCTGAGTCAGGAGGATCGTGAGTTCAAAGCCAGCCTCAGCAACTTAGCGAGGCCCTAAGCAACTCAGTGAGACCCTGTCTCTAAATAAAATACAAAATAGGGCTGGGGATGTGGCTCAGTGGCCGAGTGTCCCTGAGTTCAATCCCTGGTTCCAAAAAAAAAAAAAAGAATGTTCTGAGGATCACCTGAGAACTGGCTGAATGTGTTATCTGCTCTCTCATGACCACAGCTAACCCTTCAGGAAATTTTGTTGATGTAATCTTCAGAATAGATCCAGAATCTGACCTTGTCTCTTCCTTCTGCCACCACCTGGTCCAGAGATCTGGGATTCCTCTAGCACCTTCCTAACAGGCCTCCCAGCCTCTGCCCTTGCCCCTCCAGACTCTGCTCTTCACATGGCAAAGAGGGACCCCTTTTCAAATATAAATTAGAATAAGTCACTCTTCTGCTCTAAATATAATCGTTGGGCTTCTGTTTCTCTCATATTAGAAGCCAAAGCCTTTACAATGGCCAGCCAGGCCCTACGTGACATGGACCTCTGTTCCCTTTCTGATTCCATCTTTCTCAGTCTCTTGGTGTCAGCCACACTGGCCCTTTCTTGGCACCCTGATCATGCCAGGTGCCACCATCTTGAGGCCTTCACACTGACTGCTCCCTCCACCGGAAACGCCATTCGCTTGGAGAGGACACTGATCTGGCAACTCCTCACCTCTTTCTAGTCTTATCTTTTTACTGACACTCTATTTAAGATCTCAAGTTTCTCTCTCCTTCATTCTATTCTGTTTATTTTTTCCACTACAAACATGACTTTGTAACAAATATAATATTTTCTTATTCTTATCATTTACTGTCTGTCAATTTCTGGTGAAATACAAACACCACAGGGGCAGGGGTCTTTGTCTGTTTGTGCACTGATGCACTCAAAGCACCCAGAACAATACCTGGCATGTGGTAATGAACAAATATCAGGCAAGGAATGACTGAGTCTCTTCAATGACTATTATGCAGTCCTTGCACTTGAGACTGGAGAAATGGATGCTGTGGGAAACTACTCCCACTATAGTGAGTTTAAAAAGCTTGCAAAATATTTCAAATATTTGTGTCAAGGGACTGGGTTGTGGTTCGGTGGTAGAGTGCTTGCCTAGCACATGTGAGGCCCTGGGTTCGATCCTCAGCACCACATAAAAATAAAATAAAGGTATTGTGTTCTACCTACAAATAAAAAACATATATATGTATATGTGTGTGTGTATATATATATTATTTATTTATTTTTATATATATATTTTATTTATTTTTATGTGGTGCTGAGGATTGAACCCAGTGCCTCACATGTGCTAGGCAAGCACTCTACCACTGAGCCACATCCCAGCCCCACATAAATATATATATATATATTTTTAAAAAGTGCAAATATTTATGCCAAAAAACTTAAAGTGTATATGCATATAAAAAAGACTGGAAGGCTACTGTGAAAGTTGTTAGAACAAAAATGGAGTCACTTTTGTTAAATCCTAAAGGAATAAATAAATAAAGCCAGAAGGCTGTGAAGGAGGGGATCTCATGTTGACGCCTAATAACAAGATCATAAAAGATTCTGCCAGAACCTTTTACAAAGTCCACTATAACCTTACACAGAAAATACCTCTGCAAAGATGTTTGTCCATCCTTGGATTGACTTCACCTTTGTTACTTCACCGTAGCCAAGGGCTATGCTTTCAAAACAACTTGTGCGATCCCCTACTTCATTGTTCAACCTCCCTGAATATGTGCACAGCTCACTGAGGCATGCATATGCCCGTCACAAAGTTACTCCCAAAGCAACTTATTAATCTTTGGAGAATGTGTTTGTCATTTAGGTTAACACTACACACCAAAATGGTTTACCTACTTCTGTTTCCCCCCAAAAAATGTATTCTCTTACAATAAGAAAATTAAAGTTGTTTTCAAAAAGAACATTGGTTGGGGGAAGAATGACGCTAAAGGAGCACAGGGGCCTCTCAGGGTGATAGAACTATTCTGTATCTTAACCATAGTGGTCATTACACTGCATTATTTGTCAAAATGCAAGCACTATATGCTATAAAAAGTGAATTTATATATATTCATATATGTAAATTATGGAGAATCACAGCCTCTGGGACAGGAGTCCCCTGTGTTTCTCTTTTGTTAGCAAAGCAATAAAACTTCTTTTTCCTTTTTCTTAAAACTGTTACCGGAGTGGCATAAGGACCAAGCAAATTTGGTGACCATGAAGGGACTCAAGGGCAGCTTTCTCGGGCAGGCGTGGCTCTCCAAGGAACCCCATTTCCAGGCTAAGGATGCAAGGTGGCTGGCAAATTTGTTGACAGCCATCTGCTGGAGAGTTAGGTGAAGGGTGAGTTTGCCTCAGGTCGAACCGAGGGAGCTATTCCTATGAGTAAAGGGAGGGACTGAGGCACTGTCCCAGCAGCTGCTGAAGGTCCCTTTACAGTGGGCACCTCCCACCTTCTCTCTCTGAAAGGTACAGGTTGTTCCATTGTGGTCCATTCTGAGAAAACGGAAACTGAACTCAGAAGAGTCGCAACACCCTTGGCCATCTGGTAAGTGCCTGGAGTGCTCGCTGAGACTCCACACATCTGGTTCCTCTTTGGGGGGATGTGCGTAGTTCCACTGGTGTAGGAGTCATGGTTAAGTGGGACTCGAGAACCTAGAGGTATCTGCTCCTTTTTTGGTCTATCCTAGGTTCTCCTCTGTTTGTTGGTCTTGGGTTTGGGAATTCCCTCTGGTTGTCTGTCTGTGATTTTGTTTGTATCCGTTACTGCCCCTTTTCAGACATGGGCAATACTGTGTTGATCTATAGGTAGTCTCTTGGGAAAGATCTTGGCTGGTCTGTTTTAAAGGTTCACATCTGTCAGCCATGGTTTTGGGGATCCTCTCTGGCTGTCTCTGTGTTGTGTGTATCTGTTACTGGCCCTTTAAGACATGGGCCATGCTACCTTGATTTTACCAGTAGTCTCCTGGGAAGAAAGATGTTGGCTGAATGGGCCACCTGAAGGTATAAGCCTGTCTAAGAAAAAGGTGCTTTACTATAACACAATCTGGCCTTTGAATGGTTTTCTGGATTATCATACAATCTTGCAGTTGAAGTTGGTCTGTTCAGAGGTGAAGTATGTGAAAGAGATTCTGTATGTACAGGCATCTATGCAGTTGCATGATAAGGAGTCTGAAGAGTCAGGAACGAAGATGAAGGTGCAAAAAGGCACTGCCTCTGGTGTGCAAGATAGCAGGACACCAGAGAAAGGGTTAAAAAAAAAAAAAGGATTTAAGTCCTTTAAGCCCAGTGCTGACATTCCCAGTTTTGTTTCTCAGTCTGGCCCCAGGCAGCCACAGATCATCTCCCTGTGGGTTAAGAACAGCAACCTAGGGCTGAGAAAAAAAAAAAAAAATCCCAGGAAAGTTGCCTGGGCTGTAGAAAAACGGCCAAAGAAAACATGGCCTCTGCCCTGCCTTCCAGCTCTTTTTGCCCATGGAGGGTGGAGGCTGCTGGCCACAAAGGCTATGGCAGTAGGTTTTAGCCCTGTTCATTTATGACCTGGGGACAAGAATAGTCTTCCCTTTTAAGATCTGACAGGACACCCCATTTGGCTAGGGGACATCCTTCACTGAGGCAGAGTAATTCTTGCTATAACAGTATCCCATCAAACTCAGTGCACGGGAAGACTGGCAGGGTAAATAACTGCACTCAGAAAAGAAAAAGACAGAAACTAAGGCCAGCCCATGTTTGTGGGCAGCCTCTGCAAAGGGATCTTCAAAGAAGCCTGAAGAAAAGAATGCCTAGTGTAAGAAAAAGGCCCCAAATGAGACTCTGGGTACAACTGACAGTGGGGAACTCAAAGTTGATGGCATTGTGATAATGATAAGGGAGACAGGTTAGGATCAAATATGTCCTGTGCACCAACCCCTTGAATGCCACCTGGGCGGGAAAAGATTAAGACACAGATTTTGTACATGTCAGATTGTTTGATCCCTCTCCTGGGGTGAAATTTGTTGTGTAAATTAAACACGCAGGTAACAGTCACAAAGATTGCTTCAGAACATGAATTTAGGAAGGGGTCTGAAATTAGAAAGGAGATAGAAAAAAGTTATAGGTACAGAAATATATTTTAGTATGGAAAATTAGAAAGAAATGTTTCTAGATGAGAAAGTATTTTGGATGGTAAAGTAATATTCTTGTGCTTAAGTCCAAGATGAAAGAAGACAAAATTAAGGATGTAAACAAGTTGTAAAATATCTAAGTAAGTTGCAGGTTTGTGGAAGGTAAATCCCCAAAAGTCTGTGAATGTGATTAAATTGGCTATAATTAGCACAGTGAGTTATTCAAAGTTTAATGTACCGATATGAAGCTAAGTCTGAAACACTGATCTACTCTTATGATAATTTTCTCGTATCTGTTAGTGTTCCTAAAAGTCTTAAAGAAATTGGGGTTTGTACTTGCTTTCAAGCCTTTTAAATGATTAGTTTGTAACTGGTTAAATAAGCACTTTTTTATTTTAGGTTACAAAAAGATAGTTGACACTCTAAATATATGTGACTATATATATGTCTGAGAACTACATCTGTTTGAGTCTTGTCTGAGTGCTATGTAAAAGTTCATAAAATGAATGTTTATCTAGGTTTCTGGCAAGGTAACTGATAAGTGCTCTCTTTTATACATTGTATCTGATATAGAAGGGCCACACTGCCATCTGAAGACCTGTCTTATATCTGTTTGCTTTGACTAAGTCTATCTGATCAACATTATTTCCTAAATGTACAAGAGATTTAAGGCTACCCTTTGATTTTTTTTTTTTTGGCTAGTACTACTAGCCTATGATTATTGTTACCCTATGCTATGAATTCTAAATTCTACTTTAAAAGTTAAACTTAATTAAATGTAAAGCTTAGGAGAGCACTTTACTAAGTTGATGTTCTTCCAACTAAAATTGTCTGTAGCGATAGTGCTCTTCAGATTTATACAGAAATAATAAGATTGGTTGGTATTTATTTATGTCGTTCAATGTTTCATAAGTTATATATACAATTTTGTGCTACTCTTTGTACTGGGATGGGAATTTAAATATTTTTGGAAGTTATTAAGGAGAGCCTGATTTGTTCAGAGGCTGACAATGTGGAACATGAAAACAGTCTGCCACCTTCTCTATAAAAGGCGAGTTAAGGGCTCCCGTGGCCTTTCTGCTTGATTAAGTTCCAGATGTAATGTATTATATATTAACTGATACTCAGAGACTCAGGAAATAATACATGAGAACTTTGGAGAATGATATTTTAAAAGGGGACAAAGATCAGATTCTGAAATAAAGAACTTTTTAAGATTTGTCAAGAGGACAGCCTTGCCTGAGTTAAGGCTCTGCCTCTCATCCTTCTCCACGTTAGGAGGGCTCCCAAGTCGGCTAGAATTAAGCTTATTTAAAGTTGGGTTCAAAAGGTAGTTTTTTGTTGTTGTTGTCGTAAAGATTACTGTGATTTCAAAGTAAACAGGGGATATAATTGGCAACTTAAGTAAACATTTGGGTAAATTATAAAAGGCATTTAGGATTGTAAAAGAGTTTTTTTTTTTTCCCCCCGGTACTGGGGATTGAACCCAGGGGCACTCCACCACTGAGTCACATCCCCAGTCCTATTTTGTATTTTTTATTTAGAGACAGGGTCTCACTGAGTTGCTTAGTGCCTCGCTAAGTTGCTGAGGCTGGCTTTGAACTCGAGATCCTCCTGCCTCAGCCTCCCATTGAGTGGATAAACACATGGGTCTTGTCCAGGGATATAGTTCAGTTGGTAAAGTGCTTGCCTAGCATGTACAAGGCCCTGGGTTCAAGCCCCAGAACCACCACACACACACACAAAATATGCACACATACAGATAGATATGTATATATGGGTCTTTGTAGAACCTAAATTGGCATCAAAGAAACATTACTGTTCGTTTATATTTTCCTTGTAAAACTTTATACCTGTTTCCTGTTAAGTGTTTTGCAGAAGTACTATTTTCAACAGAACCTGAATTAATTTGAGACAATAAGCCATCATCATCTATAGGATAGATAAGATATAATGCTATAATGTTAGTACTAATACTGATCCCAATTAAATAAAAAGGGTAATTATAAAATTACAGATATTGAAGTTAGAAGTTTTGGTCTCCAAAATCTTGGAGATGAAAGTCAAGGAAGTAAAAGGGCCAAGGAAAAGCAGCCAACATTTTGGCCTTTGACCTCTAAGGTTGGCTAGGATCCAGAGAACTATGGGATTCCTCTCTGGGCCCTGTAACTCTGAGTCACCGGATATGCTGATCAGGGAGATCGAGAGAGCCCTAGAGAACAGAAAACCAAACAGTGCATATTTTGCAAAGAGAGGGTCATTGAAGAGGAAAATGTTCCTGAGGCTTCCAAGAGAAGCTACTTTGCAAGACTTTTTGACCCATCCTGGCAGATGGCACCACTGGTAGAGGAAAGCTAAAGGAGCCAAGAGGCTTCACACATGTTCCCAAGAGTGATCTCTGGAGAAACTCAGCTGACTCTTTTTTTTTTGGAACTGGGGCTTGAACTCAGGGGTACTCAGCCACTGAGCCACATCCCCAGCCCTATTTTGTATTTTATTTAGAGACAGGGTCTCACTGAGTTGCTTAGGGCCTTGCTAAGTTGCTGAGGCTGGCTTTGAACTCGAGATCCTTCTGCCTCAGCCTCCTGAGTCACTGGGATTATAGGTGTGCGTCACCACACCCGACTCAGCTCTTAATGGTAGATGGGAACAAGGTTGGTTTTAACCAACTTGGTCTTAAGCACCTGAGAGGAGAGTATGGCCAAAGCATAGGCCTACATGGACATTTAAAAGGGAAAAAATAGTTTTAAAAAAATGTAACTTAAGAAGTACACTTGTGTCAGCCCTACTGAAAGTAAGTAAACCTGGAGGCTGGAAGGAAGGGTTTCTGTGTGAGAGGGCCTAATAATAATGATCACAAAGGACTCCAGAGTCACAAGGCTGTCCTGAGTCAATTTGAGCCTGATCCCATAGACCTACAAATCTTGCTAACCTCCTACATGGATGAACTGAATCTGTTTTTCATTAATATGATTATGAATTACTGTCCTTAAAGTTTTCAGAGACTGGTTGAAATACTAGTTGCTTTTTTACTAATTGTTTACAAAAAAAGTAATGCTTTGCTGTCTTGTTTATTGTTGTCTTAGCATGACCCTGCCCTATATATGCCTGTCCAATCACCTGCCATCTGGCGCTGTGGACCTCTGGAGTGCCCTGATGCTAAATATACTTAACTGTCCGTGCCCCACCTAATAGTGAACAAGGATTTCGGGTTACTTTCCCCAACTTCATCCCCTTTCACCAGGAAGCAGCTTGGAGATGTCATCACCCATTTTTCCATAGGAATGGAATGTAGAAATTGACAGTGGGGAGATTTAACAGTGTCCACTTTACGCTTTGACTATAGCTCTTGCTGTTCGGCCACTGTGACTTATTTTTAAAACAAACATGTTTTTTTCTCTTCCTCTCCCTGCTCCTCCCTAATCCCAACCCCCGCAGCTGAGGGGACCGGGATTACCTTTCTTCTCCACTCTAGGCAGAGTTATCTGTCCTTGAGCACACACCCACCAAAGGAATGAAAGTAATTCAGACTTTGCGGGTGGCCCCAGAAGGTCTCAGAAATGATTATCTCTCAAATTAAGTTAATTACAACTCTGGGCATATAACACATGGAATGTAGCCTTTGAATCACCTCTTTAAAAGCCCTGGTTTCTGCAGAATCACAGCCTCTGGGACAGGAGTCCCTGTGTTTCTCCTTTACTAGCAAAGAATTTTTTTCCTTTTTCTCAAAAAAAGAAAAAAAAAAAAAGGAAAAAATATGTATAGACATATAAATTATGCTTTTAATAAAAGCACAAACTGAAGCGCCCACTGGTGCCAGGTTAGAGCCCTGAGCAGTGCCCCGCCCTAAGGCCACCCTGGGGGAGGCCCACCCAGCAGCCAGCCACTTACATCAGTTCACCAGATTTCAGCAAGCAGATTTCAGCATCCTGTCCCACTGGCATGTCCTCAGTGTCCTCAGGGGTTAGGGAGTTTGATGTGGTATCCCTGAAATGTCACAAATGAGAATGCAGTCATTAGCTATCAGCACACAAGGTCCTACATGCTGAGATCTGCAGACTTGTTCATATAGCCAACCTCAGATTGCATGGGAATCCTTAGATTGCAGAGGCCCCAGGACAAAATGATGACCACAGGTGGCAGTGATTGTCCTGGTGGCTTCCTGGTGGGTGTGGGGAGAGTAGCATCAACACGAACAGACCACCCTCCATTCCTACAGCAGCAGGGACATCCCCATGGGACCATGTGACCAGTACCGCTGATCCCTGCCTCCTCAGTGCCAGCCCATGATTGGAGAAGCCTGCACTGGTCTATCTCAGGGGCAGAGGAACAGATGCTGGGGTCTAGAGGCAATGGGACAGAGCCAGGTACAAAGACACACTTCCTCTTTCCCTTACAATGTGCTGTGCTCTATACAGTGGGAGCTATCATGGCGGTATAGCCATACCCTGGTTCCCAAAGTATGCTCCATGGAGCAGCAGCAGTGGCGGAGGGGCACCATACACTGCCTTCTCCTCTGAGGAAGTCACAGCACACTGTTCATTCTCTGGGAAGCTGTGGATCTTCTCCCCAGGCATGGCCATGGGCATCACACAAGGCCAGCCGCCTGGTCAGTGTGCTCAGCCAGGCACACCAACTTTCTAGCACAAGTCATGGCTCCACTCTGGGTGGGGCCTTGGCCATGTGCCTGGGCAGCTATGAAGGTGGTAAGCAGGGCCCTTCAATTGTGCGGTTTAGACACCTGCTGCTATGTGAGACCTCATCTTCCATCCAGGTCCCAGCTGTGTTCCTGCCTCACAGGAACTGAGAAGCTTGGCCAACATGTATCACCCTTGCACAGCGAGGGGCAGCAAAACAGTCTACCAGAGTCTATGCTGGGCACCTGAGGCCTGAGGCTCCTTGTTTGGTAGCAGGACTGGGAGCACCAGGAGCTCTCCACATGGATGCAGACAATGGCAAGATTCTGCCAGTCCTGCCCAAGCCTGTCACTTGACTGTGGGCAGGAACATTTGTGCAACATTTTGTACATCTGCAGCAGCATCATCGCACCAAGAATCTGGGGGAAGTGACAGGTGGCTTCACTGCAGGTGCTTACAACATGGTGGCATCTGTCATCCACTCCTACCCTCAATGCCCCCCCTACATCCCTCACTCCTCCCCAGTGCACACGTATGTCACAGCCTTGGTCACATTGAGCCTTACTTCTCTCTTTGGGGATTCTGTCTTCCCCAGACCACATGCTCCCCAAAAGCAGGGTCTGCAGCTGCATTTCCCCTGCTATGCAGGACCCAACCACAGCAGTTCAATCCCTGACATTTGTAGGGACCCAAGAAACCAAAGGCTACTTGCTAAGAAATGTACAAGGGGCCTGTAAATAATTAGCATGTAGTTTCAGGAGAGGACAGAGGAAATGCCTTGATGAAAGTCAAGAACCAGGGACAGATCCCTGAAGGAGGAAGACTCTGAGTGGCAGATGCTGGCTTCCCAGCAGATCCATACCAAGGTGCCACTGTAGCCATTTTGCCTCTAACAAGATTTCTCAGGCATAAAAGCAGATGACTTGTTACCAACTTACAAAGCCTCCTTCAGTCATCCTGGAGGAGGTCCAGTGTCTCTCAGGTAGAGGCCAATGTCCTCCTGGATTTGGTTTCTGCCAAATTCTGGTCACCCGCCAGTGAGTCAGGTCACTCACTCTCAGGTGCAGCAACTGCTGTTTCCACCATGTGGATCCTGTGTCCCAGCCTCGGGCTTGCCTGCTGCCCAGAGTTGGAGGGCTGCTGGGGGATGCCTCCTGCTCTGAACATGTCCTGTGGCACCCACTGCCTCCCTGGGCAGCCTTGTCACTTCATTGCTTCCTTCCCACCCTAGCCAGGAACCTGTTTCTAAATTCTTCCCTGCTGAATACCTTTTCCTTTTGCTTTTCCAAGCACTGGCTTCCTCCACCCCTCTCCCCAGGGACGTGCACAGTCACAGAACATTAGCTTGGAAGAGGAGCAGGTCAAGAGAACACCTAGTGCCACCCCAATTTGATGGTGGAGAATCTGAGGCACAGAGCCGAGCAAACAGGCCTGAGGCCACTCAGGCTGTCTCAATTCATTTGCTTTTATCCTTTTCCAAAAAGCAAATGCAAAACATGAGTTAAAGAAAAATAAGAGGATGAGAGAAACTCTTGAAAGCTGTGGTAAGCCTTCCCAGTTTTCTTGCATTTGGGATAAAACATCCTGATTTATTATTCTCTCACTCCCTTCATGGCCCTCCTCTCTCACCACCATATGACACCCAATGACTGATTATTTGCCATGCAAACAGCTGGCCCTGGTTGAGCCCCAGCACAAGTGTGGATGGGGGTGGGGGTGGTCTCAAAGGTAATATTAGAGGCAGAGAATTTTCTTTTCAATGGATTTTTGTGTGGGTCATGATCCACTGAGTTGGGCTATTCATTTAATAGGTCATGACCAACATAAAAATCAACCAAATAAAATAGGAAACATGAATTCAATAGCACATTGCATTTTGGAAGGATAACTATTGTTTTAGGAGGCGTCCACTTTAACTTCATGTAACCATATGTATACACCTGAGTCGCCGTGTAAAATCTACTACTGTGGGATAGGTAAGGCAGAAAATGTTCCAGCAACTCTGTTAGAGGTGGTCAAGGATACAAGATTAATGACTGCAAACATAGGCAAAGCCACTAGAGGGCGCTCTATCTCCTACGATAGCCATTTCCTTTTCTTAATATTGAGCTGGTTTTCTTAGAAAAGAAGCAGGATGGACTCGATGCCCACAAGTGACCTCCCTTCTCCCCTTGCTGTGGGGCATCCTGCTAGGTATGGTGGCTTCCTACGGCTGATGGCATGCCACCATTTCCTGCTGAGTCCTCTCCAGCACATGCACAGCAGTCTAGCGACTTGCTTGTCCCTCTGGGGGTGGTCAGCTGGTGTTCCTGGGCAACCTGCTGCACACAGAGCCTAAGCTCAATAAATGCATGTGTAATGTGCCTTGGCATAAGGTTTTTTTTCCTATACCAAATGCCCTCAAGGGAGGATGCAAGTAAGGCTCTATCTATCTATCTATCATTTATTTATGATAAATGATACTCGGCCACTGAGCCACATCCCAGCCTTATTTTGTATTTTATTTAGAGACAGGGTCTCACTGAGTTGCTTAGGGCCTCGCTAAGTTGCTGACGCTGGCTTTGAACTTGCGATCCTCCTGACTCAGCCTCCCAAGTCGCTTGGATTACAGGCGTGCACCACCCACCGCGCCCAGCAAGGCTCCACTTTAGAACTCACTAGGAATCAGGTGGGGAGTGCACACAAGGCAGGAGCTGAGGCTGCCCCCACAATGCAATGCAGTAAAAGAGGCCACCTCTCTGGGGCAAGGAGTCATGGTGGGGTCTCTTCCATTGGAATCTAGTACATCACGTTACAAATCAAAATGCCTTAGTCTGCTTTTTATTAAAAAAAGCTATACAACTTCAACCCTGCAGATTGTCTGGAAAGCATAGATCCTCTCCCTGTTTATAGTCTGGCTAAGGAACACCCAGCGGCCCCAGAGGTCTTGCTGATGATCTTCCTCGGAGGGTTCCATCAATCACTGTTATGGTTTGGATGTGAGGTGTCCCCCAAAAGCTCATGTGTGAGACAATGCAGGAAGATTCAGAGCAGAAATGCTTGGGTTCAAAGAGTCTTAACCCAATCAGTGAATTAATCCCTGATGGGATTAATTGAAGTGGTGGGGTGTGGCTGGAGGAGGCAGGAATTGAGGCATGGTTATGGGGTATGTATTTTCTATCTGACGCGTGGAGTCTCTCTCTCTCTCTCTCTGCTTCCTGATGATGCAAGCTGCTTCCCTCTACCATGCTCTTCTGCCATGATGTTCTGCCTCACCTTGAGCCCCAAGGAATGTAGCCAGCCTTCTATGGACTAAAACCTCTGAAACCATGAGCCCTCCAACAAATCTTTCCTTCTCTATACTTGTACTGGTCAGATCATTCAGTCACAGCAGCAAAATAGCTGACAAAGACAATCACCCTCTGTCCCACTGAGCCCTGCATGGTTAGAGTGTTGCTTTGCCTGATTCTGCAGGCTCCTCCGGTCCCTCTGGTCACCTTCCTCTGTGAACAGTCACCTGTGAACTAGAGAGGTCTTCAGGTCAGCCCGGCACTGTCATACAGCAGCCAGAAGTTACGTTCATCAGAATCAAAGAAACTGACAAACTTGGTTCCTAGCTGCACGAGCCACACTTTGAGCACTCGGTCTCCATGTGGCTGGTGGCCACTGTGTGGGACAGTGCAGTAGAGGGCATGCCCATCATGGCAGATGGCTATGCTGACTAGTGCAGGTGCAGAAGGTGGGTTGAGCCACACTCTGGGATGTGGGGTGCCTCTTTATTTTTCTGTTGAATTCATTTTACTATTATTGTCTTATTAAATTATTTTGTTGGTTTTAGTATAAAGTTGCTAGAAAATTCCTAGTAGTTTCCCCTTTAGTTATTGGCTTCCTTTTTGTTTAAAAAGAACCCTTTTAGTACCTTGACTCCTGATGATTTGGTGCCTATGATCAGACCACAACATACAAACTGGCAGCCCATCCTCATGACCAGAGCGAGGTGCCACTGAGCTTGGGGGGTCTTAGCCATGAACTCATCCTCCACAACCCTGCCACCCACCAGTGCCGTGGAGCTACATTCTCCTCCCATGAGCAGGAATACCTCACCCCGGATCCTGCTGAGGCACCCCAACAGCTCTGACTTGACAATGCCAGGTCTCCTAAAAGAGTGAGCAGTAACGGGTCTGACTTAAACCTGCAGCAGGGACGTCTGTCACTTCCCTTTTATTCTTCCCCTATGCTACTTAGAAGATGTTCAAGTGATTCAGGGGAAATCCAAGGTGTGTATGATTGGGTACTCACCCTCAAGTTTAGAGGTCTGTTTCAAAGAAAAGTAAAGCCCTTGGAACAGTCAGTATTGCAAATAATAAAAGGCATTTTGTAAAGGGGTACTGAAACAAAATTTGGCCCCCAGACTGCGAGTGGCTTTTTAGATGCAAGTCTTTCATGCTACACAGAGCTTCCCACTAGAGGGTGGTTATGACAAGGGGCCATGCTTTCTCAGATACACATGCCCCCCAACACTTGTGGGCATGCGTGCAAGATCATGGAGGGCAGTGGGGACAGGACTCCGTTCTTCCCCATGGAGTACAGGTGATTCTCATCAGACAGCTAACAGGTGTGACAAGGCTCAGGGCATTCTAATACCACCCTGGCACAGTTGACTGGTCCCTGGAAAAAACTCCTCTCTCACAGCTTAACAATTCCAGTGTCAGGCAGTCTTACTCCAAGGGCTATTCTGCCCTAAAAGGTCTTTTGGAAGGATGGGGACTTTGATTCATCTTCCCTACAGTAGTTTGCTTAGCCTGTTCATTCATTCATTTGTCCATTTGTTCACATGGCCTCTTGACTCTTGCCCTAGAAGAATATTTCAGTCAGTTGTCCTTGTTTGATGGAAAGGACAGTTTGAACTAGTTAATTCAAACAAGGCCCAAAAACCCACTAGAGGTCTGCAGATCATTGACGGCCTCCCTGGGACAGTTCCATACTCAGAAAGGGCAAGTTTAGAAGCACTGCTTTGCAGTCAGACAAACCTGGGTGATTTTTAGGGACATGTATGTTCTTGTTAACTTCCATTTATTCATCTGTAAACGATTAGGAAGTGACTAGGATTAGACAGTTGTTCAAGGGAAGCATCTAGCATGGTGTACAATTTCACCGCTTCACAGTAAAACTGTTAGTTTCTGGATCCTGAAGCTGCTACTGGTCTCTACTTCCAATTCCTGCCACCCACCCTTAGGAAGAGCCACTAGAGATTTGCCTGGCAGGAGAGCACCAATCTTATGGGGTGGCAGAAATGGAGCCTCTACCTAGTGCTCTCACCACCTGAAGCTGGTGTAGAATGTGACCCAGGCACATTCCTTCCATTCCTGTCTTCTAGGTGTGATTTTCCAGAGGGTCAGCAATGCTGGACCATGAGAACAATCCAGAGCTGAGCTGAGGTCAAGATGTCAACATCGGGGGATTCCTGGTGTGGAGAGGGCAGCCCCGTGAAATCAGAGAGTTCATGAGGGTTACCTATGTGGGTGGACACTGCCTGCCAGGAGTGTGGTGTAGTTGAGGCAGGGCAGAGCCATCACCTAGAACTTATCTGGTCCTCTGGTTAGGCATTAACAGAGACCTGAGTTTGGATCTGTGAATTTCCAGTCACTTGCTCTGGGTACCAGGGGCTGCAATTTTGGGTCTGATTTTACTTTATATAGTGTTTCATCTATAAAATGGGGATAATACCCACTCTGCAGGGCTGCTAGGAGGATTGATGACTGTCGTGTGTGTTGGATCTCTGTGCAGCTGAGAAATAACGTGAAGGGACAAATACCACCATCTTCAATGAACTGACAGAGCCAAACTAACCGCTTGCCGTTAGCTTACAAACACCCACCCCTCAGGTCCTGGCGAAAGCTTACGAGTCAAGACAGGAAAAAGAGGGTATGAGGTATTAGAGTCGTGCTTATCTTTGACCGCCAAATACATGTGTTCTGACCTGTACGATGGAGGTGGGGGTGGGACTCTAGAGTTATCAGCCAAGAGCACTTAAATACACAGCGGAAACAAAGACCACATCACAGAGAGGTAGAGGCAGATAGTGTTTGGTGAACAAGCTCATCTCTGGAACAAACTGAGAGGGCACCTCTGCTGGTGAGTCATTTTGTCTTTTTCTTTATAGTGGAAAGGGGACCAACCTCCAGCATGGCTGGGGTTCTCAGATTCCTGCCTGCAGCAGGGCACGGAGCAAAATGGCCAGGCTACAGAGCTTGTCTGTGCTTGGTTTTGATCCCACAGCAGCCATTTGCTGTTCTGAGGGTTAAATTGGAGAAATGTGAAAACTGCTGACTGGTTCTGGAAATGCAGTAGGTGCCTGTGGGCTGAGGGGACTGCTCGGATGGGTGTAAACAGACACCAGGGAGCTAAACAGAGTCTGGCTACTGTCCATGTTTGACCACTGAATAATCTGTCTTCCTTTCATTTCTTTTGCATTTTATAAAACAAGCTGTTATTCCAGATTACTGTTTGCTTTCTTTTTTCAGTATAAATCAATATGCCACTGTAGAAACTTTGGATACTATACTCTAGAAAAATATAAACGACAAAAGGAAATAAGTCACTCACAATTTCACCAGCCAGAGGCTAACTGATGATAAAATTTGGTCATTTTTCAATTTAAAAAAATAAATCGCAATGATAAAGTTAATCACCTATCCTAGATTATCAATCAAGGGGCCACAAAATATGGGGCTCATGAACTCCCAGAATTGCAGGTATGTATATATATTATTTCTGAGGAAAGATCTAGAGCTTCCCTGCAATTTTAAAGGGGTTTATGCATAAAAAAGGTGAAGTAAATTTTTGCCATCTGTTATAACAATAACTAATAATTTTTTCATATTTACGAACAAACTTTTCATATTTACTAATAATTTTTTTCATATTCACTTTTAAACAGTGTTTATACTATTCTGAACCATGTAAATGCATTTTCCAAAATACTGATGGTGCTTTTTAAACAATTTGGTCATATTCCATGTCTGAACTGTAATTATCATTTTTTTATCCATCTTTTACATTATTTCCAAAGTTGTACATATTACTTTAATTTTTACATTTTACTTTAACTTTAATTTACTTTAAATTTTTAATTTAACTTTAATTTTCAGAAATCAACACAAGATTTTGATTACAGAAGATAAAGAAATGAATACTTATAACCTTTCCTACTGGGCAGTGGTTTTGAATACTCTATTTGCACGGAGCTGCCCAGTGCCCATCCGCCAGCATAATACTTAAGTTTACCAATTATCACACAGCATTTGTACAGGTCCTTTGAGGAAATATAGTGCTGGTATAAGGATCCAGCAAAAGCTGGAAGAGAATAAAAGCAGAGTAAGTTAGGCAATAATGAAGAGTTGGTCCATTCTCTTAAGAAGAGCTACCTGTTTCTTACTTTAAATGAGTAAAAAAATGTTGTTGTCCCCAGTGAAACAATAACATCCACATCACCATCTGACCTACTTAAGTTAGTACTCCAGAAACCTTTTAAGCAGGATGCCTACGGGTTCACCTATCATCCTGAGAGATCTGACCTTCTGTGGTCTAGGTGCAGAAGGGACTGTTTACTAAGCAAGGTTGTTCTTTGATGGGCGGGAAAGGCACTTTGGCCCTAGGAAAGATGGGAGTCCATAGGAGCATCCGGGTAGGCTGCTTCCAGTTGGATTCAATTTCAGGAAAAGTATCTCCGCGTGGGTTAAAGAGGAGAGATGGCCTCACCTCTTTATGCCCTCATCTGGCCACTCAGGGTTTTTGACTGTGCTAACCCCTGCAGGGCTCTGTCCAAACACCTGCTCTTCTTAAGATATCTTCTGGAGGTGCTGGCAGGTTGTGAACCTGGGTCACTGGAATGAGCTGGCAATGCTCAGAGTCTGCAGGACAGTGGCTAGGCTGGCCTGGCACTCCTTAGCCCACACCACAGGTAACATCACTCCATGTCCTGTCTGTGGTCCTTAGCAGGGTCACAGGGCAGACAAGGGTCAGAAGGAAGTGAGAGTGTTGCAGGCATGGAGCTCTGGTCAAGAGACACAGCCATGCAGCCTTTGCTACAGGTCTCACCACTAGGGTCCACCCAGCTGGTGCCCATTTCAGTTGGGTCTTCCATTTGTGAAAGGAGACCAAAAATGCTAATCCCAGACACTAAGGCATGGCCCTTCCCAGGGAAATCCACCCTTCAAGAGATTCCTGAAGATTGAGAAGTCTTCAGGAAAGGTCTCTGATGGTGGATGTCATGAACTGTGACAGATGATAAGGGGAAAGTCTGGGTTGTAGAGTGAGGACAGCCACCCAACTCTCTGGTCATGAAGCCAGCTCAGCCAAGGTCCTGGGCAGTGAGAACTTTTCCATGCCTTCCTTCTCCATCTGTCACCCTTTTAAATCTATGCAACTGAGGGCAGAGGTAAATAGGAAGGTCTTCCCACCCTGACAGAAGTCCTTGTCATCTCCAAACATCTGTGGTCACCGGAAGTCTCCTGACAGGAGAAACTCCCTGATGCTTGAGCTTCAGAAATTTAGCAAATGGGGCAGAGGATGGGCAGCCAGGGGCTGAGGGCCTGGGGCGTGAGGCCTGGTGGATGAAGGCAGGCTCTCCCATTCAGGAGGAGTACTGTGCTTCCGAGGGGCCTGGCACCTACTAGACTGCATAGATGTTTTTGTTTTCAAAACCAGTGAGCACAGGGTTTTGTGGGATGTGCATGGGGACCAGCTGGGTGAGATTCTGAGAATTCTAGGGTTAACAAAACATTCCCGATTGGGTCTGAACAGCTTCCCCTGGGGAGTGGCCACCTGCAGCATGTTTGACTGTGCTGTTACTAGGTAGGACATGGGGGTAATGCCTATTTGTACCTACATGGGACAGTGGTAAGACAGAAGTGCCACTCAGTCCCCAACATAATTCCTGGGTTTTTACTCACAGGCAAACCTCAGAGCAGACACCATGGAGGAGTATGACTATAAGGATTACGTGCTCCTCAACGCCTCCAGTGACAGCAACCAGGAGCACAAGGGCTTCCTGCAGTTCAGAAGGATCTTCCTGCCCTGCGTGTATGCAGCCGTGTTCACCGCTGGCCTGGTGGGGAACTCCCTGGTGCTGATCGTGTATATCTTCTACCAGAAGCTGAAGAGCCTGACGGACGTGTTCCTGGTGAACCTGCCCCTGGCTGACCTAGTGTTTGTCTGCACTCTGCCCTTCTGGGCCTATGCAGGCTTCCACGAGTGGGTCTTCGGCCAGGTCATGTGCAAGACCCTCCGCGGCATCTACACTATTAACTTCTACACTTCCATGCTCACCCTCACCTGCATCACTGTGGATCGCTTCCTTGCTGTGGTTCAGGCCACCAAGGCCTATAACCAGCAGGCCAGGCGGATGACCTGGGGCAAGGTCATCTGCTTGATTATCTGGGTGGTCTCTCTGTTGGTTTCCTTGCCACAGATCATCTACAGCAATGTCCTACATCTCGACAAGGTCATCTGCGGCTACCATGAAGAAGAGATTACCACCATCGTTCTTGCCTCCCAGTTGACTCTGGGATTCTTCCTGCCACTGTTTGCCATGATCATTTGCTACTCCGTCATCATCAAGACTCTGCTTCGTGCTCGAGGTTTCCAGAAGCACAAATCTCTAAAGATAATCTTCCTCGTGGTGGCCATCTTCCTGCTCACCCAGACCCCCTTCAACCTGGTCAAGCTCATTCGCAGTACGAGCTGGGAGTACTATGCTATGACCAGCTTCGACTATGCCATCATGGTGACAGAGGCCATTGCCTACCTGCGGGCCTGCCTTAACCCTATGCTCTATGCCTTTGTTGGCCTCAAGTTTCGGAAGAACTTCCGGAAGCTTGTGAAGGATATTGGCTGTCTCCCTTACCTGAGAGTCTCAAGTCAGTGGAGGTCTTCTGAGGACACTTCCAAGAGTTGTTCTACCTCCCACAATGTAGAGGCTACCAGCATGTTCTAGCTGTGGGCCTTGCTGGGCTTGGAGAAACTGCTCTGGAATTGGCAGGAGCATGGCTGTGGCCTCTGGATCTGATGAGGGAGGCTTTGTGTATAGCATATGCATTTTCAAAGAGAAGAAATCAGACATGGTGGCTGGCCTGCAATGCTTCACAGACATGGACATACCCTGCTCTCTTTTAATACCCAGGTCTGATGCTCAAACGGGGGAGTGTCTATAATTTTTAAGGGTTTTCCTTCCTCATCTCCAAGAACACTGAAGTCCAGGGGATGAAGATCTTGGGATGAGATCCTAAGATCTCAGGTTTGCCATTACTGGGACTGGGGCTGAAGGCTGAAGAGGGAGCACAGGCAACAAAGCTGTTGGTGGCAAGTGATGTGCTGGCTTCCACATACAGAAGACTCTTCTGACCACTGCGCAAGGAGTGGACATGGGAGTGGCCTTGACAACAAGTGAGGTCTATGTAACTCAGACCTCAATCACCAGGTACCTAACAGGAGTGAGGTCAATGTCTGCCACACCTTGGGGTTTGATTTTTTGCATAGGTGATGCTTAGGTTCTCTCTGATTAATCCTGGGAGGACCAGCACTGGAGACTGTATGTGGACCCAAACAAATTAGAATTGGCTGAAAATTCTAGTGGTCCATGCAATGCTAGAAGAATGTGCAAACAGCTTAAGACTAGAACAAATGTAAGCGGCATTTTTGGAGTGGACTCTTTGGTGGCTTCACTCATTTAGAAAAGGGAATTATCAAATGCCTGCCACATGCACATATACAAATGTGCACACACAGAGTCACACCCATCAAACAGCACATGAGTTTCATGACTAGGAAATAAAATTTTTAAAAAGTCTTCAAACTACTTTTACCTTTAGGCGCATTCAACTTTAATACGGTATGTCTGAACATGCAAAAAACAGTTACTGGGAGTGGGGAGTGGAAGTTCACCAGATTGGACAGGGGGGAGTGGAGGCGGGATGGGAATGGGAAAGACAGTGGAATGAATTGGACATAATTTTCCTATGTTCATATACGAATACACCACCTGTGTAATTCTACATCATGTTCAACCACAAGAATGGGAAGTTATATTCCATGTATATATGTCAAAATACATTCATTCTACTGTCATGTATATCTAAAAAGAACAAATAAAAATACACAAGATGTATGAAGATATATTTTAAAAAACCAATTACTTCTAGGCTCAGAACACAAGAAATAAGTTAAAACTGTAAACGTTTGGGGCAAGGTCTTTGAAGGAAATGGAACATATCAATGGTAACAACCTTGGTCTTCACTGTGGTTTCTAGCCTCCTGCCCAAACTGAGGGGTACATTTGTTTAATTTCTATGATACAGTCACAGGATGAGAGAGTTTTAAATGTCAGAGTTCATAAAGGTTGATTACATCCTGACAATTTGGTAAACAGGTTAAAGATACTTGTTAGGTGTATGCATTCCCCAAATCACTGGCCAAAATATGGAGAACTGTTTGACAACAACTAAGAGGAGTGACCTGGAAGGAAGGCTCTACCCTACGGTTTGGGGGTTGGACAGACAATGGATCAGAGCTGAATCCCTGATACTCACCAGCTGACAAGACCCTGAGCAAATCCTAACCTCTGCCCACTTACTTCTTTCTTTTTGGTGAGGCATGGATCTTAACAGCACCTACCCCTCAGGGCTGGTGTGAGGGGACATGAGCTAATGAAAGCAAAGCCCCTGGCACAGTTTGGATTTGTGGATAAGAGGGCCCCAAGCCCGGGGTACTTATTATTTCTTGTGAGAACTACTGACACAGAATGGAAGCCCTCCACATCAGCTGTGTGTGTGTGTGTGGGGGGGGGAGGCAGGTTGCGGCCAGCATGCCTTCCAGAGGTGTGGTCCAGCTGAGCACTGGCCAGGCCTGGAAAGTTCCATATTATTCCACGCTGTCCCATGCATCCACAAAGAGAATTTCCTTATTACACCCAGGCTACATGGACCAAGCGCTTCCTCAAACAAGTCTGCCTTCTTCAGGGTGAGAAGGCTGACATCCTCTAATTGGCTTCCGTGGGGGAGTTTCAGCCATCCCCCTTTGTACATTCATCTTCATGAGGAACACTTCTGAGAGAGGGGCCACTAGACAGTCTCTAGCTTCCTTGACAGTGTCTCGGCTCAAGAGGCACAAGCCCTCAGTGGGAAGGAAAGAGTGAAGAGTTGGGGTACAGGGCCCTGTGGTATCTGCACAGATTCCTCAGAGAGAAGCAGGGCTGGGGTGCTCAGCCAGTGCTGGTCAACGCTCCCCCTGGGCACCCCTGACCAAGTCATGCAGCATCCAGGCATGAACAGTACAGTCCAAGGGCCATGCATGGGCCAACCTGAGCAAGGCAATGGAGGGGGACTGCTGGGGCCACTGGCTTTCCCTGATCAAGTGCCTGCCTGCCGAGTAAGTCAAATGAGACAGGGTACCTATGGAGTGTGCCCTCTTTCAGGCTCCCTGCAAAATCATTTGTACAGGTCCTTCCATAGCTTAGAAAAATGCAGTCCTCAGGACAGCAGCAGAACCTTCCTTCAATTCTTCTACAGCCTGGGACACTCGCTGATCCACTCTGGATGCTTACCAGCTACCCTTGAGAGTAGACCTGGGTCATCAAGGGCAATAAACACTAGCACGGCACACGTAGGTTACAGAGGGCTTCACATCTTGCCCTCACTCCATCCATACCACAGTCCCAGAAGCAGAAGATACTCTGTAGCAGGCTCCATTCCACGGAGGAGGAACCTAGGTCAGGGGAGGGCAGAGCTGGCTCCCGACCTCAGAACCACTCTTCTCCCTGCCTTGGCTGCCCCTCTGCTCACACAGTAGAACATGGCGTCAAAGGCCTGGGGTGCAAAGGAGGACTAGAGGCAGGAGGCTGGCTGGAGGAGGACCCACTGGAATCCAGACTGCCCTGGGTATGGCTTTGGGGTCTGAGGGTAAAGAATGTGCCCCTCCTCAACAAGCTCCCAGCTTATGGCGGTAGTAGCGCTCATGGGCTCCAGCCCCAGACAGAGACATAGCAGAAGCCACAGAGGCCTACATCGCCTGAGATGTGCTAAACGCAAGGTGATCCCACATCCGGGGGCACTTGGCCACCCAGATGTTCCTGGTGAGCACACAGGTAAGGAGATGGTGCCACAGGTGGAAAACACCATTTTATGGGAAGCCCGACACTGACATCCCCATTTTCAGATGAGGAAATGAGTTCAGAGAGATTAGCACCTGTGAAAGCTTACACAGCATGATGCCTGCTAACTCTGCACTCATCTGAAGGCAGAGATCTTGGGTTAACCCAAGCACGAGGTGGCTTTATAACCATATCCTGTTCTTGTTTTGTTTCTGAGATACCAGCCATCCACTCTCCTGGCTGTGACCACAGCTCCCCCAAGCACTCTGACCATGGAGCACTAGTTCTGAAGCAATTACTGGCAAAGAGGCTCTGTAGGCTCATTTGCTCTGTGGGCAAGTTTCAGCTCACCGTGTCAACCAGGAGGAGGAGATGCTTTCTTTGGAGAAGATGATGGGGCTGTGAGGTGCACGGTACTGAGATGCACAGCAGTAGACACACATAGCTCAGCCCCTGACGCTGCTAATCAGTCTTGAACATCAGGAAAACAGCTCACCTCCATGGAAGGCTGTAGGTGACAGCCTGGGCTCAGTGCTTCACATATGTGGTTCTACTCTTCCTAAGAACCCAAAGGGTGGGTGCTATTCCAGTCCTTTCTGCACAGGAGAGGAGACTGAGTTCAGGGACTGCACTGCTGGGGGCCACAAAGACTGGAGGTGGCAGGCCAGGGTCTTGTTCAGGTGTGTCTGATTCTAGAGTGTAAGCTCTTTACCACTATCTGTGCATCTGGTGGCCAGGAAGGAAGGCCATGTGGGGTTGGGGCTGAGCAGAGGCCAAGGGGACCAAAGCCCAGTGCCCCTAATGGCTCTTGCCCAACTTCTTGTCCTGATTCAGCAGCTGACAAGAGCTTGGCTTCCTTCTCTGCCTACCATCTCAATCCTGAAAACAGCTGGATACCTGGTCATATGCACCACAGGGGAGGGACTGCACCTGCTCCATGCCACCATTTGGGCATGGATCCCCCCAAATGTGGGGGATCCCTGAGAGGTTGCTCAGCAAGTCCCCAGCAAACTGCCAGGTCCACCTGTGAGGCGGATTGTGGCACTTTGTTCCATTACTGCCAGGATGGAGGGCAAGCCACCTCTCAGCCCTGCAATGTGTATAAATGTGTGGAGGAAGGACAAGGTGGCAGGGGAGATGAGCAGGATTTTGAAAGGCAGATGGAGATGCAGGAGTTCTGAGACCCCAGCCTAGTTCTGATGCTTATGAGAACAGTACAAGTCATGCGACTTCCCAAGGCCTCAGTGTAAAATGGGAATGGAATGTCTTTTCCTAAGTGAGGGCCTAAATAAGGTTGTGTCAGGGCAGCAGAGATGGGGAAGGTGCTAGATAATTGCTTTTAACAACACCATGTCCAAGGGTCTTTTCCTCCCAGAGGGTTTGGACTTAGTGCTCAATCCCACCTGGCCACTTCTAATATTGGATTTGCTTATTCTTCCCTGTTTTCTGTCAGGGATGCTCATGTAAATCCAGGGATCTAGATCTCCCACCCTTTCTTAGACTCCTGGTGTTATTGACTGGTTCTTAACTCAGGAAGGAAAAAATATGCTTGGGTTTATCTCTGGCTAACACACAAAGAACTCCCCATGACATAGGCCCTTGCTGACATGGATGGCTCATCTTCCAAACAGGTGACGGGCAGGGCCTGCAGGTTCCCATCACAGTCCCAGATCCGCCTTGGAGGCCGTGTGCCAGCATGGTGGCAGTTTCCTTTCCCTGGAACAGTTCCTGATTTCCCAAGAACAGAACCACACATATTTGTCAGCAGTCGGAACACCTTCTGTTTTTGTTCCTATTGGGAAAGGGGAAGGTGAGGGGTGAAGAGAAAGGGGACTACAGGATGGCCATCCTCTCACGCAGGCTACGGGAGGCAGGGAGACACTTTCAAGCCAAAGGTGTCTTCCTGGGTCCCCAGGCTGCTGGTTCTGCTCACCTTACCCACTACGTACCTGGCTTGACAGGTGATGAAAGTTGAATACTTGCAAAGCTCTCCTCATAACCCTTGTTGGAAAATGGCTCCACCAGAAAAATGAGAGGGTCAAGGGAGAGGGAGCACAAAGTACACCTGCAGCTGATGCTTCTCTCCCTCCAAGGGCTGCCTGGACCACACCAGCTACAGTGCTCTCCCAGTGCTAGGAGGGCACAGACCAAGTCCAATGAGTGGAAAGTCCCTTGAGCTCTGCATGTTGCAAGTTAACAGATTCACCTCTATTTTCACAACTGTCAGACTGTGGGGCCCAGGTTGGGCTTATCTAAAGGACATCTGAGAAAACACATCTACCCAAGATGAATGCAGTTAAATCTGAGATTCCTTTCTCACAGTACTACTACTGGATCTGATTAGTCTCCCAAAGATGAACTGAACTCACCAATTTATAACTCAAGGAAAAAGCGCCCCCATTACTGAGTCCAAGACAGTCCCTACTCATTGCTGATTCTGCCACTCTGGGCCTTTCCTCTCCTTCCTGAAATGCTCCCACTGGAGTCTTCCTGACTGTGTAGGCTGCATGTTCTCCCTAACCTCCAGGGCTCAGTGGTCCCCAGGGTCATTCTGTTCCATTAGTACTAGGTCACATTCTGCTTTCATGGGCTGAGAAGCCAGGTGGGTAGGTGGTAAGGTGAGTAGGACTGGAAGCCTGAGGGCTTGGGAACAAAGCTTGTAAAGAGCAGCATGTTACTGAGCCTTGGCTAAGGACTGCATAGTAAGAGAAGCTTTTTATGGGCCTAGTAGTGGGCCTGTGCTTCAAATTCACAGGCTGAAGCCATAACCCCCAATAGCTTAGACTAAGTGTGTTTGGAGATAAGGCCTTTCAAAAGGTGATTAGGTTAAAATGAGGCTCTACAGGGTGGGCCCTAATCCAATCTGCCTACCTACTTATAAAAGGAAATAGATTAGGAGATACCAGGAGATACTAGGGGTGTGCATACCATGTGACCATGTGAAGGGACAGCAAGAAAGTGGCCATCTGCAAGCCAAGGAGAAAGGAGGTACCATTTCTGCCAGTACTTCCGTCTTGAACTTCCAGCTTCCAGAACTATGAGGAATTCATTTCTGTGGGTCAAGCCATTCAGTCTGTTATACACTGCCTAAGCAAACCCATACAGCTGTCCAAGGCAAGGAAGATGCCTTAGAGAAGATGCTGAAACCAGAGTACCACTGAGACATTCCTGGGGCTCTCTGGTAAGGCTCCACACTGACCATTCCCTAAGTGATAGCACTCTTCATGTGCATCTGTTCCACCCTCTGTTCTTAGCAACTACAGCCAATCCTGCTTCCAGTATCTTATTTTCCTGGTCTTTTGATAAGAAAGTCCAAGGGACAGGCACACAATAAGCACCCAGTAAACAAAGGTGACATCTACTTACTGTTCGGCCACATTTGGATCAAAAGAGTCAGTTTCAGTGGGTGTTTCAGGCAAGGAGGAGCCGGATTCCTGGATCTGGCACAATTCCTCATCTGTGATGATGTCAAACACAGCGTCGTCTGGTGGCCTGAATTCTGAGTTTGTTCCTGCGTGGCAGAGGGGAACAGGACAGAAGAGACATACAAATCATTTTACAAAGGATGGAGAAGGGCCTGTGGAAAGTTGGGTGAGTAGCTATGCAGAACAAGCTGGTGGGACATGCCTTAAATAGCCACTCAGCTGATGGCTATTATGTCCAGGTATGTGATATTCCAGAAAGGCAAAGGGGCTGTGCATGAGACTGAATGCACAGCCTCAGAGACTTCTTAAAGTCAGGGGCTTAGAAAGATTTCAATCCCTAACTTCTCTAAGGACATTATTTTGAAGGAAAAACCTATCAAAGTGTTTTCAGGAAATAAACTAATAGTAAAGAACACACTGTGCCACTGAGTCTCTACTTTGTAAGACACAGGCAGTATTTGCTTGTGCCCATTTGAAGCAGGATTATGACCTGCACAGTCCCCCTCTCCCCATCCAAGCCACTGTGAGTTGTGGCAGATTTCTCAGCTCAAGGAGCTGCAGCAGGCATTACTCTTCCAATCAGGGGCCTTGTGTTTGAACTTGTAGGCCTTTCACTAGGATGGCCACCATAGGGAACTACTGGGTCAGTTAACCAGCCATAAGCATATGTTATGGAAAATGTTAGGACAAGTCTGAGGTGGAAAAAGAAAAGAAAAGAAAAAAAATCAAGCAGATGGGTGATGTCATAGGTCAAAACAAGCAACCTCAGCACCTTGGTGTGGTGTCGTTCTGTCACTGTTGGAACATCTGAGTTGGGGTAAGGGAAGCCTCTGAGTTGTTTGGTAAGGAGCATGGTTCATGTGAGCTGCCCTGCTGTGCTTTAGAAAGAACTTTTCCCTCTATATCAAGTTTTTATAATGGAAGCATGGGTTGAAAAAAAGGACCCACAGATTGTTTTTTTGCTTAAATGCAACCACACTCCTGAACCTGTTCTGAGACTGGAAGAAAGATGAGAAAATAGGCAACAAGGATCCAAAATGAAGTCCATCAAGAGAAATCAAAGACCTAAATAAATAGGAAGCTATACTATGTTCATGGATTGGAAAAGTCAATTATATTAAGATGTCAGTTCTCTCCAGACTCATCTATAGATTCAATGCGATCCCAAATGAAACCTCACCAGAATTTTTTTGTAAAAATTAACAAACTGATTCTAGAATTTATATGGAAAAGAAATAAATCTATAATAACTTCATGCATTTCTGACTTTAAGATGCCCTATGATACTACGGCAACCATAACAGTATGGTATTGGTGAAAGAACAGGTATATAGATAAATGGAATGTAACAGAAAGTCCAGATACGGACTTACATGTATAAAGTCAACTGATTTTTAATAAAGGTGCAAAGGTAATTTTGTGGAAAAAGAATACTTTCCACCAATGTTGTTTGAACCACTGGACAACTATATATAAAACCAAACCAAATCAAAACAAATGACTCATACTTTGCAACATACACAAAAATTAACTCAAAACAGGTCACTGGCCTATGTATGTAACCCAAAACTATAAAGCTTCTAGGAGAAAACAGGAGACTTTTGAATAATTGGGATTAAGCAAAGCTAGATATGACACCCAAAGAAAAGAAAAAAAATTGATCCATAAAAACATCAATAAATTGGATATCATCAAAACTATAAATTTCTGTTCTTTGAAGGATACTTCTGTTCTTCAAAGGAAAATGGAAAAACAAGTTATAGATTGGGGAAAAATATTTGTAAAACACATATCTGATAAAGAACTTGTATCCAGAATATGTAGAAGATTTTCAAAATTCAATATTTTAAAAAATAGGCAAAAGATTTGAAGAAAGCTGTGCAAAGTATAACTCCCATTCCTGAGCAGTTCTCTGTACTTAATAAATAGTGGGGCCTGCCAATCTCCTTGATGATCCACTTAAACAAAAGAGGAACAGTATTTCTAAAGGCTGGCTGGTCTGTATCCAGGTCAAAGAGGAGTTCACAGGGACCAAGTGCAAACAGCAGTGATGCCAGAGCAGAGATGACCTCCACTTCTGTCCTTACCATATTAGCTCTGCCTCCCTGGGCTCTACATTCAAATTTTGGTGTCCACAGGGCAACCTGGCCTGGCCTGTTAGGGTGTGTTGGATGCAGAAGCAACAGGAACCAATTCCCACTTCCTTTTACTGATCGAGAGGAGTACACAAAAGAGAATATATCCTCCTTGGTCATTAAAACAAGAGTATGAAGGATATGGGCTGTCCCAGATACAAATCAAGGTCTCGGGTTACTGTGGGAGGGAGGATGGACACCAGGGCTAAGGCTCTGGAGGACAGAAATTTCCAAAGTGTGGAATGTATTCCACTGGTGGTACATATATACCTATGTCTAAAGTTAAGTCACACTGAATTATATCAGGAAAAAGATATTCTCTTTTTAATCCCAATTATATCAAGAAGAAAGTCTCAAGATTGGTGGTAGTATATTCTTAGCATCTCTTTGACATCTAAGTTTGGAAAATAGTGAATTAAGCTTGCTAGATAAAATTACCCACAATGGGGCAGGAGTGACACCCAGAATGTAGCAGGCAAGAGGCTGACCTTGGCTTCCTATCACCTGGGGCCCAGCTTGGGCTGGTGATAGCATGGGACTGGGCTCTTCCTGGCTAGTGCCTGAGCCGGTGCTATCAGGGGAACCAGGGCCTTCATTGTACTTCCGGAAACAGGCTCGGCAGCAGCGTTCCTTCTTGCCACTGTGCTTGATCAGGACATAGTTGTTGCAGCAGTAGTAACAGAAGATGCGGCCACATATCCTGTGAATGAAACAGGGTGGAGCTGTGAGGATGAGGCACTGTGGATCTTGTGCAATCTGCTGAGCTCCAGCCTGGGCTCTGCAGTGGGCTCTGGAGCCACATGGCTCTCCAGACCTGGCTACGCCCTTGACGTAGAGGGTAGATGTAAGCCCACTGCATAAGATTCTGGTAAAGTCATCCTGGCAAGTTCAGTGGGGAGAGCAATTTACTTCCTGAAGTCTGGGGAGGCAGGTGAGAGTGTGGCTGAATTCCTCTTCCCTGACATCACGTTGCAGGTATGCATTCCACAGCTCAGGGACTAAGCTCTAAGAGAACAGGTGCTCAAAGGCCTCTGCTGACCATTCTCCATCTGCCCCAGCCCCAACCTACCCTTTATCTTCACCCATCTTTTCTAGGCTCTTGGAGGTTTGTGAATCTCTGGCACTGCCTGGGTTCCCCTTCAGAAGCCTCACAACCAGATCTTGTGGGGTTCCAGCAATGCTCTCCCCTTGGCTCCATGCAGGAGCAGCCTAAGGGTTGCTGGCCTCTGGATGTGCCACATCCCTGGGGGTCCCCATAACCCTGTCCATACCTCTGTATCTAACTCTGCTTTCCAGAGTATCTTGCTAGGACCCTGATTAATACATCCTCCTCACCTGCTTCCCTAAGTCAATAAGAAATGTGCTCTTCCTAGAGAGCTAGCCATGGTACCCACACTGATTCCAGATTCCTTGTTCAGAGTCATTGGCTCTTGGTTCTGGGCATGCAGAACAGGGTTCTGGTGGTGGCCCAAGAGCACTGCTGACCTGCAGTGGTGCCGCCGCACCATCCAGCTGAACTCCCGCTTGCAGTCATGGCAGTGGTTCGCCTCTGTGTCCCCAAGCCATCTTTCCTCAGCACTGAGCTTCTGCTGGAATTCCAGGGCATCTGATTTCTGCCAGAGAGCATCCTTGTCCCTGGGATAAAACCATATTAGAAGGAAGAATTCATGAGAAAAAGAGAATTATCCTTGTTTCATTTCAGGAGATTGATGTCAAATTTCCCAAGCCCTAGAAGGAAAATGCATTCTCACGTTAGAAATGCCCTTTGTTCCCCTGCTAGGTCTCCTCCATCAACCCAAACATGCAGGCTCTTCACTGTTACCATGTGTGTGGGAGCACACAGGAGGCACGTCAACTGCGAGGAGTGTTCAGCACTGACAAGGGTCACATGCCACTGGGGCATCTAAACAACACTGCAGATGAACCCTGGGGTTCACAATAAACATGCTGCCAGGTGGACAGTGTGGGTAAGTCTGTACAGTAAGCCCAGGAAGAGTATACTTCCGGGCTGAATCTTAATGTGCTCAGAGCCCTTCATGTTCTGGTTGGTTCAAATAACCACTAATCACTGGTGATCAAAAATTCCCCAGCCTAAAAAAACTAATCAGATGTTAACTTCCTTTGATGGTTTGGTCACTCCTGGAGATCATATGGAAAGAGTGAGGCATTTCAGAAAGGTCTGCCTGATGCACCAGGGGGTCTGTGTATAGAATTGTCCTCATGGCTGCCAGTGGTCATTTTCAGGGTTTCTGGTACCTGAAGTGGGAAGTTTAGCTCTTTCATACATGGAACTCCAGCCAGCATCCTGGGGACTGATGTGGTCTCAGCACTGCTGACACAATACCAGAGACACCTGGGTCCTGAAAGAAACTGGCACCATCAACAGCCAGGAACCCCAAATCAACCACCAACCTCTTTCCTTAAAAAAAAGCCCAGATATGGAAATGGCTAGCTTTTTCAAGGACACTTGAAATTGTCAGAAGGCAGGAAGACCTGTTCTCTGGACTAGTTCTGTCCTCCCAGCTGGTTAACAGCATATGATCTTCCTGTCCCCAGGAGGCTGGGCACCCACATCCTGGACTGTGGGAATACTATCAGGAATGCCCCTGGGCTTTTCCATCACAGTCCCCATGAAGATGGCTGAGTAAGGAGGGTGCGAATGCCCAGAGTTCCAAGTGTATAACTCGGCAACCTGCAGGCAGAAGTCGTCAACTTGCAAATGAATTGTAATTTTAATATCATCGTTTTGTAGCTCCTAATGAATGAGTGGCTCTAGGCACAGCATACCGTGGCTGCTAACATCATAAAGGGTAAATCAGACCTTACCTGTCTCTTGAAGAAAGACCCCAAACTATTAGGTAATTCTATGATGTATTCCTGGCAGAATTTTGACCCTGAGTCTGAGCAAACCTCTAGTAGAGTAAGTTTTCAACCCTGGCTCATTGGGGCCTGGGTTTCACTCCCAGAAATCCCCATTCTGTTGGTCTGAGTGGGAGCACCTTCTAATAGCTTCCCTAGTGATCCTAATGAGGCTCTAATTCTAGCCATTGATTCATAGGAAATGCAAGGGGTAGCCAAACATGGCAACACAGGAGTGCAATCAGCTAAACTCAGGCAGTGGGGAACCCAAGCAGATGGAGAACCTCGCTGCTTTAAAAGTAGAAATAGACAAAATGAGCTAGACAGCTGGTGGGGAGACCCACAGACCAAGAGTTGTATGAGGGACTTCGCAATCGCTACACATGGATCGAATTCAGACACTGATTAGAACAGACTATGAAAAAATTATATGACAACTGGAAAAATTTGAAACTGACTAGAAACTCAATGATATTAATGAATCAAGAGTTCATTTTAAAAGTGTGGTAATGATGCTAAGGTTGTTTCAAGTGGAGAGTTCTTGTCTTGGAAGAAGCTCATAGTAAAAGTTACAGATGAAGTGATACTGTGTCTGGGATCTGCTTTGAATAATCTGGAAGCAGGGAACTGTGTGGGGCTATATGTGACACAGGAGTGGCTGGGCATTGAGCTACATAGAGGCTGGGTGACAGCTATGCTGGGGGTGCACTGTATACTTCTATTGCATATTCAAAATTTTCATAAGAAAACATTTTAAAAAGTGATGAATGACTTGATAACATTTAAAAATCAGGACATTTCACTATTTCCACCTTCTCTTGAGAAGTAAGGTGGCCTGAGAACTCTGGGCCCAATGCCAGTTGGCTCTGACTGGCAGGACACTGTGTTCTCAGCCTCTTGGAGCCCTTCCTGGCCCAGTTCTCACACTTACACTGCTGCCAGGTCCTTTCAGGGGACCCTGATGCTGGGGAAAGTGGGACAGTAGAGAAGAAGAAAGTTGCTCATGAGAAAGGGGCAAGAGAATGGGAAATCCCAACTACTAGACATCATTTATCGTCACTCTTGTGGCTGGGTGCAGAGAGTTTGAAAATGATCATATATCAATATGGAAACCCAAGCCCAGATGAGCGCTAGTGGGAACAAAGAGATCCAGCCTCCTAAGGCTGCCAGGGCTCAAACAGACCCTGGAGGCATGTGGGTCCTTAACACAGGAGGTGTGCAGAAAAACATGGAAGTGTCCTTTGCAGTTGTGTGTCTTTAAAGAAAATCAAGTGCTGGAGAAAGTCCCCAGCTGTGTGTTTGGCCTGATACTCACCGGAGTAGCTCTATCAGCCGTTCCTCAAGGTACTTCTTGGTTCTGTTCAGGTCGTCCAGGTCTGCAAGCATCTTTTGGTCATTCCTCTCCCGGTCTTTCACCTCCTGGCAGAGTTTGTTGTAATACTCTTGGATTTTTGTCGTGGCCTTTTCAAGTTCCTTCTGGGTCCTTGTGGAGGGGGAGTGGTAAGTTTTCTTGATTAGCCACAACTTTCCACTTTCCAGGGCCTATGGGCGCACACTGGCCTGTAATGAGGGGTCCTGCTGCCTCTCGGCCTTTTCCTCTGCACAGTGGGGGGCCCTCGGTGTTTGCTCATAGGTAATGCATTCCTCTAGAAAGAGACTCTTCTCAACCCCTCTTCCGATATAAAGGGACATTCTGGGAGGGTAAGGTGACCTCATGTTGCTAGGAACAACCCAAGTGACCTGAACTCTGCACCCCTTAGTTCTTGGACAGGTACTGAGGCTGGAGAGGGGCCTGAGAGGCAAGATTCTTGGGGTAATGATGAGAGTGGAGCAGAAGGAAAAGGAGTCAGGACAGGAGGAGAAGCATAGCTTCCTGGAGATGGTCACAGAGGGGATCCTCACTCCTAGGTGTCGTTTGGTACTCTACACATAGGCACAGCTCTGAGTCCACAGCGGGTCTTCCCCCTGAGAATACTTCAAGGTCCGGCAAACTCTGTTCTGGAGTCCCTCAGTGTACCACAGAGGGCGCTGGCTGAACCACGTTGTCTTCCCAAATTCTCCCATTGGCTATCCCCTAAGGCAGTGGTTTCCTGGCTACCTCTGCAAACCCCCAGGTCCAGCAAGACATTCATAAGACCACCTTTAAACAGAGGGTTCTGCAGAGAGACTGATTTGTACCTAACCTAATTTTCCATGTCCAGTGTGAAATTGTTAGAGAGTTGTTTATTAGACACTGCCCACCAAAATGAGCTCATGGGTAGACAAGCACAAACTAAACAATATCCAATCCTGGGCAGATGGAACGTGCAACTTTGAGTATCTAAAACAAATGCTCTTAGATCTTACAAATAACCACTGTTAATAGCATTTTCAAAAGTACAACCAACTCAAGAGGTTCTATTTATTACTTTTTTCTTAAAATTGTATTTATTATTTTCTTTTTCTTTTTCTTTTTTTTTTTTTTTT